>JAYKAV010002799.1:95506-255079 GCA_035582835.1 Phoebastria nigripes
TTTTTTTTTTAATTTCCCTCTCGAGCTGGTCTGGTAGCTAATGAGCCTTGGGCTGTCTGCATGGTGTTTTGAAAAGCAGAGGGAATAGCTAAGAGGGGGTGTTGAGCAGCGAATGAAGCCTTGGGAGAAGATATCAGCCTTGCCAAAGCAGAAGTGGAATAGCCGGTTAGGGTTTCAACCTGGGTTTGCTGCAAGCCGAGAGGGGCCGGGAGCTGCTGTCTGCTCTGAAGCCTCTTAATTACAGGCTGGCGCTGCCCGGACAGCCGGACGCGCAGGAGGAGCCGCCTGCCCCGTGCACGGGGAGCGTCCCGGTGTCTCGGTACACACCGACGCCTTGGCCGGCTGCCCTGGCTGCACCGCGGCTGCTGGCTCCCCCCAGAGACGATTTCAAGGTCACACTGCTAAATGCAGTGTAATAATTAATTAAGCTATATATAAACAGCAAGCTCATATGGTCCTAAAGCAGATTAAGAGCCCGGCAGTTTCCTCTCGCCCGCCTTCCTCCCCATGGTCCTTTCCTTCCTCGGTTCCTCTGCGGGTGAGCCCTGCAGTTGTCGCACGCTCAGCCGTCCCAGCAAGGCTTACCAGTTGGGTTAAGCAGCTGCACGGCTGGGTCTGAGCCCAAAAATGATGGGAGCAGAGCAAAGCCTGCTCCAGGGGACTCCCCGGCTCACCCAGTTCTCCCATCAAACCCAGTCGTCTTCTTGCTGGTGCTGGAGGAAAGGACACGTGCAGCATCTCTGCCTTCCCAGTGGGGATCGCTTCACTCTATATCGGTGCTCGATGCTGGGAATAACCCGGTACTGGGAATAGCTACTGGGGTTTGCCTTCAGCAACAGGCGTTTCAAGACTCCTGTTGCTTCAAGGCTCAGTATAGCAATAGCTGAGCTGCCTAATTTTCTTAACCCTACTTCGGTGTGGGGTTAAAACCTCCACAGAAAGCTCGTTTGTGTGGGGTTTGCAGCATGGAGGTGAAAGAATAAGCTGGGCTGAGTTTTCTGGAAGAGCTACAGCAACTTAAAAGTTTGTAATCAGGCTTGAGACTAGAACCAAGCAAATGCTTGCCTTGCGACTCCTGCGGACTTGAGATTTGTATGGTATCAAAACTGATGCTCGGTTTTTTTTCTTTTATTCTCTTGCATCTATCTAAAACTGATCAAAACTCACTCACTCCAAACCCCAAAAGTAAAAATTTAGGGATAACATTTAGTTTAAACTCCAGGTTACTTTTAATGTAGCTGCAGAAACACCCCAGGAAAATTAAAAATCATGTTTCTTAATCAAGCAGAGGTGATGCACGCTGTCGAGGCAGTTGGAGAAGAGCAGAGCAGTTTTCAGCGCTTCCAGATCAGTCCGGGTTTTGCAGTCGGGGCACGTCCATGCCACAAACCCATCAGCAAAGTCTCCTCCTTGGCTTTGCACAGCAAAATCCTTGGAAAACCAAACAGACCCCATGGCCGGCTCTGGGAGTAGTGGGGGAGCGAGCATTGGCACTGCCCAGACTTGCTCCAGGGCCTCTTCTGCTGCTTCCCAGGGCACGTTGTRCATGTCCAGTTGACCGAGGGCCACCACTGGGGACCAGGGCTGGTGGAAAGAGGTGCCCGGGGCTGACGGGCTCCGTGCGAGAGGTTGCGGTTGGGTAACTTGGGTTGTACATCTCCAGCTCCCTGGCTTTCCRAGGCAGAGCTGGCTTGTCTCAATTTCCAAGTGCCAGGCTGTATCTACATCCAGGAGATGGAGGCAGAGAGAAAAGGCTTTGTGAGGGCTCACAATGGAGTCCCGAATCGGTTCAGTGMCGGTTGGAGGGGGCCGGGCTGTCTCTTTGGGAACCCAAGGGTGTAGAGATCAAAGGTGCGGGTGAGTCAATTACAATTCACRTTTGGTTCATCCATATGTTTGGGTATTTGAAAGGCTTCAATGGTAACCCATTTTATATCTCTTATGCCCATTGATTTGTTAATCTGACACTTGGTTTCATCTGAATAACAATAGCTCTCATTCAGACTCCTCAGTGTTCAGGGAAAAGTCATTTCACTTGGGTTGTGCTCCAAGGCCTTAGCAGACCGGCCCACTGTGCTCTTTATGTAGAAGGGCTTGAAGGACTATGCGTTAATTCAGCCCCGTCGCCGGCTCTGGAAGGAAATTGGCTCTCGATGGAACCAGGGTGGGATGCTGAAGGTCGGTGCTGGGTTTTGGCACGTGTAGTTTTGCTCCATGAGGTCCTTTCTGGTTGCCACCGTAGCTGCAGACCTGGCATTGCAGCCTGCAGGGTGTGAAGAGGTGGGCAGGGTTATGAAGAAAGACAACCCAAGTAGTCAGAAGTGGAAAGCAAGCATGGAGAGCCCTCTTAAATAGAGCCTGAGCAAGTGTGCTGGACTAGATCAAGTCATTGGTATGGCGATGTGAAGTCTCTAATTACATGAATACCTTTTTAATTAGAAGCAGTGCTTTGCATCTGTTGTACTTGCAGCAGAGCATCTCCACCAGCTGAGCCTGCTCTTTAAAGAGCTCTTGACTGTATTTCGTTGACTGTTTATGACCACGTCATGATCCCAYGTAATGACTGGGGCAGGAGGGGAGTCTGCAGACAGACCTGCTCCTTCATGTTTCTCTAATTGGTGCCTGTCTCCCTCCTTTGCTGGGAGTTTCACTCCTTCCCAAGGCTGGTGTGGTTCCTTCTGCTCTACCCTGAGTCCTGCAGYGTCGGTGGGGACCCACCTTGGGACGCGGTGGCACCGCGAACCCGTAGCTCAATTGCCTCAATGGGTGCGCTGCTTTTTTGTCCTGGAACTTAATTTTATTTTCTGTCTCTAATGTTTGGTGTGGGGGGTAAAAAGGATGGGGAGAGACTCATGAGGTTCATACTGGCCTGATTGGAGATGTTGGGGGAAAAAATCCCATTCTGGATAAATCTGTCTCACTCACTGCCCTGGTCTGTTTACCACGGAGCGATCTTAATTTCCAGTGCTACTCCTTTATGACTGTAAATCACAAATCCATTAACAAATGAGTGGAGGTGACAATTCCATTTGTGTTAAAATGCATTTAGGGATCAGTACTGAGAGGATCACCGGTGTATTAACTGGCCAGGCCTTTTGTTTCAGGGGGTGGCAAATATAGCTCATCCCAACAGGGGACACACTGACCGGGCCAGTGCCCGGATTACCACCGGTTGGGGTCGTGGTTGGTGCCGCCCCTCCCTTGCTGGGAAGGAAGCAGGAGACCTTTGGAAAGGAATTGGGTGGCTCAGCTTGGAATAAAGTCTAAACCAATTTTAAGTTCTTGACCCACTCGATGGGATGCTCAGGGTAATGAGCAGCCAGCTGGCGAATACGGGACGCACTTGCTCGGTTGGGCACCTTCCCATGTAGCCGGTCCTCCTCTGAGTTTGTTCTTCACTGCTATTACTGGCTACCAGGAAGGTGACCTGTCCTCTGACGGTCAGAAGGAGCATCCCCTTATCTTCAGACAGTCGAGGAGGAACCTCGGTGCTGCACGGTTATGTGGCTGGTTTGGGTGCTGCTGAAGAGGCAGGTGCAGTCATGCAGCTGGGGTTTGGCAGCAACTTGCCGGCATCACTTGGCCTGTGTTAGGAACATGCATGCATTATCAAAAAGGGCAGGAAAAAAAATTGTAACTTTCTTTTTTCCATAGTGAAAATGGAAAGCTGGCTGCTTTCTGAGCTGTCGTTCCAAAGGCCTCTACTGTTCAGGCAATGCTGGATGCCCATAGGATCCCTTTAGGTGCAGAAGGTGGATTCCTGGAGATCCTACGTGGCTTTTTTGAAGACCAGTAGATGTATATCTGCCTCAAGGCTTGCTTCAAGCCTGCCCTGGCCCTGCTRCCCTGAGAGCTCCCTTCCCACATGCTGCAGAGGAGCTAGCGGGCTCCGGCTCAGCCATCACGTGGAAGATGCTCCAAGGGCTCTCAGTGCCTGGAGGAATGGACTGCTGGGTGAATAGAGCAGTTTCCCTGCTCCCCTTCCTGCTATACTATGCCCACGGTGAGGAAGATGAGCAGAAGCAGAGCTGTGACGCGGTTGCCGCTGGCACCAGTCCCTTTGGGGGCTCTTAACCTAGCACAGTGGTTTAAGCCCCGCTTTGGTATGTCTTACCCCGAGGGCAGATGACTCGCCAGGGATGCTCCCCCCGCATCGGTTATGAACTGAGGGGTGCGAGCTGGAGCGTCGCTCAGGGCAGAAAGGGGCTCCGGGGCTTATCGAGAGGCTTTTGCCTCTAATCGCAGCTGTAAAGCCCCAGCGCAGGAAGACTGGGCTTGATGAGGAGAAATATGTGTCAAGGTGGCAAGCAAGGCCCTCCCTGTGCAAACACTGGGCTGCTCGCACGGGTGTTTAACAAAAGGCGGCATTATCGGCGGGACTTGTTACCTGCCTGTGCAGGCACACAGATTAGGGCATTAATTTCTGTGTTGGGGGAAAACACAAAAGACCTCTCAGCAGGGCTGTGATTTATGAACGTGGCAATAGGGGAACATGGTCCTGCCCGCATGTCACTGGGTTGGTTTTGTTCGGTGGCTGTTGACTTCTGCAACGTTGAGTTTGGGGTTGGCTCTTTGGTTTCTGGGTTGGTTTGTTGTTTTTTTGTTTGTTTGTTTGTTTTCCCCCTTCTAGCAAAATTGGAGCAGGTGAAATGCAGTGGCTTGGCAATGCCCCAGGGGAGAGGGACAACGTGGGAAGGGGTGCTGAAGTTCATCTCCTTGTAGTCCTGTCCTGGGTGGAAATTTGTTCGGTGTTTCTGAGCGTTCAGCCTTGGTGTACCAATATTGGCCGCCCGCATCCAGCTGCTTTTGGTGGTTAGAGAGAGGCTGCTGCAATGGTCACTGGTGCACGCTTATTTAGCCAGAAAGTTGATTTATAAGTATGTGCCATAAAAATCCATATCCATATAAACCCTATGGACTGGCACCCTAGAATGGACCTAACCAGGGGTTGCTTCTCTTGAACCAACGCCTTTTCTGGGAAACTTCTTCCTATTGCAGCATGGCTACAGAAACACTGCGGTGGTGCGTAGCTGCCATACAGATGATGAGGGTGTACACAAAGTGACCATCTCCCCCTGCATTAGATGCACAAGACGTGCCTTTTGGGTCCAAACCAAGATGTACGCTGCTTGCTGGACTCCCCACCACCAGCATATGGCATAACGGGTCCCTGGGGAGGGGCCTTGAAGAGCAGGTACTGTAGGGATGAGGCTGATGGGATAACCTCCCACGGGCTACCTGGATTAGGAATACCTCATGGTGTCCTAGCTGGGAGCAGGAGCCCTGGGGTGGTCTGGTGTGACAGATCGTGGGTAACAGGGTGTCCCGTGCTGGGTGCAGGATCCAGCCCTGTGGCACATCCCTTTCGGGGAGCCGGGAGGATGCTCTGCTCCGTGTGGTTTGGCTTTTGGATGAGTCACRGTGCTACTTGGTTTGGGCATCTAATTCTTGAAACACCTTGTGCTTCTGGGACACCAGCTGAAAGCCGGCAAGCTGTACGCGGTCTACAGTGCTGGCTCTACGCACCTCAACGCCCGCTTCTGCCTCCCCCAAGTCCCAGATCCCCACGTCCATGGAGTTTAACTCGATGGAGATTGCTCCCTTTGTTGCAAGGAAGCATTTTCCCAAGAACTATAAGGAGGAAAGATGTCTAAAAGACCGGTGAGTAGCAGTGCCTGTGGGGTTTTAACATCTTTGAGAGGATTGGTGCCGTTGTGACAAATTAAGAGAGCAAATTGGTGGGTGTGGGAGAAGTTTGGGGCTACAGACTCTGTGCTGGGCTGGTGGGTGTGTTGCTGATGGCTGAATGCCGCCGGCACCGACTGATGCTCCTGCCGCGTTGGTTGTGGCTGAACTTCCATGGCAGGGAAGGGGCGAGAGGGAAGAGGCTGCGGTGTGAGCAGTGGGCACCGGTGCTGCTTGGACATGGCTGAGCTGCTGCTGCTGCGTGGCAAAAGAGCTGATGGCAAGCGGTGGGCTTTGTGGTGGGAGTTATGGGAACAGCCCGGTTGTTCTCCTGCTGGAGCTTGAAGCCAAACCCCTGAGATCGGGGTCTCTGGGGTCGGCTGAAGCCAAGTGACAGCCGTGTTGGCCCCACGTCCTCTGCCCCAGGGGACACTTCTGTCACCTGTGTGTACCATGGCTGTTTCTTGGATCTCCCACCAGCTATGACTTCTTACCTGTTTTTAAACTTCTTCCAAGCTGGGCTTCCTTTGCTTATGCCTACTCTGAGCTAGCAAAAGCCTTTGCAACCTCCACGTTTTGGGTTTTGCCTTTTTTATTTATTTCCACAAGTTTAGCGATAACTCCAGACCTTGACTGTCTTGCTTTGCCTTTTTTTTTGCGTGGGAACATTACTTCTGTGCTTGCAGCTGCTGAGCCAGTCCAAGCTCAGCAGATACTAGTTCCAGCTTCCCACGAAGGGCAAGATCAGTGCTGCCCAAGTAAAGCTGAGTTCAAGAAGTAACATCTCTGGTACAAGGATGTGTTAAACCAGCAGTCTCTGCAAGAGGCTCCGAGAGCAGAGCTTCATTGCGATGAATCCATAAGTGGATCTACCAAATCTTTGCATTGCAGGAGCTTAGTACATGTAACATTAACTCACGGCTATAAATTTTTGAGGGAAGAGAAATGGCTGGTCCTTCTGGTTGTGATAGAGGCAGTCCGGAGAATTTGCTTTTCCCCAGGAGTGAGTTGTGAGTGCTGAGATTTCTGCAGATGCCTAAAATTCTTCCTCTTTCCTCCCTTTCAGGCTGTTGTCTGTTTAATTTATAGAGAAAAATGTTTCTACCGCTTTGCAATAAACTCTTGGACACCGTGAAAGTAATCTTAGCTTGTTCTAGACCTGCACCTGCGTAGCTGCTGATTTACATCCACGCCAGGGTGAGCAGAGACGAGCTAGCTGCTTCTGGTGGAGGTGGTGAGGACTGATACTGGTGGCCTTCAGGTGCCAGAAGAGAGGGAAGGAGATTACACTAGTGCAACTGCAGGGATAAATTCCAGTTAAACACTCCAGCGGGGTGTACTAAGAGGCGACACGGCACAGAAGTAGAATACACAGCTTGACGGGGACAGTTGGCCCCGCAATCTGCTGGGAAAAAGTCTTTAGTCCCAGTTTGCCAGTTAGCTCAGTCATGTTTCCTGCTGGGTTTAGAGGTTTTTTCCCCCCTTAAATCATGAGTTTCACAGAACGGCCCCCTCCCTGCTCTTCTTTTAAACAAAAACAGTCTTTTTTTTTCCTTTTTTTTTGGGAAACGGAGACAGATTAGAGTAATCTCACATGACTTGACTGGTGGGCAGTGAAGTCCGGTGATGCTGGGCGATATTCTAAAGAACTCACCCATAAACAGCAATTAGCTTTTAATCGCGGCGCTGCTCCTGGCCCCCCGCGCCCGCAGGAACAGCAACGTGTGCTCTTTGTCGGCCGGAGCGGCACCGGGGGGACCCGCGGCAATGAAAGGGAACCGGGGGTGACCGAGAGGAATAAGATGCTCATTTCAGCCCCACCCCCTTACTGCACTCAAAAGCTCTTATTTTCAGAGCAAAGCACTATTGAAGCATCGGGACAATGGAGACCAAATCCTTCTGGGGGAGGGGAGGTCCTGGCAATTGCATCTTTTGTTGCTTTTACTTCTTTACTTGCCTATGGCCTCCCCCATCCCACCCCTCCAAGAAATCCATATAGATGCTCGCTAGATGATAATGCAATCACTTTCTTGGGACCTTGCTAATAGGATTATAATTATTACTGGAGATGAACTGGAGTGAATAGAATATTTACCACTTCATCTTAAATTATTGTAAATCCCTCCAAAGCAGCCCTTTGATATGTAAAGTGCTGCCCCTCTCCCCCCAGCGAAGATAATTATTTAGTGGAGGTTCAGAGCTTTTAAGTATGATGGGGGACAGAAAGAGGCTTTGGTGTTTACGTAAAGAGGAGGGCCTATATAATGAACTGGTAGAGTTGATGAATATCTTGCCTGGCTCCAGCAAAGGAGGAGGAAAAGTTCTTGCTGAGCAGTTGTACCATCTCGGGCTGTTGTTGGGGGAAGAGGGAAGGAAATAATGGGAAACTTGGCCCTTTCTAGTCCGAAGGAAGCTCCACATCTCTGCAGCCCGTGTTCAGTTGGTGCATGAGTCCACATGGTGACAGCAGCAATGTTTTGGGTTTGTTCTTTAGGGCTGGAGGAATTTCTGTTTGAGGAACAACAAAGCAGGCTGGGAGACCTCAGCCTGGCAAAGAGATGTCTTGGGGAGAAGTTACGGTACTCTACAAAGTCAGAGCTGGGCTGGAGATCGAGGGAGGGATGGATTGGTGTCATGGTGCAAGGACTGGGGCTATGGCATGAGGCCAGGAGCTGGTGCACAACGGGCAAAGCAAGGACCCACAGTGGGCTGTGCACGTGGAGGGTCTGCGTGGGTTCAGGAGGAACCTGGACAAGGGGTTGGAAGAGAGATCAATCGAGGGTTATTAGGTAGACAAACTGCATCAGGCCCAGGATGAGCTGAATTTGGGTGGAGGCTGGGAGAGCGGTGGGGGACGGGGTGCTGCTTGCCCTGTTCTTGCTCTGCCCTAGTCCTCCGATGGCCAGGGTTGGAGATCCCTGGGCTGCAGGGGCTTTGGCCTGAAGGAGAAGGCTGCACCCTGCAGGTGCATCCACATGAGCATCCGCAAGCAGGATACATTTCTCCCAAGCTTTCAGGCTGGTGCCATCCCCTTGAGCCCTTCCTCCCAAAGGCTGCCAGCATGGAGCATCAGCTCGGGGGTGGGAAGGGGGATTGCTCCAGCCGCCTCCAAGACCAACGTCGTGCCTTTGCATCCATCGCCAAGGACGGGCATGTCCCAGGAGTGATGGCCGCGTCACCCATCGGTCTCAAAGGAGTCTTTGTGGCTCTTTATTACGCTCTCCGGTGAAAGCACAAACCCCGTCCCCATGCAGACAAGACTCCCGTCAAGTGTTTCTGCTGCTGTAAGTTATTCCTCCCCTATAGGCTGCAGCTATACAGTGCACCATATATGGCACTTAGTTATACAAGGCAGCAGCCCTGCAAGGGATAACATGTCATTATCTTGGTTATGAGTCTGTGCTTTTAATTAAGCCACTTAAACCCGTGAGACGGGGGAGGCATTTGGGAGGGAGGTGGGTTTTGGCTGGCGCAGGGCAGGAGGCAGCCTTTGCGGCAGAGGCTGGTTCTGCTCATCACACTGATTGCTGTTCCTGGAGGCAGAAACCCTCCAGGTTTTGTGCATGGATCAGGCCCTGCTTTGTCCAGGTTGGGTGTTCAGATGCTGCTGCAAACAGTCTGCTCCCTGGCTGCGGCCAGGCAAAGTGCCCCGTGTCCCTCGCCTGCAGCGTAGGGAGGGTCAAACCTCCGCCGTGGCTCCTAGACCTGATCTGAATGTGGTGACTTTGGGGGAGGCGGATAAAGCCTTTTATTAAAAAAAACCCAAAAAACCCTAACCCCTTGTGATTGCAGCAGCGCGTTGTCCCCTCCTCGAGGCACTGCTTGCTTTGATTTGCCGGGGCTGTTTGGCATGACTCGGCTCTGCCTGCACGGAGTGGGGACCAAAGGACCATCTGCCGATGCCCCGTGTCTCCCCGCTCCCCCCAGCCTTTGATGGGATTTTTTTATCCGCATCAAAGGAACTTAGATCAGACTCCAYGGCTGGGCCAGAGCCTGTTTCTGTGGGGTATGTGGTGATGCCACCCGTGGCCACTGGCTCTTTGGCCCCATCGAAGCCCCAGAGCAGCTTCATGATGAGGAGCCTTCGCATGCTGTTACCCTCCTCTCCCTCCTTTAATCCCCAAACCCCAACAGGTGAAGGGCACCTGGCAGATTTGGGGGCAGGGAGCAAGGAGAGTGAGAAAAACATTACTTTCAGGCCCACGTATTTTTTTTTCCCCCCTTTCCCCCCTCCTTTACCTACCCCTTCCTCACCCCCAAAGTTCATTAATTCCCATCATCTGGTTTGTGTAAACGTCGTGGCGAGTGTTTGACGGAGCTGGATAGGGTTACACCCGTTTCAAAAAGGCCGAAGCTGGTTCCCAGCCATTCCCTTTTATTGTTGTATAATTTGCCAACCCAAACAACGGGCTCCCGCTCGAGACAAAGGCACACATGTTGCCCTTAGTGCTGGTCATAAAAAGAGGAGAGGCTGCGTGCTACTGTACAGGTCCTTGGTGCAACGGCAGCCCAAGCCGGGGGAAGTTTTGGTAAGAAAAATGTGATGTATCAACTAATAAACCAGCAAGTGCTCCCACCCCCAAAGAGGAATTTGCTATTGCCTCTCCTCTCTCTGTTTCTTCCTCCATCTTCCTTCTTCCCCCATCCAGAGCTGCTGCTACCAGAAAGCAGAGTCAAAGCCAAGTGGGTAATTTTGAAGCCAGTTGACCTTGATGCTGGTGGCAGGCTCCGTGATGTAATTAAGACGCTTTATTACTTTAACAGCCTTTCCCTGAGCTTGTCAGGTTCTTGCTTTTAAGGAGTATTTCTGGAATTTGATGATTTTGTGGTCAGTCCCACGCAGAGGAGGGTCAGGACGGGTCCAGTGTGGTGGCCTTGGGAGCTGAGCTGGTGATGCTGGGGATGCTCTGGGTTTTTGCTTCCCAGAGCATTGCAGAGCTCTTGCTCGCTGTCACGTGCTGGTGCGGGGCTACAAGCGTGTGGTTTCAATCCAGCCCTTGGCTGCTCTGATCACCACTGTACATTTTTCCTGCTTTCTGACAGCAACATGCTGCCTTGGAGTCTTCCCCTTGTCTGGGAACAACTGGGTATCGCCGTGGCAGAGCGGGTGGGCTGGAAGGCAAAGCTGCCAGCAATGGAGATGCTACCCCCATCCTTTCTTGGGTGTCTACAGCTCTTTTTCAAGATACTAGCTTTAGCTCACTTGGCCTAAATTTATTTATTGGGGCGGGGGAGGAGAGGAAGAGGCAGAGAAGCAGGGGGATTTAGAATGAGAATTGGCTGTGCAGGGTGGGAACGGCAGTAAAGCCCTTCTCAAAAGTGTGTTTGATTTAAGGCAGCAGATGGATGGACTGTGGTTTGAAACAAGCCCTTTGGCTTTGGTGGGATCCTGACTGGAGCAAAGCTGAGCGGGACCATGCTGGGATGGGGACAGGACGGGAGAGGGTGCAGCAGGCTGGAGAGCATCGATGTGGGACAGGACAAGGCTTCAACCTGCCTCATCTTCTGCACTTGTTTCCTTTATAGCTTTTCTGAGCTGGTACCAGCAGGCTTGTTTGTTTTCCAACCTGCAAATTAGAAATGCAGCAAAAGTCATAACAAATTCATCGCATGCACCAAATTGTACCATGTTCTGGGTTGTGCTGCCTGGGTTTGTTGTCACCTCGGGTTTTCAAACCCCTCTGTCACGACTCTGGAGCCTAAAAATCTGTCTCCTCCCAGGATGGGAGAAGAGCTTTTGTGCCTACCTTTTGCATTTCTATTCACCTTCTCCCCATAAGCTTTCAATCTAATCTCTGTGGTTTCTTAGACAGCCTTTTGGGAGGATTTGGGGGCGCTTTCCCCAGAAACAGTCAGGTTGCCAAAATTTGGTTTTCTGGGAAGAAATCACTTTTTGTCTTCTTGAAACACCAGTCAGGAATTTGGGTAGAAACTGGCCAGAAAGAGGTTGGATGCTCTGCATGTGCACCACTGGGCTGCAAAGCAAATGGTTCTGGATTACAGGCCTGAACTCAGCGTGAATGTGGCTGATGTCCAAAATAGTTTGACTTGCCTTTTCTCCCCTTTCCCCTATTTTCCTTGCTTCTAGGGAACACCGGTGGGGGGGAAGTCTAGAAATTCTGCAGCAAAGGCGGTTCTTGCTGTATCTGCTGGCAGAGCTGCCGCAGGGACTGCTGCGAGCGCTCCCCAGTCTGCATCTCGTAGCTGCATCCAGATGTTACGGCGTTTTATCCTGACCGTAACAATGCTTCTCTTGCTTTTACGATACCCTATATCCAGCTGTCCATCTCCTCTAGGAGAGTTTTGTCATCCTTGCAGAGGGAAACCGAGGCAGCTCAGATGATTGAGCAAGGGGGGTGGTCTGGAGCGAAGGGGTTTGAGACTGGAGGCTGCTGTCGCTGCAGCACAGGGCACCCCGATTTTGACACTTACCAGCGGAACTTCAGCTCTTGAGCATGCTGGAGCGGGGGGAGCATCTCCAAAAGTGATGCTGGGCGGCTCCGGGGGCTGGGTGGGAATATATCCAGCACAAAACCCTCCCCAGGAAGGAAAACTCATCATCCACTCAGCTCCGGGACTCCTGTTYGGCAGCAGGAGCACCTGAGCGTGCCGGGTCTCAGCTGAGCAGCCTGACGGTGACCTCCATGTGGGCAGACGGCCGGGGGCTGTCATCTCCGCAGCCCCTCCTGGGCTGAGCCCCGCCGTGGGGCTTTGGGCTCCGGCAGACCCCRGAGGGGTTTATCCCAGCGGGATAACGGCAGGAGGTGCATGGGGGGACCRACAGACGTCCCCGGGGATAAAATCAGTAATGACTGCTGTGCTCTGCCCTGCACGCCGGTCTGTCCTACCTGTGGCGAATAACGCAGCAACAGGTTGCGGAGGTCCCCTCGACCCCCCCCATCCCACGGCCCCTCGCTGTTCCTCCTTCAGAAGTGGCAGCAGATTAGCTCGGAGTCCCTCTG
The DNA here is from genome assembly GCA_035582835.1 of Phoebastria nigripes. Lineage (NCBI taxonomy): Eukaryota > Metazoa > Chordata > Aves > Procellariiformes > Diomedeidae > Phoebastria > Phoebastria nigripes. Next base: position 108,154 of record JAYKAV010002799.1, read on the forward strand.
CGCAGACAAAAGCTGCCACAAAGGGCATTAGGCTTCAGGATTGGATTACCGTGTGGCCACCTGTCATCCCCACTTTGTAAATTTATCTCGTTCTGCGTCCAGTTTTCACATTGGAGAAGTTTACACTTAAAAAAAAAAAAAAAAAAATACAACCACCCTGCCCAGAGCTTCTCCAAGCAGCAGCCTGGCAGAGTTCGTTTTAGCATCCTGTCTTATTCCAGGCTTCAGAGGTGCGTGCGGCTGGAGATTAGGGCTGTTTGAATGAAGAGAGCCTTTATTACATTAGTCTAAGTGGTTAATAGGTAAAGTAGGCCAATCCATCTTTAGACTAAGCCTATCACTTCGCCTACGAAGGGTGCAGGCTTCACTGAGGAAATATTCATTAAAGGAAAAGCTTTTCCTCTGTCCCTCTTGACATGTTAATAGCTCAGGGTTAGGGGCTCTGCCCTCTGCCTGCGGAAAATTCATAGCTGTGCTCACGCAGCAGCTCCCTCCTCTCGCTGGGACCCCCGACGCTGCCGGCAGCTCTGCCGAAGTCAGCAGAGCGGCGCCAAGCCCTGCCAGCGCTTTGCTGGCTGGGCTGGGAGGGGAATAAGGGATGCCGGGAGTCTGCTGACGCTCCTCATCCTCGCTTTTCTCTTCTATGCTCAGAAAGTAGGTGCCTCGTCCCTTCCTGAGCAGGGATGTAGGGAGAGGGTTCAAATGACGGGTGAAGGCAGTGCCTCAGTGCTGGGATTCTCTGCTGTGGGGTGTTCTCAAGGCCAAAAGTATTCACGGGTTTGAAAGGATTAGGCAGTTCGTAGTCACTATGAAATGGGATGATTTGGATGCAGATGCTGGCTCCAGAGGTCTTTGAACTCCAGGTTGCCAGAAGGCAGGAGGATAACAAGGCAGGAGCGACTGCTTGCCAAGCTTTTCATACTACCTTTATTTTCCACTRTAGTATCCGCTACAGCCCTCAGTGGTGTCTCCATCCAGCCCTGTCCCAACTGGTGCAGCCCTTTTGTCTGAGGGCTCAGCTGAGCTCCCCGTTTCCCGCAGCCTGATTCCCTTTAACGTCTCCCTTTTCTCTCCCATACGGACAGCGGTGATATCTGCACCTCTGCCGTTCTTATCTTGCACCAAACAGCAGTTGCAGAAGCCGTCCAGGTCTCTAACGTGCCTGTGAAGCTTCCATGGAAATAGAGGACTCCACAGCTGTCATGAGCTGCCCCGGGGCTGAACTGTGCAGGCACCATGGAGCTGAACGTGGGTTTCTGCTGTTACTTTCACCCAAAGGGGTTGCATCCWGCCAGGGCACGGTGGCTACAGCTCTTCTGACCATTACGGCTCCTCTTTCCCCTCCTTCTGCAACGGCTGTTGGTTAGTGCAGCCCTTGCTGTCTTGGAGCCCCAGGAGCAGATGTGTTCAGAGCTGGACTCTGGTCCTACTTCCACCAACACGTACGTCCGGTGTGTTGTGTTGGAGCTGCAGTGGTATACGTGGGCCAAGTTGCCCTTCTCCAGTTGTGGTTTGAATGGGAATAAATGCTTCTTGGTGACTTTTCCACCTGTGTGAGTTCAGACCAGCCAACTTACCAGTTCCTCCTGTCCCTGAGGCTCTGTTGTCTCTGGCTGCCAGCATGACAATTGATGCTTCTGTGGGACATTATGGAAACCGTGGGAAAGCTCCTCACAATGGACAGACCCATTGCAATAAAACTTTGCTTTCCTGGATGTGATGCTGTCACATCCACGGCCCACAATATTTGGCTTCACTTGCTGCTGTCTAGCTTTTATGCAGCCACTTTTCAAACAACGTAGCCTCTGAGACGATCTCGAGGATCTCAGTTTTGGGCTATGCCCGGCCACCTGTCTGGGTACAACGGAGGAAGAGAGTGCTGGAGCTAGGGCTGAAGGCTGGTTTTGGTGGATTCAGTTCTCGTTCTTGGGTTGAAAGCTCCATTTCTATCTCTGCTCACCTTAGCCTGTGCTGACCAAGCCAGAGAGCAGTAGCAGTGTCAGTGATGTGCCTTGTCTTGCTTCTCCTGCTGTGATGGGCCACAAGCAAGATGTTCTGCAAATGCCAAGGATTCAGGTCCTCTCCAAAAATAACATTTTTGGGAGGTCTAGACCTGCACAGAACTGAGTGCTCTCGGCTCTATTGCAAAGACGACATGTTGGATGTCCTCAGCCAGAAATCAAGACTGTGGGTTCAGGTGCTGACTGGTCTGCAAAGGGACTGACACTGGGCCGGTGGATGCCTCTTAGACAAAGAGTTGTTCCTTGCTGTCTTCCACTTCTGCGGTGCACTCTGTGTTTGTTGAAACACTAATTAAGAGCCTGTGTTTCCCAACCTGATCAACTGACTCAGCACCTCCACCCCCAGCAATTTCCTCCTGTTTCACGGCCCAGCCCTACCCAATGCCTCTCTTGTGCAAGGAGGAAAAAATAAGCCTTGCGCCATTCCCAGGAGACTGATAAATACTGACTGTAGTACTTCTGGAGGAGAAGTCAGTCTCAAGGTGCAGAGCCCTGTACAGCAAGCAATCTGATGGACCTGACCTGAAGCCAAAGGGCTTCAGCGCAGCGCAGCCATCCTGAGCACGTCTTGGGAAGCAGTCTCCTCCCTAGGCAGGTCCCAGGCCATTAAGGACTTCATGGTTTGAAACCAACCTCTTAAATCAAGCTGGAAAGCGGTCGGTGGCCAGCGCAGGATGTAGAACTCGGATTTAATGTGGCCATAAAAAGAGACACCACTTAATGAGTAGACTGTTGAAATCCACATCAGCCCACGATTGATTTAAGAGTTGCTCTCTGAGCCTTATTGACTGGCTCTGTTCTGCGACGGTGTTACAGGTTTGCGGAGTTGGCCAGAAAGGCRAAGGATTAGTCAGAGTTTTATTTTGGTTACTGTTTTTTTGGCACATGCTGGCTCCTGACTTCCAGAAGCTCTCGCGTCCCAGGTGTCTGGTAGACCAGTGTGATTTTTATCTGCATGTGAAACTCCACTTGCGTGGCCTTGAAATCACAGCCTTAGGGGTTGCCACCACCCTTGGGCATAGCTGGAGGTTTCAACAAGCTGATATCCCCTTCCTCCACAGTCCGGCGTGTCCATCGCCACCTCTCCCAGTGACCTGTGCAGATCTGGTATGGGGACCATCTCCCACCATGGGTCTGCGGAGAAGGGGCTTTATGGGCAGCACCCGAGCACACCTCACCTGGGGTGCAGAGGTGTAGTCATTGGGTGCCCCTTGACAGTAAACACATTGCATAAAGTTAATGCCAGAAGCTGATAAAGTAAAATACCAGGTACAATGTGAGCTAAATAGCAGTTGCATAAAATAGCTACTGACCAACTTTCATAGGCATGTGGTGATTTTTGATTCAATCACATCTCTCATTCCTGGTTTTCCTATTATTTGGCCTCAGAACAGATGGGTCAATTTTCTTTTTCCTTGGCTTCTTAATTGGGGCAACCRTTGGCTTTAGCACAAATTAGCAGTGGCTTTTTGAATTGCAAGAGCCCAYGGTGATCTTTGCTGTAGAAGCGTAAAAGTGGTAAGGGAGGAGATGGCCATCGGGGAACAAATAGCCTCTGTGTGCAGTATCGTACGTCTGAGGGAGACGCTGTTTGAGGCTTGCAGATCACACACTGGCTAGTTATTTCTCTGTGCTGGGTGGATGCTTTGAAAACTTAATGAAGTTTTATAGCTTTAATTTTGTGGCAGACTCCCCTCTTGCCTTTTTTTTTAACTGTCTTGCAACCAAGAGCAAATGAGTCCCATTGGGTTATAAAGGGAAAGAATTGGCAAATGGTCTGAAATATTTAGGCTTGCCTAGTGAATGATTGGAAAAAATTACTCTTCCTGCTTCGCGCTGCTTCCGTCATTTCTGCAAGCTCTCTAGTTTTTCCCCGCATGGTTAATTAGAATAGCAAGGGAGTAAGGTGGAATTGCTGAAGGATTTAGGTTTCAAGGGTGTTTTGTGAGGGTACGTCCTACCCATGAGCTGAGGTTGCATTCTCTGTGGTCGTATCCTGTATCCTGACCCGCTATAGCCTGTGTGGCAGTGGAGGGGAGAGGTTGTCCTCGCTGGGTGCTGGACTGGGATGTGCTGAAGATGCCAGCAGCAGCTCTTGATGCTCCTTCTTGTGCGTGTTAGGGAACAAGTCTGCACAGCGATAGGGAAGAGTAAAGCAATGGGTGAAGCTGGGTGCAAGAGGATCCCTGCGTTTGGGGGAGGTCCTGCTGTTGACAAGCTGGGGACAAATTGCACCCTCTTGCCTGAATTGGGGAAGTGTTGTGTTTGGGATGCTAAGGGAAAGCAAGGTGGGCGTACTCCAGTGAGCTCCTGCTTTTCCGCTATGCCATTCCTCTCGTTCCCCTGGGGAAAACGAGCTCTGGGCTGGGGCTGAGGGCTCTCTGGCRTTGCCCTGAGCCAGGAAAGCTGCCTCAGGACTCATCCTGACCGGTCAGGAGCTGGTGTGGTACATGTAGCCACAGTCCAGGTGCAGAGTGCAGCCCAGCTAATCCACTCGTGGATAACTGGGAGATTACTCAGCTGGATTTCTAATACAGTGGCCTTTAATAATAATCCCCTCTTAATYCCTAAATCAATGGAAAATGGATTTATCTGTAGACCTGTGTAGGCATTTTAGGGAGAAAAATTCTTGTGTATCTATGTGTGGAGAGATATATATATACGCATATTTTTGTTCCTCTTACCTGCCATTCTGACCCAGGTCTGTGTGTTTTGCCGGCAGGGACCTCATGCCCCGGACCCTGGAGGGGCAGATCACCATGGAGAAGACCCCCAGCTACTTCGTCACCAAGGAGGCCCCAGCCCGCATCTCCTCCATGTCCAAGGGCACAAAGCTCATCGTGGTGGTGCGGGACCCYGTGACCAGAGCCATCTCAGACTACACCCAGACGCTCTCCAAGAAGCCCGATATCCCCACCTTTGAGAGCCTGACCTTCAAAAACAGGACTACGGGCCTGATCGACACCTCGTGGAGCGCCATCCAGATTGGCATCTACGCCAAGCACCTGGAGAACTGGCTCCTCTACTTCCCCATCGGGCAGATCCTCTTCGTCAGCGGGGAGAGGCTGATCAGCGACCCCGCGGGGGAGCTGGGCAGGGTCCAGGACTTTCTGGGCCTCAAGAGGATCATCACCGACAAACACTTCTACTTCAACAAAACCAAGGGGTTCCCGTGCCTGAAGAAGGCGGAAGGCAGCAGCAAACCCCACTGCCTGGGGAAGACGAAAGGCAGGACCCACCCCGACATAGACCAGGAGGTGGTGCAGAGACTGCGGGACTTCTACCGGCCCTTCAACATGAAGTTCTACCAGATGACGGGGCAGGACTTCGGCTGGGACTGAGGCTGGCGTGGGAAAGTCCCCTGTAATTACTTGCCCAGCACGGTTTGCGTATATAAAGAGATATATATGTATGTAAAATGTACAGAAATCTATTTTATAATAATTTATTTTTAATTCCTAAGCAATTAATTCACTAAGCTGCCTAACCACACTGGCTAGAACGGTAGCCCGTAACCTGTTTAACATTCCACGGTGTTTAATTCTAATATGTCTCTCCTTTCCTTTTTTTTCTTCCCTCCTCCTGATTTCTCCTCTTATCGGTTTGGTTTGTAACAAACGGTGCTTCCATTTTTCCTAAACAAAATTTGTATTTAAAAATCAAAAAAAGTGAGGGTGGCAGGGGAGGGGTGGGGAGGGAGGGAAAGCACAAATTTATTTTTGTTACGGGTATCTGGCCTTTATAAACACTTGCTTTCCCTATTCCAGTGTCCCAGTCTCTGCTCCGGTGTTGTGCTCCCTCGTCCCACAGCTTTCCGGTTAGTCCCGTGGCCCTGGGGGGGTTTCTCTGGGGCGGGTGGGGAGGGAGGCTGGGCATCTCCCTGCAACCCACATACCTCTGCTGAGCAGCAGTGTGTTTTACCGGCGGCTGTAAAGCGTAGGGAACCCCAAGCCATACAGCTCCTGCTCTGCAGCCCAGGACTCTGCCAGGAGGATAACATGCTGGTTTTCTAGCAGAGAAGCTGCAGAGCCTGTTGCATGGGCAGAGCTGTCTCCTCGGTATACTTTTCCTTCTTGCCTTTTGTCAAGGAGGCTCTTTCCCACGATCCCTCTATGCATTTTAAATCTTTACTGCAGGATGAATGTAAAAATACATGTATCTATATGTGACACGCTCGGTGCTGGTGTGAATGACTTGCAAGAAGCGTCGCTCCAGGAGTGCCCGTGCACACAGGGCACTGCTGGGAGATGGCTGCGCCGGCAGCGCGGGGAGCAGCGTCCACCCACCAAAGATGCCGGCAGAGCTACGTGAACACCCCAGGTCTCTGCTTGGCACCATCCCCAGCATGGAGGGTGTCCCAGGACACGGCGCAGGCAGTGCTACCTCCAGCCCCGCAGCCGCCGGAGCAGCCCCCGGTACGTGAGACTGGGGAACATCAGCCTTGGCCCTCTTGACTCCCAGTACTTTTTGGTCCAACGCCTTATCCGTGGTCTCTCCCAAGGAGCAGCGTTTGCCTAGAGCCTGGAAAAAGTGCTGCTTTGCCAACAAGGATGAATCTGTAGAAAAGCAGGGGGCTGTACTTGGGTTGGGGCATTGCTGGCAGCCCAGGCATGGCCAGATGCCTCCCTGATGCCCCGGGCGAGCGCGGGGATGGCAGCCAGGCAGGACAGGAGGCTCCAAGCTCTTATCCATCAACCAGGTACAATAACCTGGAGATCCTTCACCTCAGGTGGAACCAAATGCTTTGGGGCATTAGGACAGGTTGGCGGGGCTCTTCTGAGAGCTCTAGCCATGTTTTGTGTGCTCAGAAGGTTTGGATAAATCCCATGTGTGTCCAATGCCTTATCATTACTGTCAGAGGTTCTGCTAGCTCAACTGGAATGTTTTTGGAGCAAGGTGACAGCAGAAGTGATTTGCTCCTTGAATTTTTAACAGAAGCAGGGCCATGTTGTCTTTGGGCAACAAAAAACCCACGCACCTCACCTGCAAGCACTGAAATGATGTACCACACCAAGCATGGAGCTTGCTGGATGAATCTCATGATGTTACCGTGTGAGCACTTGGGTAAAGCAGGCAGTGTAAGTAAAAGTTGAAACAGCAAATGCACCATTGGACAGAGCATATGTGAGTTGAGTTAATGCTCTAGATTCGTATGCGTTGCCTATATAAATGCGTGCCCTGCACCTCTCCCCAGTCACCCATAGCAAACCACCTTTGAGCACCACATTGCTGAGCCATGCCCAGCTGTGGTGGGGTGCGTTCAGTGGCATTTCCCAGATGTTTCTTTTACTTTCGCAGCCTCCTTGCTCTTGCCTGCCCCTTACAGCTCTCTGCTGTGGCTGTTTGGTGATGAAAAGGCCCTTTGGAGCCTGGTCTGCTCTCCAGTCTTGATCTGGTCCTGCTCAGGTGGATACAGCAAAGAGCAGACCCACGTCTGGGTCCGCTGCAGGGATCTGCAGGTAAAGCACTGCCCTTCAGCGCTTTGTTTGAACCTAAGGGCTCTTGGCTCGGCTCAGCGGCCTCACATCTCTGAAGGGATTTAGGGACTCGCACCGGTGAGGTGTGTGTGGGTTCGTACATGGGGTGCAGCGCACTGGGGTGTCCTCAAGGAAAGGGAGATGCTAAGCATAACGTCAGGACTGAGCTGCGTAGCAAACCTGCCGCGAGCAGGATGCAAATCCCTCCTTGGGGTTTGCCTCCAAGCACATTTTCTTACAAAAAGGGAAAGTTGGGCAAATCCTCTCCTTTTTGCCCTGAGCCATTTCTAGCAATGAAGCGATGCTTCGGACCGACGCAGTCCCACTTCAGAGGTCACAGGCGTGAGCGTGGGACCTGCTGGGCTGCGCAGGTTGACGGACCACACACGCGACCCCCGTCCTGCAAAACGCAGCTGCAAACTCCAGTGGTGGTTGGATCTAGGCATGTTTGGGGTCTTTGGTTTTAGCTCCAGCCAGGTCCCTGGCTCTSTTCCCCGCTGCCAGGACAGGTGATGAATGCACAAGCGTGTCTGCTTTATCACAAACCCCACTGCTGTTGGGTGACTGAGGGGAAGGGGCTGCCAGGGGTGAGGGGTGGGGGAGAGAAGAAAATACTTCCTGGTGGAAAAGAATGATTTTGGGTTCCTAAAACCTCAGTCTTCCTACGAGCCAGCTTATGCAATGTATGGAAAGAAGCTCGTCCTCTCCACTTGGCCTTTGGGCAAGCTCCCAGCCGCGACTGCGCYGCTTCCCCAGGCGGTTTCGCTGGCTGAGCCCTTCCGCTGCGTGGCGAGAGCCTCCGGGATCTACTGCGTTGGCGTGGCTTCCTTCCCGTGTGGTTCCCTTCCGAGCGCCTGTGCCTGCCTGCTTGTGAGTGCTGGAAGATTTCGCATCCCCTACGTCTTCCTTCTTGCTTTCTTGGAAACAACTTTTTAATATCCCGATGCCTTCCTCAGCTGTGCAGCAGAGTGTGGGCTTAATTTGTATAATCGAGCCCTGCTGCAAAATGCTCTCATGAAGCAATCTTGTTGAGGAGTAGAAATACAGAGAGTGAATAATAACTCTTCTAACCTTAAGCAAATTGTTAGCCCTGGCTCAATATCCTTCGTAATGAAGTCTGCACTAGACTTTTAATGTAAAGGCCTTACCTAACAAATAAGACAATGAAGGTGAATTTCCCATGGTGTACATCTGGTTGCCAATACTGGAATCAGTACTATTGCCATCATTTTTTAAAAATACCTTTTTTTTTAAGTTAAGCTTGGAGATGTGATTAGAAGTTCTTTTTTTTTGCCCCCCACAATGTAACTTTAATTTATGGCTGAGTTTCATTCAGTCCTGTGTTCAGAAGTGCAGTACAGGTATTAGTGTGTGTTGTCTGTAACACGGTACTGTAGAGTAGCCAATTTGTAAAAAAAAGAACAAAACATAAAGAAAAACAAAAAAAAACCCACAAAAAAGAAAACCTGAAAAAAATGTAAATTGAGTATTTTGTGGTATGTACAACAYAAATTAATTTTACACAGAGAAAGATGTTTCTAGGAAAATGGAATTCCGGTAATTCATACTATTTGTATGAACAAATAAAAACTATATTTTACCAAGCGATGGACACGGTTGTATTCATTCAACGCTGCGGCGGTGGAGGTGGCCTCCCCGCGAGGGTTTGGTGGTGCAGCCCCCCAACACTTGCATGTCCACCCCGTTAACGTCCGTGCAACTGTGCTGGCCCCACGGCAAAGCCCAGAAGCGCGTGCTGAAGCCAGCAGGATTTAATCACGTACGTGAGCTCCCATCCAGCACGGGGCTGTGTTTGGGAGCCAGAGGCTTCACTGGGTGGTGAACGTGTACGTGTTCTGCTCAGTCGGGTTGCGTGGGGGCTGATCTGCCCTGTCGAACGCATCTTCATCAAACACCATTTCAGGGAAGGAGACCTGAGGGATTGCCCTCAGCCCTGCTGAGGATGGATGGTCTTGGTGTTTGGTGAAACCATCCTCCTGCCTCAGGGATGCTGGAGGACAAATTCAGTCCTTTATAGCCGGTGGTGGGGAAACTTCCCAGTGCCAAGTTTCTTTTCAAAAGCGTTGCACGTACAGTAGTGATGCTGGTCCAAAGCTCTGGGGCCAGCGGTTGCTATCGCTCCCTACACACTCAGCACTTTAAGATACAAAAATTCGTTATCATTAAATTCAGAGGAGTCCCAGGCCAGTGCTATACAAAGCAGCACCTAAAGAGCATTACAGATTTATGTAATGTAGCAATTGCCACTTAACTAAACTGAATTAAAATAATTTAATTTTTCTTAGCAAGTCTTGCATCCAGTGCAGAGCAATTGATGGGAGTCTTTCAGATTGCCCATTTTTCAGAGACCTTCTAGAAAAGGAGTCAAAAGTAAGCACAAGATTTAATATAGCGATTTAGGAAGAGTTCAACCTGGAAACCTCCAGCTTGTCAGGATTGTAATTAGCTGCTCCCAAACTCTGGCAATGCTGAAGCTCTATAGCTGCCTCATTTTTAATATATATATATATATGTAGATTTTACTTTAAAATTCCCATGTACCTTTTGAGTGGCACAGCTGGATGTGCTGAGAGCTGACCTCAGCTTGATGGAGTTGAGCAACTTGTTACCTCATTCTCACCTCACCTTGATTGCCTTCAAAGCCAGGTGCTCCTCTGCTAATGCCCCAGCAGATGTCAATCCTGTAGGCACCCTAGGTCTGAGCTCAACCTGGTTTTGCAGCAGCTCATAGAGTGCTGTCCCTCATTCTTGTATTTTATAAGAACTACTTAGTTCTGGGATGGAAAGAGCATGGGTGCTTCTCCTTCACGTGGGGACTGGTGCTGCAGAGGAAAGGGAAGGTAAGTCCCTGTGAAATGGCGTTCAGCATCTGTGCTGTCCCCTGCATCTCCCTGTAGGATATTCCCAGTTGCACCTGGGCTTGTGGATACTGGGGAGTGTTTCCCCACTCGGTTTGGGCTGGGCCTCATTCTGAGATGCTCTTTTGGCAAGAGCATCTAGAAGGTAAGAGTGTCTGTGTGGTTTATGGGATCACATCCTGAATGCAGAGAGGCGTTTGCTCTGAAGCAGACGGCCTGCAGGGTCTTCTAGTAGCTCTGGTGACTTCTGCTAAAGGAGGAAGCTCTTGAAGGAGAATGGTTTGATGAAGAGGTAGGTCAGGCAGAGGCAGGCAATGAAAGGTTGATGCTAATGATGGTGATAACTAAGGTAGATTTACTTTTTCTCTAGGTTGGTGGAAGAAAGGTGATGACTATTGCTTTCATCTAAAAATCAACCAGGTCTCCAGGTTGTGCAAATGAATGTAGCATTTCTAGTGAAGGTGCTTGGGGTCTGGTGCTGAGATAACATCACAGAAGGGTGTCACCTTGCAAAGATGCAGATGCCAGGGATGGGAAAGCACAGAGCGGGGAGGAATTCATCTGAAAGGGAGAGGGCTGCTGCTGTGAGCATCTCCATGTGGCACCTGGAGGGTGTGGAGACCTCTTCGAGGAGGGTAAGGGAAGGTTAAAACAATGGAGGAAAGAGCTGGGGTAGCCTGTAAGCACTAGGGAAAGAGCTGGGGAGGACCTGTGAAGGCAAAAAGTGCTGCTGAAGCTTGGAGTTGAGTCCATGCTAACAACGCCATTGAAAAAATTGGTGGGTTTTGTAGGTAGCTCCATGTTTATTGGGCTTTGAACCAAAATGATGCATTTAACACAACCTTGAAGCTTGAGAAAGTTTTTACTGGGACCTGGTTTCAGGAAGATGTCATTATTATATGAGTGCTTCTTTTTCTTTGGGACTGGTATACAGATGGCTGAGCGTTTGTGCTGCTGGCAGTCCCAGTTCCCTAACCACCAGGGTAAAGCAATTGCTATTGCAGTGCTTCTCTTTCTGAGTTTTTGTTAATTTTCCCCCTTCAAAAATCTTACTTACCCGCTAGATCTGTCCATTAATAGCTTTATTTAAAGCTAAACTTTATTATCCTCCAATTTCTCCCTGTGGTTAAGAACCATGGTGTTAACTCTTTTGCTAATGCATATATTTAAAAAGGTAATAATACTGACTAATTAGTTATAAATCATTCAAACATTTCTATGCAAGGTAAGTGTTCAGCACCTTGTTTAATAGCCTCTTTATTAGAGAGAGGAATTCCTGTGTCAAATGTTAGCATTGGTACCTTCAGCTGGGATAAAACCTCATGGCCATTGCGAGTCCTCAGAGCTTCCTGTCAGTCAGATTTCCCCATTTGCAGATTATGATTAATTTCATTAAAACACCTATTCCAGATCATTGAAGGGTCCTAAACCCTAATTCACTGGGAGGGAGCAACTGGTGCCAAAGACACAGTAGGTTGGTTCATCTCGCTGTTTCTAAACTCTTCTCACTAAGCTGTTTGCTCTGTTTACTGCTGCTTTCCCTTATTTTCCAGCAGACCATGGTTCAGTCCTGCAGGACTTGCAGATCTTAACTTCTGCCTCCACAATTTCCCCCTCCCTCTGAGAAGGGGCTTACAAATTGGATCGCAAGAATCAGCCACTGTAGCCATTTGGTTAAAAACTGAAGAGCATCCTCCAGGAATATTATTTGCAACTATTTATACAGTCAGCTATAATTGGAAGGCTTAATTCATGCTCATTAAGTCCTCTCAGGTGCTTGATGAGAAGCACTGCAGCAGTGCTAAGTATTACTGGTTATTCAAGCTGCTTACAGCAATGAAGGCATCACCATTTGTCTTGGCTTGATCTTTTCCCATCCCACCAGGAGCTGGAGAACATTGGTACCAGCTGTCCTCAGGAACAAAGTCTGATCTGGATATTGGGCTCTTGCCAGAAATTACGTGCTGTGCCCTGGTAGCAAAATTCTGAACAAAGGAATGAAGTTTTAAAATAATATGCTCAAAAAATGGCTTGACAGAGAAGATGCAACTGGCTGCTTTGACATCTAGGTTATTTAGCTGGGAATTTATGTGTCAAAAGCTTAAAAGCTTCACCGAAGAAAATTTAAGAAAGCACCATGTTTCCAACTAATTAAGTAATGTCAGCCAAATATAATTTATTTCTCACCATCACTCATGTCTACAGCAGAATTATCTCATTTTTGATTTCTAATGACTTTCTCTCTCTCATTAATCTGGCCATGAATTATTTTTATATAACTTTCTGGCATTGAAGCAAAGAAAATTTTTTTTCTTTTTAATAAGAACAGCATCCCTAGATAATTCTGCATCACCCTTGAAAGGACGCAGGGAGTCTAGCTTGGATTTCATGGCACAACTCTAGCCTCCCTCCCCAGGAACCCTGGTAGGTTCTACCCCAGGTCTTCCTCAGGACCTCAGCTTGTCCTTGCTCCTTGGAGGCCTCCCTTGTCCTTTCTTCTAGTACCAAGTTGGGTATACAGGTTCTGGTTTGGTCTTTTATTCTAACAAAAAAAAAAAAAGAGGCTTTTTCCTGCAGTTCTCAGGGAATTTTCACATTGCTTTTCACAGAACATCGCTGGCTTTTCTGTTCCTCACAGTGTCCCTGGCTCTTCTCATAGATACAGGCTGTTGCAGAGGTTTTAAATTTGGTTCCTCCACCTATCATCCATGGCTCTGTCCCAGGCATGCGTGTCCTGGTTATTGGAAGAGTCAGTCTTCCAGCTTTACTGCTTTGGTTCACGTCCTGGTTTTCACTAATGGTTTGCTATCTGAAGTTCAGCTTGTTTCCAAGTCCCTGGGGCAAGCTCTGAGGATGCTCCCATACAGGACTGGATCAGGCATGTAGTTTGCATCCAGTATCCCATCTCTGACCCCAGGTAGCTCCAAGAGCAAGGAACTGGAGATGAACCTTTCTTTTCTGCTGCTGATAGGTGAACAAGGGTGAATCTCTAATTTAGAGGTCCACGCTCTGCCTGGGTTTTCTCTAGCAGTGCATCTGAGACCCTTCCGTGGTCAAGGCAGACCTTGAACATAACCTAAAGAGATTAGCAAATACGCGTTCTTATGAAACTTCCAGTCCCAGCTGCAGATCAAAGTAACTCGGGTAATTTAGAAAGGCATCCAAGTATTGGGTGCTTTACATATATTGGCCTGAACCTCCAAAAAATTCCTTTGTTTCCAACCGCTGCAGAAGCAGAGCCTGCTACCCACAGTCACCGAGAGCAATCCTACTGCATCTCCCGTGGGAGGAACTGCTGTTTTCAGCCAGCCTGGGTTGCTGCAAGGTAACCTGGTTGGCAGATGACCCGGGCAGAGAGCTGGAGCTGCTCCAGCACCTCCTTGGGGAAAGCAGGAGGGAGCACACAGCCAGAAATGCCAGGCAGGCAAAGCCTCAGCTGGCAGAGGTTCACTGCCTTCAAAGGGTGAGCCAGGGAGGAAGCTGCAGGCGGTGAACAGATTGCTGAAGGACGATATGGAAAATGGGTAAGGTAGGACTGTATAGGGATGCCTCAAATATTGACTTTCTGTGCCCTTCGCATGGGCAGGGGTTGCTTAGAGGTACTTTCTATGTAAGAGTATTTCTGAAACCCAGTTGGTCATGCCCACTGAGATAATAAACGCATAATTTAAGTTGGATATGGCTGACTAGCCACAGCTCTTCAAACTCTCATCAGGAGTGAAATTGCACTTCTGGCTGGTTTGGGATAAGTCACCTACAGCTCAGCGTTTCCCTAGTCTTCACCAACAGCTTTCAAGGGGAATATGGTTGATGATTTACCATGGTCTTCCTCTCTCACCTGTGTCCTGTTGCGTGACCAGCCAGGCTCCAATGCTGAATTCCCAAAGCTGAGCTCAGGGAGGAACAAGGGGAAAAGTGAGCAGGTGAACCACATGCATGTGGTTGCAGCCTCTAAAGCTGGAGGACTCTGGTGGGTGCATGACATGTCACTGCTGAGGACTGGGAAAGGCTCTGGCCCATCTGCCCTGGATCCAGGGTCTCGGTGGGCACAGGAGAGACCATGTTGTTTACAACCTGCTGTAGGAGATGCAGAGCTGCTCTACCCTATGTCTTAATCTCCCCTCCTCCTAAGCCAAAGCAAAACTTGAAAACCAAAAAGGCTGACAAGCAAAACTCCCCTAAAACCCAAAGGAGTTTTTAGACTCACTTCTCCCCTGCCCCAGATTTTCATTATTTCCTATGGAAAATCCACTTCACCTGTGGAAAACTGCTTTGCAGAAACTTCCATGTAGTTAAAAACTAAGAAAACAACTTTTTGGAAAATGGAGTGGCACTAACACTTTTTTGCTAATTCTGACCCAGCATAAGGCAGCCAGATGGGGCAGCGGGGATCAGAGCAAGGACCCAGACAGCTGGATGTGTCTCTGCAGCAGGAAGGGAGGTGAAAACCCAATGTCCCAGCTGATACCTGAACAGACTCGCAGATGAAAGTCTATCAGATACGGAGACATGCTGGAGCCACTGGGCTGCACTAGTATCCAAACCCATGCTAACTGCTGTTCTGCGATGGACTAAAACAGAATCGACAGCAGAAGTGTCAGACTGCACTTGGCTTTCTTTAATCGTAAGAATGATGGAAAAAGTAAACTTCAAGCCAAGTACTAACACAGCTCAGCTAGGGGCAAGCTCCAAAGCATAGATCTCCTCAGGCCCAGCACCACCAAGAAAGCCTGGGGATGCCAGCCCTGTCAAATTTAGCAGATACCTACCCAAAAGCTGGGGCCGCGGTCATGTGCAACTGTGGGTGTGTTGCATCTCCATCTGCAGTATGGGCTGTGCGGCTGCTCAGGTGATCCTGAGACATGGACAATTCAAGATCATCACAGAATAATACTGTATTAAGGTTTTTCAGGTCTTTGCATCAAATTCCAGTGTGTAGGGCCAGAGCCTCAATTTGGTGTAAATCAGCCTCACTTAGCACACTGCAAGTGAGGTTGTCCGAGGGATTTCAGTGGATCAGCAGGGCTTATGGCAGCTGGTGGGATCTGCTTCTACAGAGCTTTTAGGCGAAGTACAAGTCTTCAAAAGACAGCAGCAAATGCCTGGGCAGTCAGGTACCTCCCTCCCGCTCCATCCTGAGCAGCCCTGTGGTACTGGTCGAGATGATTGTCTCTTATTTTGCCTACCTTGACCTGGCCACAGATGCATGAAGTGATACAGTTGTACAAGAAATCCAGTTGGCTGTCAGTCCTCGGGAAATTCATATGCCATGTGTCAGGCTGGCATCGTTCTTCCCTGGAGGGGTAACAGTACAGGGAACTTATTACACTTCCTCTGTGTATATTTGCTTTATAATGTTTTGTTTGAGAGCATGCTTGGCAACTCCGTTGTTCAAGTATTGTGCTGGAAAATATACGGTATTTATGTATCAACAATGAATAACAGGCTCCAGACAATCAGAGGGATGCGATTCAAATGGTACAGCGGTGCAGGGGAATGCAGGGTGAGGGGTCTTGCAGAAGACCTCTAGGAGTAACTAGGACTTGGGACATGAGGGCTGGACTACCTGTGGAAGGGGAGCATATGAAATATTTGCTGAGTGTCTGTGTTGCCATTTGTGGCAGAGCCTGCAAATAGCTACCAGTGAAAGGGATTAACCCTTGTGCTCACGTGTGGCTCTCTAAAGATGAAGCCAACAGTCCCTATTTGGGTCTGCAGAGATGACCAAACCAAGAGGTCATTGCAGATGTGAAGGTCACATTCAGAAGTTCTGACTATTTCAGGGATTCAACTTCACTTTCTGCCTTTCTCAAGGAAGGATAATGGTAGGAGACTCTACCTTCTGGATGTTTCTTGGCATTTCACAGGCACTCTAAAAGATTTATAATGAGGTGCTTTTCCAATTCTGTACAATCCCATTTTGAAAAGCAACTTGGGCTCTTGGCATTCATTTTCCTATGGAAAGCTGATGGGAACTAAGTTCCTATGGCCTCTAGCTTCAAAATATTAAAGCAATTTGCTTGCACTGGCACTCCTGGCAGTTAGATGCCTAATTGGGATCTGGGCTTCAGGACCAATTATTTCTGAACGTGTTACCTCAAACATTTAAACCCCAGGTGCTTGAGCAGTTTCTCAGGTTTTTCACAGGTCCACAACCCTGTTAGGAGGTCATCTAAAAAGCAGAAAAAAAAATCCTGCATTTTGAGAGGCTTGGTTTATGTTCCTGGATTGTTTGGATGGGTTTTTTTTTTTTGGCAAGATCCTTACCCTGCCTGCATGCCTCTGTTTTGTTTCCATCCTGAAAGCAGAGCTCCTGGTTCTGCCTTAGCTTACCCTGATGGCGTTGTTAATTCTGGTGCAGCACTTGGATACTACAGCTGGATGCACGTGTATCTCTTGCTGTTCACCACCTTCACTCTCCTATTTAAAAGTGTAAATAATGATGTGTCCTGGGAACAAACAGTAAGTTCAAGAAGAGCTTATATGTTAGAAAAGATTGACTAATTCTTGGCAAGGGCAAGTTGGCATAGCTGTGTTGACTTCAAGGGAGCTGAATTGATTAATGTTAGCAATGTGGATGGCCCTGTTTCTCCAGATGTTCTGGTGAATGCCTGCAGATAATGAATCCTGTCTGGAAATCTGGAGAAATTTATGAATATTTGTGGGATAAAGATGGTGTTACATGGGTTACTATGACCAGCTCCAGACATGGCTCAATGCGGGGCAATAAGCAGCCTCACTCTGCTTGCTGAGGCATCAAATGCTGCCAGACACCCTAATTCAGCAGCGGATGAAGCTGTTGCAGCCACTGCTGAAAGTGGATTTATCAAG
Source organism: Phoebastria nigripes (assembly GCA_035582835.1). Classification (NCBI taxonomy): domain Eukaryota; kingdom Metazoa; phylum Chordata; class Aves; order Procellariiformes; family Diomedeidae; genus Phoebastria; species Phoebastria nigripes. The sequence continues at coordinate 125,362 of JAYKAV010002799.1, forward strand.
TGAGTGATCGTAGCTCGCTGCTTCTCGTTGTGTGTGTGTGACATAAACATCTATTATCTTCATTTGTAAAATTTCTCTGCGGCTCACCTCAGGGCAGATACTTCTGAGAGCTCAATTACAGGCAGTTAGTTGCTTGACAACACTTCTGGCAGATGCTAGCAGAGTGCAGGCGCTGTATCCCTGTCAGACAGCAGATCTCTCTGTTTATTAATGTACTGTCATCAAGTGGTGCCTAAAGTCACCTGGGAAGCTGCTAGGTTTCTCAAGGGGATGGAAAGGGATTCAGCCTTGAGCATGAGGTCCTTGTGGTGGTTACAGGAGGTCCCAAGAGGTCTTCGGCACCATCGAGCCCCATTGGGATGGAAGGGCAGCATCCCTGTGTAATGGTCAGCCTTGTCGCCGAAGACCGTGCTGTTCAGAGACAGAAATTTCATCCCTGCTCTACAAGTGCAAAGGGGTGAAGTGATTTACCCAAGGACGCTCAGGAAGCCTGCAATCAAAGGTGGGTTCCTGGCCCTCAGCTCACAGTTCTTGTTTGTAGCATTAAAGCAGATATAAATCCCATCTGAGGATTGGACGTCTGCTCTCCTGAGGGATCAGAGAGCAAAAACTCTGTCCCTGTGCCGGAGCCATCAGCTGAAACAGTCCTTCTGGTGCCTGAGGGGATGGTGACTGCTGTCCTCTACCTCGGTGTTTCCCTGCCTGGTGGGTGACTATGGAAAGGAAGGATCTCTGTAGGCTTACAGCACCCAAATGATGCCTTTTGAGGCAGCTGTCTAGTAACCTCCTGCTCTGCTGACTGACACAATGAGGGTAGGAAGGGGCTAAGAGTCTCCTGATAGTGATCTTGGTTCTTTTAAAGTTTTATTTATTTAAAGAGACTTTCATTCCCCTTCTGAAAGGCAGTGGAAGGGCTCTGCATGGCCAAATGGCAGCTCCAGTGATCAATCAGTTCCTCCTAACGACCAACATCCTGCAGCGGTGAAGGGTCACGATCAATCACTACCTATTATTATTACATGATGAAATTGTAATTATGGGAGGGAAACACTGCATTACACTTTCACATCCGTCATCCCAGATGACCCACGCTTAGGTGACACCTTTCAGTCAAGTTCAGCAAAGTACTTAACGAAGGTCCATTAGCCCCCTCTTCCCTCCCTGCCAACAGGCATACCTGCCTCCTGGTTTGACACAGGCAGGAACCGAGGCAGAAACAAGGTGAGGGAAAAGTGTGTAAAAAGAGAGGTTATCGCACCAAAACTCTTCCAAGCAAATCCCTTAAGTGTCCTTACTGCTTCACTGGTGGCACAGCATATCCCCTAAATAACTTGTGTCCTTGGTCCGAAATGAATGGTCCTTGGATCTGTGCAAATAGGAATTATTTCTATTTTGCTGGCAATTCTAAACAATTTTTTAAAATGAAAACAACTTGAAGTTCCTGGAAGATCACAAAGCTTAAAAACAAAAAAGAATAACCCCCTGGAGTTTTTGTTGCCCCAAGATGAATTATTTTGCTAGAAACAATCTGGAAGTTCAGAAGTGCCTCTTTTGATTGGCACATTAAAAAGAGCTTGATTCTGTTTTGAAAATACCTGAAAAAAGTGCCTTTAGAGACTWCTTATATGTGAGAGAAATGAATGAAGTATTTTGTAGTCAGCCAAAGAAAATTTTTGTTCAAAATATTGGTCAGAAGCCTCCCTCTTATTTTGAAGGGGTCAAATATCTGTCAGAAATGAGCCTTTTGTGGGGCAGTTGGATGGATTTAGATGACCTCAAGGTCCCTTCTAGACTATCTTCTGTGACCCTATGACATTAATCTCCGTTCTAAGGGCCTGATCATCAATTATCGCTGGATAAAGGAAAATGTCATTTGATAATACCTCCCTGTCTGCATTTGCACAGGCTGTTCCCTAGCCCTCACCCCTGCAATGCAACGCAGGAAAGGGATCTGGGGTGCACCTGTACCGATTTTTGGTTCCCACTGTGGATTTTTGGGAAGCTGCTACAAATTACGTTGGGGTGGGATATGTTCCTGTACTGCCCTGGAGCACGGGGAGAATAAAATGCCCATCATATCTCCCAGCCTGACTTCCCCAACAAACCAAATTGTCGTAGGTGAGTCCTGGTGCCTTSCTCTGGCTAGTGAGGGTAGAGGGGACCCAGGTCAATTATAGCTCTGAATTGGGCATCTCATAGGATTAAGGTGAATCTGGACCAAAATAACCATATGGCTGATCTCTAGTCCCAGGGCAGATCTGATAAAGTGGACAAGGGGGKGTGTGTGTGTGTGTTTCCCTGCAGCAAAACAGCAGTAACTTGAGAGCTGCTCTGGTTGCAGGTACATGAGTAAACATTTCTGTCTTGGTCAGAAGACCACAGCCAATTTAACTTTTTTTTTTTTTTCTTTTTAAGGAGAATTTAGTCTCTGCCTTTTCCCCAAGAAGAGGGCTCACAACAATGGCTTCCCTGCCCCCATGGGGTGACTTTTTTTTTTTTTCTCTTCCCCTTTCTGCCCGCAATTGCTTTTATGTTCACATGATCAATCTTTGCACTGTCCTGTTAGGTGCTTTTGTGATGTTAAAAGAGTACAATCATTTTTTTTCTTMTCTCTTCTTGATTGTTTCCTCCCATCTCTCTCAATTGTAACTGAAGAAAACTTGTTTGTGAAATCTTCASCATAAAGGTGGCAAGGCTGGGTTAGAAACAGTGGTTTTCTGCTGCAAAACATCCAAAGTGTCCCGTGGCTGTCTCTGGAGTAACCATGTGCTGTGCCAGGAAAGGTAGTACTCGGGCACTTAATCTGTTTGTCAACTTCTCTTGATCCTGAAGACTGGACTCGCTCTGAACTCCTGGTAAGCTCTGCCTYGGGGAGGATGCCATTGGGCTGGAGAAGGCCCTGAGCTGCTGGTTCAAAAGGCTTCTGAAGTGTTTCTTATCAGAGGATAAGAAACTTTCTAAACGGAACAAAAAGGGGGGGGGGGGGGGGGGGGAAGACATCACTGAGACAATCTTCCTCTTGCAACAAACTACTGGGAGTTATGTCCCCTGGCAAGGGAGTCTCTCCAGTTATTCTTAGACAGACCTTGTTTATAAAAATGTTAGCACGAAGTTCACAATAACAGAACCCTAATTGACCTGGAGTGTGTATTAAATAAATAATAAATGGGAATAAAGTATCAATGAGTGGTGTCTATAGCAGACATCTGTTTTCTCACTGGCCTGCAGCCATACCTCTCTGGGCTGTGATCTCATCAGCCAAGTGAGGTCAGCYGAGTTCAGCTCTGGGATGAATATAAGCATACGGATGGCAATGCTAATGGCAGTTGTGTGCTGGTAGGGTGAGTGTCTGGGCTTGCTGTTCACCGGTACCTGCCCTGCCTGAAAGCAGAGGGAATGACAGGCAGGTCATCAACCTCCCGAGGATCATCTTCTTGAAATCCTAGACCCACTGACAAGATTTGGTGGGTAGGTGTGTGTTGCACGTGGATTAGCAACAGCTTCTGTCTAGAGATTGTTCCTGAAAGTTATGATATGCTCCAATGTTTTTATGGGGTGCTGAATGGCAGAAAGGTGCCAGAGTTGCTTCTTGGCTAACGAACAGCATAAACACCCAAACAAATGTCGATCAGTGCTATTCCCAGGAAGGAGCCAAAGGTGTAGCAGCTTTCAGGAGGGTTTTAATAAAAAGGAAAGCAGAGGCGTGTTTTCACAGTGATAAAGCAGTTTCAGACAGAGCTGACTGATGTTAGTGGGGCTTTGGCAGAGAGCAAGAGGAGAGCAGCCCATAGGATGACCAGATGCGGGCTCTGAATCTGCCTGATCTACAGGAGGAGATTTTTTGGTTTGGAGAACTAGATTCTCCTATCTAGAGCACAGATATGAATAGGTGCAAAGGTCTTGAGGTGAAGAAGCAGTTTTTTCAGTTTTAGCCCCTTATTCTTAAAAGTAGATTCAGCTGTGCCTTCAGTACCCTTAAAATTGTCGAATTGCCCATTGTAGGCAGCCCATAGCTGTCAGTCCAACTTCCCTATTCTGTGTATGCTGTGAGCAGAGCTGAATACATCTTGCAATGTGAAAAACAGCTTCTGGGTTGCAGCTCGCAGTGGGGGGAACAAATCTGCTGTCCCAGACAAAATATCCCCTTTCAGGGTAGAATTTCCCTTCCCTGGCTCCCAYGGCTGCCCACTGACTGCGCTGGCTTGGGGTTTCCCCTGGGCTGAGCAAAGCACTTTGCTGCTTAGCTGCACTTCAAAGTGCTTTTCCTTTCTGCATCTGCCCTCTGCCATCCCTAGTGCCATCAGCTACTCAAAACCAAGGCTTCTTTCTCATCACAGAAGGCTACTGGGGAAAACTTGCCAGAAAGGCAGCATTCACTAGGCTCAGCCTAGAAACCCCTTTTCTCCTATCTGGTTATCGCTCCTTTCCACTCCTTTGACTTGCTGGCACCGCAGCTTGCCCGAGGCTGTGTGTTTCCTGCATAATGCTTGGGTTTGGGGCAATGAATAAAACACGTGGCATAATTACACTCATTCAGCCTCTTTGGAGGAACGCTTTGGTTTTGTGAAGAATGGAGGCTGTCTTGTCCAGCCAAGCTCAGGCTCTTGGGCTGTCCCAGCACACGGTGGGACGTGGGAGATGGTACGAGGTCCCTCCAGTCCCTCTGTGCTTTTGGGGTTTTAGTGCTGCTTTCAGTGGATTAGCTGCAGCCAGACCCTTGTTCCTGACGCATCACTTGAGCTGAGTAATATCTTAAGTGATTCTGAGTCTAGCTTTGCTGTTGGAAATGAGGGCATGATGGCAGAGGGGAGGGGGTCTGTTTTGCTTTGAATTAGCTTCTACTTCTGAGGCCTCAATTACACTCGGGTCATGATTTCTAGAGTCTTTTTTTTTTTTTTCTTGCAAGCATTAATGCTAGAAATGGAGTTAAATTAGAGAGTTGAGAGTTGCGTATATAATAGTGTACGTCCTTGTRCTAGGGACTTAAGAGAAATGCCAAATATAATGGATTTCATGATAAAAACTGCAGAAAACGGTAGTTCTGTGTGTTGACAGCTCCTGGAGTGGAGCAGAAGTTGTGCTGATGTTATCATCTACTTAATTAGATGTTTTGAGCCCGAAAGTCTTCACACTGGAGATGTCATTGGCTGCACGTAGTTTTAAGGGAGGGTTCATAAGTAGTATTTGGCCTCTGAAAAAGGCCAATTAATCTAAATGACACTTTTGCCAAAATGACAGAACACGAACGATTGCCTGGGAGACGGGTTGCTAATGGTGGCTTTCAGTTTGTGTCTGCCTAAAAGCTGTCAGAAATCTTATGTCGAGGCAAGCAGTTTCTTGTTTCCACCTCCTCAGTGGATTGAGGGGAAATGGCCATTCCTCTCCAGCATGCTCCAAAAGGTGCAGACACATACCTGCCCCAAGGGGGTGGAAATGGAGCCGGAGCCCTTTGCCTGCCGTCGGTGAAGGGTCAGGGCAAGCTCCAAGGGACTAAGCAGAGAGTTACCCAAAGCTCCCTCAAACCCAGGGTCTACCCAGTATGTCATGATGAAACACCTTCCCCTTCTCCTCCATGGTTTTCCACCTTCACCCACCTCCCCACAGCCCAGATGGTCCCCCCCTCCTCAGCCCCTTTGGTAGTCGGCATCAGGAGTCCTTCCTCGTATGGGGTCATCCTGCAGCAAAGCATTGGGGCACACAGAGAGCAATACCTAGGCATCACATTCCTCCTCAGGTGTTTATCCCTGTTGGTTTCTCACTGGAAGAGGTCAAAATGAGACACCTTCATACCCTGGAACACCTGGGTTAGAGCCCATCAGTAGAGCAGGACTGGGAGAGTCTTGGGAGAGCTGGTCTCTCCTGGCTACTGAGACAGGTGGCTCTGGAAGTTATGAGTCTTAGAGATGGACATCTGGGGAAAATGCAGGTCTTTGTTTCTCCAAACTGATGAGAGGAAGAGCAGGGCAGCTCCAGGTGCTCCATCTACACTGCACGTGGGGGTGAGTCAGGCCAAGAGGTGTACCCATGCTAGATTTAATTTAAAGTAATGAGCTATGGAGATTCACCAGTCTATGAGGGAATGCTCTTTCAGGATGCTCACCCACAGCGTGGTCACTGTTTTTGGAGGAAAGCTGTCACACGCTGTGTCACCTTGATGGGAAACAGCGACCCAGTACCAGAAAGTCCTCTGCAAGAGCCATACTTCAGCTCCCAAGTGCTGCAGAAGTGGAAATGAATAGGAACTTCAGGGTTGATTTCCCCCTCTTGAGGCTGATAAAACTCCACCGAGGTTATAACCCAGCAGCCAGGAGCAACAGCACTGAAGCCCGGGAGGAATAGGGATGGTGTTCCTCCAGCAYAGTAGTGACAAATACAGCTCGGGTGGGTCCTTTATCTTCCTATGCCACTGTGCTGAATTCCATAACCTCCCACTTCTCCAGAGACTTCCATCAGGCCTAATCTTCCTTTAAATTTATCTTAATTATTAACGCAAGACAGCTGTTAGAAGTAATATAAGCTCAGAGTAAGGGAAGGGATTAGGATAAGGTTTTGGATGCATTTGAAGTGCCTATTGTATTTAGTATTTCTAATACTGAAACGTTTAAATGAACAGAAAGGCTGTTTCAGGGCCCTGAGTCATCAGCTCATTATTGAATTTAAGGTAGAGTACACCTAATTAAGATTTAGGAGATTGCATTGTATATGTAAGTGCCCTTCCTGTGCTTGCACGTATGAAGAGACACAACGTCAGAAAGCCTTCGTGGGCTTCATCTGCCCGGGCCATGCACCACGGTTTCTGTATAACCCCCTGAGCTGGGATCAGACTCAAACCCCGAGGGGTTTGCATGTCCATGTGCACACGCTGAGGCAGGGCTGGGCGTCCCGGGGAGCGCGTTTTGGCCCCAGTTCTGCCACTGGCCTTGGCAAATGGTTTACCATTCCCAGCCCTGAAAATGGGAATTGTTTTTTTAGGCTGTCACAGAGCTTTTAAAGGCTCTTGCCTTTTACTACTGAAAAAGAGCTAAGAGTGTAAGGGTGGACAGCACAACCGAAGAGGAATTGTACCTCCAAAATACAAAGGACTGAGCCAGAAGTAATTTTATATAGCTGTGGAGTCCTAAATCCATGCTTAGGCTCCCTTGGCAGTCAGCGGAAAACTGGGGATGCTTCCAAAATGTGGCTGAGTTTAGCTGTCTGTGGAAGCATAGACCCAAATGTTAGGTATGATACATCTAGGCCAAAGCTAATTATCTCGAAAAGAGTAATTCTGTTGGGTGCGAGCGAAATACTGTTTGGCTTGCATTTACATGTTGTCTGAAATCATTTGTCAACAATCTTCTGTAATTAGATCTTGATTTAGGCTAATCATTATATGCCTTGTTAACTCAAAGTGTGTATTTAAATCCCCATTGAACGTAATAGGACAGAAGCATGTGCTGAAGAAATATGAAATACTTTTAGTGGCTTCACAAAAACACTGAACTGAAATACTCAGCCTTTTTGCTGTTTCAACCATTCTTTCCACTGGCAGAAAAAAATCCATTAATCAAATATCATGAGCTGTCTCCAATTATTTTGCCAAGCTGGGAAATTAGTGAAAATTCCACTCTGGAAATGTGAAAGCAAAATGCACCAGTACATTAAAGTGTTTTAAAGCCACTGCTGAAAAAGTGGTGACATGGTGGCTTCATTCCAATTTTCTATGTATGTGTTGGGTTTTTTTTTTTACCTTTTGTCCCTACAGAAATTCCAGGACTGAGTCAGTTTTTTGCAAAAGTCACTTAGATTCCACCAGGACTGAATTTGCAGCCTTGCTAATGTAATTAACGTCTATTAAGCGAGTGTGTGCCCTGAGCAGCTTAATAGGAAAATCTAATAAAGTTTCCTATTGGAATGTTCCCTGTTAAATCGTCAAAGTGCTTTAGTGTATGTTTTCTGTAGGCAGCATTGTTTAATGGAAATGTTACACAAATTAGTATTAGGCCCTTGGTGAAATGGGATCTTTAATTTAATTTGATTTTACAGCCAGGACGCAGAACGATTGCTGCTTTGGCCTTGCCAGCATGCGGCCAGGCAGAATTAGGTTTTGCTGGGATCACCTTTGTAATGACTCCTCCATAGCTCTCGCCTACAGAGCGGCAGAGGCTCGGTTATTAGCTGAGCTGTAAATGGCATTAATAATGTCCTTGTGGAGCAATTGCTTGGCAGGATGGTCTCCATAAAAATAGGAATCGTGTGGCTGACCAGTGTTTTGTTTTATTTTTTAAGGTGGGTAATAAAAGAAGAAAATGGAAAGCTTGTGCCTTTGTTTTTGTTTGGCCTGATGGGTGATGGGAGCGGAGGTGCAGATGTTTCTATAAAGCCCCGCTTGTTCCACGGGCACTGCTGCCTGCCCCACTTTCTGTTTGCTGAAGCCCCTGTTGAGTTTGCTCGGGGTTTTAGCAGTGGTGGTTAATGGAGCAGGGCCAGTGCCGGAGCTCCCCGGGGACCCTCACGCAGAGTTCCCTCCCTGACCTTGTCCGTGTCCCGAGGTTGCAGAGAAAACAGCCAGAGCTCCTGCCGAGGAGGGACAGGCAGGATAGGAGAATACAGGCACTGTCTGCACTGCTTGTGTGGTTCCCATCACCAGCCATGAGTGCCCATTCCCAGAGAATGCCGCTGTCATAGCTGTTTTATCCCTGGGGGAACTGAGCTGCGAGGAGGGCGATGCTCCCATCCCCTCGAACCTGGGAAAGTGGTGACATCCCAAAGAAAAGGAGCTKCTTCTCTTTTCTATAACTACACAGTCTCCTTGGTCAGGGAGTCGGCCGGCTTACAGGGAAGGATGCCAGGGCTAGTAAATGCCCAAATTTAGCCTCTTCCCTACAAAATTGGAGTAGCAAATGCTAATGTTGTGTGAGGGAGATGCTGGGATTGGCTCGGGCTGGGGTGGTGCAGCTCTGAGAGTTCAGTCTCTGCAAAATATTAACTAAAGAGGCAAGGTTTCTTCCTCTCTTAGTTGTTTCTCTTCTGGAGAGAGGAAGGGATGAACATCTCCCTGGATTTAAGGAGAGCAAGGAGGGCAATTTGTTTAGGAAACTCACTGAGATGGTGCAGCATATCTGCAGTTTATATGTAAAGGGAAAGGTCTGCCTCTCTCTTCAGGCTGCTGCTTTAACTCTCCCCAGGAGGAAACTGCCAGGCCAGGGGTTCTTAAATTTTTCATCATGCAGGCAAAGCTGTTTCCTTCCCTAGCAAGGAGAATTTCTTCTTCAGAGCTGACTGATTAATTCTCTCCCATGCACCATCTTGTACTTTGKGTCTCGCAGCACAGTCCCTGCAGTCCCTTTTGCAGCGTCGGGGGCTTCACAGATGTGTCTGAAGTCGAGGTCTCCTCCAGGAGCGGCTCCCGGTGTAAATCGGGCTGATTGTGCTGCAAGAATAGAAAATTACTGAACACTTTGCTGAGCAGCCCTCTCCAGCGCTGCTTCCCTTAGAGCACTAATATGTGTGCAAGCAGCTAACCCTGGGTTGTCCAGCCAGTACCCTGAGCCCAGGATAGCCAGGTTTTTTGAGAGAAAAGCCCCTAGGCAGTGGATACTTTGACCAAAAGTCATTGAATAGGGAAATCTGCACTTCTTGTGTGGTTCCCCTTACCAGCTATAAGTGCCAGTACCCATATAATGTCTTTATAGTAGATTTCTGCTATTGTAAAGGAAAAAAAATAGTTGTTGGTTCCTCATACTGATGAGTCTGTAAGACCTTTGCTTGGTTTTGGTAGGTTTTTTTKTTGGTTGGTTGGTTGGTTTTTTCCCCATGAATATTAAAGTAGTTTTCAGAAGCTGGCTGGGCTTACTTCCACTTTAAATTAGGGAAACTGAGGCAAAAATGGGGCTGTACGTTGCCCAAGATCATAAAATGAAGAAATGACAGAGTTTGGGGTAGAACCCAATTTTTTCCTGCTTCAAGCTGGCTGTGCAGAGACTCGAGAGGGCACTAACGGTGCTTCCCTGGAAGCGCAGGTCAGGACCCTTTGCCTTGCCTGTGAGCCAAGCTCTCTTCTAGCAGCAGGGCCATATGCCCCACTCCACACAGTTTAACTCAATGATTTATATGCTCGCTGGAAGGCCTTACACACAGGCAGATCTGGCAGTAATGGTACTTGATAAAATCCTTCCATTTTCTTGATTTGGTAATTGATGTTAGCAGTTTAATGCCTGCATGGAGCATGTTTTCATACTGTCAGCACGAACCATGTGGAAGTGATCGATGAGATGTTGGGTCCTTGGCAGCAGTAGGGGCAAGAGAAGAAGCTGCCTTTCCCTTGAAGTATTTTGCTCTTATTTGCTACCTGCAAATGCAAACAGTCAGGCTGCGGCTTCCCTGGTCATGAAACCACTTGGTTTAGGAGCAGCATAGAGAGAGACCTTTTCTCATGCCTGTGGTGTTGCTGTCTTCGGTCCTCACCCACATTGTGCTTTTCTTGGTTGCATATTGCCACCCAACTAAATTTAAATTTATTTATATCTTATGGGACATCGTGTTCCCTGAGAGAAAGTTTTTGTGAGTGCCGGGTGAAACAGGGATGGTAGGTCAGAGCAGAGTGCTATGGCAGCGTGTGTGCATCATCGCTGGTGTCATCTGGGTGTACTTGTCCTTGCYGCACGTCTCCTGAAGGCATGAGGTGGCTACAGAAACCTGATCTCTGCAGGACCTCTGAGTCACTTCCACAAATATGAGATAAGAAAGTTGCTGTTCAGGAGGAAAATTAATAGAAGCTGTTGTCTGGGGTGGTGGGACACAGTGCACCAACCGCATCCTGGCCCTGGCACATGGTGTGGCTGTGGTTAAGGCTCTCCAAGGAGATGTTGTTAGTGTTTGTCCTTGTAGAGGTTGCAGCTGAACTTTCTGATGCAGGGTTTGGAAGCTGCCGTGGTTTGAGCCTTCTTCCTGTGATCTGGGACAGTGAAGTAGAAGTGAGTGAGAAAAGAGGATGAAAGATGGAAAAGAAGAGACAAAGTAGAATATTTGCTAGCTTTTATCTGCAGCAAAACCCTAGTCTCTGTGTGTGTGTGTGCACTGTTTGATTTTGTCAGAGGTGCCTTTGTCACAAAGACCTTTTTCTGCAGGGACAGTATCTGGGTGATGCTGATAYGAGCAGGAGTTTTGGATTTGTGATGGGCTATCTGGTTTGAATCAAATAAAGAACCACTCTGAATCCCTGCCCAAAACACAAATGAAGCCTGCAGCATGTTAACAAGATGAGAAAGTCTGGCCAATTCATTTAATCTGTTCCAGGCTCCTCTTGGCTTCCAGGTGTTCATCTCGGATCACAAGCCAAAACATCCTGGGAGAGGCTCTTGCTGACATATTTCCAGCCCATCTGATAAGGCTCGCGCCTCAGAGCCGGCATGCTGCTGCAAGATTCCTGCTCTGCCTTAGCCAGGGATGTCAGATTAGGGCTTCAAGGCCAGATCCAAAGTGTAAATGTAAAAATACAGGTTGTGTCAACCCAGTGCCTCACCAACTGTAATGCATTTGACCTCATAGCTCTCCTTTGGGACATGTGCTTTGTTTCAGAGATGGGCAACTGATTTTCTTGTCCAAAGTCATACYAAATCCTCATGGAAGTTTCTTTCTTTAAAAGGATGTAGAGGGCTGTGCAAGCAAGTGGGCAACCTCACCTATACATCAGTCAATGCTAAGAGAGGTCCAAGCTCACCTCCGTCCCCAGATAAGTCTACATGGTAGTCACATGTTACCTTGCAGACAGAGCCATGCTAGGACTGCTCAGGTATGTCCAGGCTCTCACGTGGACTTAATGAAGCAGGGAGAGCCCTGTGCTAATGTAGRAAGTGGTTTGGGTCTGGTGATGGTCACGCTCATCAGCTTGAAGCATGTCAGCTGCAGTCACATCCCTTACAGCAGAGCAAGAAGCACTGAACTTGGACTTCCTTGCTCTTCCCTGGCTCTTGGAGCTCTGACTTGCTTTGGAGACAGCAGAAGACTTTGTGGTGGGGCGCAGCAGCCCATGCTGGAAGGAGGAAGCCCCCTGTGCTTAACCTCCCTAGGAGCAACCTTCTCTAAGAAGCCTGGTGGRGTGGTGAAAGGGGAGCAGGGGTAGCGAGGAAGGGGGGAAGGCTCATTCCTGATGATCCTGAGCACTTGGTGGGTGTTGGACTGCCACTGGATGAGGCTGAAAGTCAACCCAAGGGACTTGTCTTTGCCACAAAAGCCTGGTTTTTCTCATAGTTGAATTKAAGATGCTTCAGACTGACTTTTCAGTGTTTTTCTAAATTATCTGTGTATTCTCCTACCAACACTACAAGTACTTGCRATTTTTTTCCCCCAAAGAGCTGAATCTAGTAACTTTTTTTCTCTAGGCTTCAGAGGAAACAGAAAGGTACTTAACTTATGTTTTATTCATTGCAGTCACTCTCTCTTGTTAATTTACTTACATTATTTACAGAATTTTAAAGTATTTTGTGTGTCAAGCAGCATCCCAGGCCCTATAAAATGCTAATTTTCAAACTGTATCAGAGGCAAACATCTTTCCTGGGCTGCTAGGTAGACAAAGGGTCATCCCCATTCTTAATTTATTTTTCATGATTCTATATATAAATGCAATAAAGCCTGCTTGAATGGCAGATCTCAGGCAACCCACTTCTCCGTGTGGTTAAATTTTATGAAGATCCATTGTGGTTGTGTTACTGGTACAATAAATTTAATTTTTGATCTACTGCCCTTAATTACTAAGGATGACTGAACCTGGTTTAAGTACAGGAATAGCTATCTTGGATCTTTGCCCTAAATGGGAATGAAACATAAGGTTCAAAAAGTTCAAGTAACTTTCTGAAAAGAAACTAAGTTTTATTTTCACAGTTGCTTCTTTGCACTTCCTGATTCCAGCAAGAGAGGAAGTGGGGGGAAACCCAAACCCCAGAAGGCTCTTAATGTTTTAGGTTTTAATCTCGTGTCTGTGAGCTCTCAGCAAATTGGTCCTGTTCCCAGCCTTGGGATGTTTGAATCTTTCGAAGTGCCGGGACAGTTGACACCATAAAATTGGGCAATACACAAAGATTTAGGGACATTTTAAGATTGTCTAAATCATTGTGACATGCCTGAACCATGTGTTTCCTGCTGGTCAGTTGTCTCTCAAGGTTTAAGGCCAGTCAATCGGAAACACTTGATGTTAGATTTCAGTGGCGTTTAGCCTGGCAGAGTATGGCCAGACGTATGTAGCCACCATAGCACATCCCATGAGCCCCGCTGTCTCTCGGTCACAGTGGTTATTGMCACTGGTGTTTGCTGTACTTCTCCCAGATGTCCCTTAGGTGCCTCGGTGCTCCTCTGCCCAGCTAGGAGGACATGGGTGGTTTCACCGCTAATGGGGAGCAGGGCTTGTTCAGACCTCTGCTAATGGCTCTGGAGAAGTCTTAGGGGAAAATGAGATATTTTGATGTGAAGCATTGCATTCCTGCTTGCTGGACATGGGAGCAAATAACCCTGCAGGTCTAGAGTTGCTTCAGGAGAAGGGAGGCCAAAAGTGGGGGTATGGTGCAGATGGGTGCAAGGGCCAGGCATGAATCTGGGAGCGACCAGGGCTGGATTTGGCAGGCAGTACCAGGACTCTGCAGCACCAGCAAGCTGCTCTTTGCAGGCAAAGCCCTGGGCTCCTGCCGTTGTTTCCAAGGCAGAGCATTTCTCCTCTGCTCCTCCTGAGGTCTGCCTGAACAAGGATGCCTCTTCTCGATCTGTTTGGTCTCCAGCAATGCTGGTGTGTCAAGGCAGTGGCTCCACCATTCTCTATGGGTGTCGTGTCAAGGAGAGGTCAGATTGTGACAAAGTGACTTAATCTCAAAATTAATTTAAAGGCAGCATTGTTCTGGCTTTTCCTACTAGAGGGTTATGCTCTGATGTGGTGCCTCTGATCAAAAAATGTTGGCAGACTTGAAGACTTCATTTGAATTTTGTAGCCACTCTGAGAAGAAAAGCAGGGATATCAAGTTGCAAACACATGGTCTTGGCAATTATTTTTCAGTGCTTGGAGTTTCATGAAAGTTTCAAAATTTTTCCAGTAAACACATCATGTTATGTAATGTACGCCAGCTCTGTGAGCTGCCTCCTCAATTAAACACAAAATGCAGGGCTTTATTGGCGAGATGATCTTGCATGAGGTAGAGCAATGCAACCTGCAACCTGAGCACGGGCAGCCTGTGGATCACCTTCGAACCCTTGCTCTTTGGAGGCTGAAGCCAAGTTCCCAGCATCTCACAATGCAGATATCTATTGCTACAMGAAAAAAAACTAGCTCAGTGACACAAGCAGGCTCATGAGCCAGCGTGTATAATGGTGTCAGCAGAGGGAGACGTGGCCCTGCATGTGGCACTCATGATATGTGATATTGTGATATGAAAGACCGTGGCTCAGCCCCAAAATAACACTGGGGCATCCTATGGTGTGCGGGCAGCTACTCCTGGAGTTCCCAATGGCACAGCTCTGCCAGCAGCCAGGCAGYGATGGCTGTCCCTGGTATAGGGTAGACCAGGACATCATCTTTAAGGGTTAGCTTCTTCCCTCCATACCACTTTTGCCACTCCTGAGGTTGTTTTAGGTGTAACTGGTAAAGTTCTGGTGAGGCTGGTTAAAGCTCCAACATGTGTTTTTGGAGGGAGCAGCTGTGTGTGATGTTTCCAACTGTGATGATATCTTTTTTTGGAAAAATGACAGATACTTTTTTTGGAAATGTCTGGGAAAACTCAGAGGTTTCCTACTGCTGAAAGCCAGGGAGCTCTTAATGGTGGGACTGTTACGTCCTTCCAGCCCTCACTTCAGAAACAAATGCCTGCAGGACAGTCCAGTCCAATAGACMTTGTCCTGACCACTGTCTCCAGAAGAGCACAGCTAAAATCCYTTTGCCACTTTGAAATTAGACATTGTGTTCCCACGGAGGTGCACACCTCTGATGGACGCTAAGAGGACAAGTGGTTCCACTCTGTTCAGCTCTAAGAAGAGCTGAGTGAAGTGCAAGGCTTTGCAAGGCTGAGGAGACTGTTAACAATAACTAGCTCAGGTTTGGGAGTCTTTCCTTGATGTTAGACTTCGTTTTGGGAGGTTTTCTTTTCCAAGTTAACAAACTGCATGCATGTGGCATTACGCTGCTTCTTTGCATGTGCACTGTAGCTAGAAGGAATACACTTAACATACAAAAGCTGTCATTCTACTAGGGAAAAAAAAAATCCCATTTACAAGCTTATTTGAAAGATTTCCTCCCCCCTTTCATCTTACACAACAAATTGGCATGTTAATAAATGCAAGCCCCAAGAATCTGAATGCTGCTCAGACACTTGTGAACGGGTTCCTCTGCAGCCAGTGTGATCCTCCCTGGGAGCCTGGATGCCGCTCACCCGGCACCCAGGAACACACCCCGCTCCGGGGCTGGTTCTGCCCTACCTCCATTCAAGTCAGTGACACAGTCCTGGCTCAGGATGTGTTCGATTTATCTGCAAAGCAGAACTGGTAGAATATGAACTTTGATAGGAATTAAGAATATGATAATTTTACAAGTCATTCTGTATGGAGTCATTATGAAATGGGGAAAGGCATCAGAAATTGCCTATTGGAAATTACTGGCCCACTGCAGGTAAATTTAAATATGTTCTTCTTCTGTCCACAGTCTTGTCGCCACCTTGGTGCCATGTTCCAGTGAACCCGTGGATCTGCATCGCCACCCATCCATCAGGCCTTCTTTTCACCATATGTAAGACCACCATCTTCTCCAAGCATTCACTTCAAGTTGACTTGAATATGCATTGCCAAATGTTCTCACTCTTCCCCAACCTCGGGTTGTCTTTTATTCCACTATGAGGTGACAAAATCCTTCCTGAGGGTTTGGCAAATACACACCATGTGGCATTTGCCAACATTGGTTCAATCTGAATAAATAAATCCATCTGTTCCCAAAAGGAACCTGCTCATTCTGTGATGTCACAGCCTGGCCTTGGTGACATTGGTTAATCATCACAGGAATTACTGTGACGCCCCAGGCAATTAGKGGCTAAAGCAGACGGGAGCTAGTTGCTGAATGGAGTAAGAAAAAGATTCTCTTCAGATAAGAGCATGGGAAAAGAAATAATGGAAGTTGCATGATAGGTTAAAGGAGCTTTTTATGTGCAGAATGTAATATTTCCCTGTCTGTGGCAGAGATGAATTCTTTTTTGCAAGGTAAAGAACCTCTAAGGAAATACACTCTAAATAGGCTGATGTATCCAGATACAATAGCAAGAGATTGCTTTTTTAAATGGACTATAATTATAAATCCATGTTCCTGGAGATAAATGGGGGGGGGGCACTGTTTCTTTAAGGGCTACACTGGAATGTTTCAGGATCCCAGAAATCTGCTTTTTACACGTGAAAGCTAATGTATTCCAAGCTGGATCTCCCATCTGATCATTTCCATTGCACTTGCTGAAGTGTATTATACTTTCAGGATGTAATTTACTTTAGTGAAATTGTCATTTTTATTCCTAAATAGCTAGCGACCACTGGGCTAAAGACAGCTCTCCAGAAAGTGACCTTGAAGATCACACACCATTACTGATGCCTTGTTTAAATTGCAGAGAAATGTTAGGACTGCATAATAAGATGTTGATTGTCAGGCTGAGCAAGCAAGCTGAGATGAAAAAGATGTTGGGAACTACYGCTTTGCCATCTTTGCCTGGACTATTCAAAATGCTTTTCTTGATTCTCTGTTCATCCACTATCTTTCTTCTGCAAACTTCCTGGAGATAAGTTTCAGCTCTTCTTGGACAAACATTTTTCAGAATAAATAGGGAGGCAGAGGAAAAGTGTTTGTTTTATACCTTGGTGGGGTGACTAAAAAAATCTCCTGGTAGGCTGCAGCCCCTGGACCATTGTTCCTTTGTGGTTTTGGCAGAAACAGTTTGGGCTGTATTGATTTCTTGTGAAATGAAATGTTAACAAATGTGTAGCAACAATGGAAGATGTTTCCTTCTCTCACTTGTGAATTTTCTGAGCCCTGAGGATTTTTTAACCTTTATTCCCCAAACCCCTTGTCGGAAATTCAGTGAGGTTCGTGGGAAAATTTAGTGCAACAATTATCTGCGTGTTCAGCTGCCTTCTCCCCCTAGATGGAGGCCGTAGTGTCTGTGTCATGCGAGCCTGCCTGAGGTGTCTGAAAACAGCAACAATTAAACACCCACGAAATTTTGGACACAGGGCAACATAGAAATAATGTTGCTAACTTTTTTTCCCTTAAAAATCCTTATTATTTTAAAATGTATTAACAAATATTCTCTTGGGGGGRAAGCTCCTTAGCAAGTTAGTCTCATTCCTTGGCCTTGGTTGTTTTTACCATGCTATAAGCCCATACAAGCATTGCAATACCCTGCAAGCTGAGGGAGCCACTGACAACACAGCCTGGGAGCAAAGCTGGGTACCACACCATGCTTTAGAGGTGCCAGCAGCTCTGGGGAAGAAAATCTGAAGCTTGCTTTGCTATTTTCCATCTCCTAAAAGGAAAAAAGTTAGTAAGGGGAAATTAACGGGGATCTGCCCCTCCTGGCGTCCACTGAATGCTTGGTTTTAAGTGGCAGATTTCATCCAAATCTCAGTAAAATGCACCTAATCCATGTACTTTGTGTCGTAGTACTCAGCTCATAAGCTGCCCTCCAGCACTGCTGCTGCGTACTGTGCTCTGATGCATCAATCCCATAATATTCTGCTTCTCCCTATGTGCCCTCCCTGCATTGTACGGCTGTTTGCAGGGTTATCCAGGTGTGCCGCACTGTAAGTACAAGCTCCCAACACGCTCTCCCTCCTGTAGTTTACGGCTTTCACTGTTCTGGCAGGGAACAAAAGGGTCTGACCTTCCTCAGGGCGAGCAGGGAAGTTACTAAATAACCAAGTTCTCCTTTCCCCAAAAGGCTGTAAATTGTGCTGAAATAGTGGTTTCACAATATGCTAGATGAGAAGCTGTTGTAGGCCACTGAATGATTTTTAATTGGACATGAACCAGAGGAAATGTTTTACCCTGGAAAACTCCAACCTTCCCTCTCTTGCAGAGCACACGTTTGCTGCCTGCTCACTCCAACCGTGCTCTTGCTGGAAGCAGTGACAGTGTCTGTGGGTCGGGGAGGGTCATGGTCCACCCCAGGAAAGGACAATTCTCCTTCTTCCCCTTCCCCTGAGGCACAGCGATACCATCCAGCTTTCAAATCGCTGTTAGACAGCTCAGGGTCTTCGGACTTGCTGAAGATTTGGCCACATGGGAAGGACCCAGGTGCTGGGGTCATGGTAGGCAGTGCTTGAAAGCCCACAGCCTCTTGTGGATTTGGGATGGTTGGTTTCGGGGACAGGTCCTATGAGCTAGAGAGATGAGGACAAGTGAAGGAAACGACCCTGCTCCATTGAGAAGAACTTCATAAATGGTAGTGAAACAAGGCCACAAAGCCAGCGGGTAAATGAAGTGGTTTTGTGCCGCCTGTCCTTCAGCTGCAGGTTACATTCACGTCCTTGCCTTTCTGAAGAAGGCAAGACAACAAGCAACACAACAGACTTCTCTTTTTGCCAGTGTAACTTTTATTAAACACCATAAAAAGCTCCCCTTCTTTAGAATATAGTCCTTCCGAAAAGGCTCTTACACGCTCTTTCTCCTCCTCTTGGTTTTTTTTTCCATGCTTTGACATCATTATGTGAGGGACATTACCAAGCTCCTAACTGTGGAAGAAATGGTTCTGAGCCAAAATGTACTGCTGAAAAAAAAAGAAAAGTATTTTCCATGGCTCCATCCAAGTGCAGCCAACTCGATTTTCTGTAGCCCAGTTTTATGGGAGAGATTTCTGAAGTCCTACCCTGAGGTCACCAACTTGTGGGAAAGTAACACGTGGTCGATCAGACTTGTGATTTCTCCCTCCGCAGCCAATAAGTATCAGTGCTACTTTTCACACCATTGGGGAATGACCCTAATTAGGCTTATTAAAGTTAGTTCTATATTAATTGTGTGGCCATGATCCTACAAACACCTCTGCATATGTACATTTATGTTAAGAGTTCCTGCTAAAGTCAATGAGGCTGAATCTATGCTGAAAGTTTAATGTGTTCATTAGGGCTAGTGAGAACAAGCTCTGTCCCCAGACATTCACTGCACTTTGGTCTGAGAGAGGACTTTCTGATCACTGATTCAGTGTTTAGATAGATTGTCTAGAGATGGAAGCAAGAATTTCATATAAAATAAGAGTTGAACCAATCAATTCCTCAAATGAAAGCACAATCCCAAGATTTTTTTTTCTCCTTTCAAGGAAAAGATGAGTTTAACTTATTTTTATACCATGTTATTGTGGCTGAGCACTCTACTGGTGTCTTCTGAGCTCCTTACCAAGCATTGCCACTGCTGCACCAGTTGCAGTTTCCTAATGCATTTCAGCTGCAAAACAATGTAGTTGTTTCCACTACCAGGACTGTTTTGCAGCACAAACAAGAGCAGCATTGCTCACAGGGTGCTGCTGAGAGCAGCCGAGCTGTGTGAAGGCTGGCTCGTGTCTCACGCAGCTTTACCACCCAGAAATGCTATTCCTGCCCATTCTGGTAGCATGGAAGTAAGTGGTAACTGCAAGAGATGACAAGGGGCTTGAAGCTGTACCAAGCCTGCATGCATCCACCTGGCCTGTAAATAACGTTGTCCTTGCACCCTCCGGGGCTGGCACTCTGTCTTGGCTCAAGATCAGATGTCCCCTGGGGACTGGCGGTAGCCTGTCTCTCAATCTGCTCTCAGTCGTTTCATGCTTCAGTAAGACAGAGCACTTCATGAAACTTCTGAGTCTTCTGCTTGTCAGGTCTCGGATGCTGGGCTGTGATCTCCAGGAAAGGCCTCCTGGTGCATTTCTTTGTTCTTTGACTAATTGGAGCCTCAGGAAGGAGATGTGCACCGTGGACACGAGTGTGCTGCAGGTTTGATTCACTGTAGCATGTCCTATTGAGAACTTCCCAAGCTTCACTGCTGCCATGACTCACCGTGTATTTTCTCCTCTGGGCTATGGTTCATTAATTCATGAATTAAACTTATTGCTTCCTTAGACAGAGGCTATATGAGAGCATCCCATTGAGTTTCTTAACAGTTCTTGGTTTTGGTGATTCTGAGCTATTCAGAAGCCTGGTTTTGAATGTGTTGGAATAGATGGAAAGAGTTCAATTGATTTTTTGGGGAAGTTTGCTTTAGGTCATTCATGAAGAAGGGACACCACCTGAAGATGTTCCTTGAAAGTACTTCTTCCTTTCCACCGATTTCACAAGAGCTGAAGAGGTGGGCAGTCTGATTATGCAGAAGAGCCATCACAGGTCAAGGCATGTCCTCAGCCCTTGTCTGGACCCAGTAGGCAGCTGAATCTGAACAGTGGCTCTTATCACAAATGCAACGCTACCGTTTGCTGTGGAGATCTCTAATGAGCCAGGAATGCTGGAATTTTTCCAACACGTCGCCCCTGTTGGCTGCCCTCCCATTTGGTCATGCTAAACGACTAGGTAAATAGGCCTTTCATGAAATCTAACACCCGCCCTACCTAATCCCCTCTGCCTTCAAACTGTGGGACTAATCAGTTGTTTTGACATAACTGGGATCCAAATTCTATAAGGAACATGGCCAAGAAAAGTTCAAATCCAAGACCAAGATTAATGAGAACTTCAAAGAAATTTACCACCAAATGTTACTAATTTAGTACACCCTGTGTTTGAAACCAATGACCTAATTGGAAACTATATTCTTTAAAAGCCATTATGTCCCAGCTCTTTAGTATTCGGGAGGTGGCTTCTGAGATCAGAGTAGGTTTATGTCACTTGGTAGGACGGGATAGTGGATTTCCACCCCCACCTCCCTAAAACTGGGATAAAATATCCTGCTGTTGACTGCATTAGGTGATTGTGCTCTTAATGCACAATAAATAACAGATTCATAATTAGACAAACAATTTCCTTCCGCTCTCCAATAAGTGAGTATAATATTACAAATCCTTTAAAGCTGGTTAGAGAAATGAAAGGTCTGATTAACTTTGCTGTCATGTTGCCAAAAAATCAGCACATTAAAAAAAATGTACTTAGCATAAAAATGTATGTTGTTGCACGGGGCTGCTGTTGGTACATCTGCCTTCCTGCAGTTTCACCAAGGTCTGAACACGTGTGTGTGCAGGAGTCAGTCCTGCACTTGGCTATGGATTTGGGTCAACCTGGGAAGAAAACCTGAGGAGAAAATCAGATCACTGATCCCTTTAGCAAAGAACCATCAACCTGCTGTGGAGATCATAGAATCATAGAATAGTTTGGGTTGGAAGGGACCTTTAAAGGTCATCTAGTCCAACCCCCCTGCCATGGGCAGGGACATCTTCAACTAGATCAGGTTGCTCAGAGCCCCGTCCAACCTGACCTGGAATGTTTCCAGGGATGGGGCATCCACCACCTCTCTGGGCAACCTCTGCCAGCATTTCACCACCCTCAGCGTAAAAAATTTCTTCTTTATATCTAGTCTAAATCTCCCCTCTTTTAGTTTAAAGCCATTCCCCCTTGTCCTGTCACAACAGGCCCTGCTAAAAAGTTTGTCCCCATCTTTCTTATAAGCCCCCTTTAAGTACTGATAGGCTGCACTAAGGTCTCCCCAGAGCCTTCCCTTCTCCAGGCTGAACAACCCCAACTCTCTCAGCCTTTCTTCATAGCAGAGGCGTTCCATCCCCCTGATCATTTTGGTGGCCCTCCTCTGGACCCCCTCCAACAGGTCCGTGTCTGTCTTGTGCTGAGGGCTCCAGAGCTGGACGCAGTACTGCAGGGGGGGTCTCACCAG
The DNA here is from genome assembly GCA_035582835.1 of Phoebastria nigripes. NCBI lineage: Eukaryota > Metazoa > Chordata > Aves > Procellariiformes > Diomedeidae > Phoebastria > Phoebastria nigripes. The sequence goes on from JAYKAV010002799.1 coordinate 147,185, forward strand.
AGCAGAGCAGAGGGGCAGAATCCCCTCCCTCGACCTGCTGGCCACGCTGCTTGTGATGCAGCCCAGGGTACGGTTGGCCTTCTGGGCTGCGAGTGCACGTTGCCGGCTCATGTCCAGCTTTTCATCCACCAGTACCCCCAAGTCCTTCTCGGCAGGGCTGCTCTCAATCCCTTCATCCCCCAGCCTGTACTGATACTGGGGGTTACCCCGACCCAGGTGCAGGACCTTGCACTTGGATCAGACATGCTCTGGTCAGCTCAGGCACATCTCTGCGTCTTACCTTCTTCCTAGCGCTGCCACAGGGTTCCATACCTTCCTGAAAGGGTCCTGCTGTCACCTGCGATGAGGCCATTTGTCCTGCATCAAACCGCTCTGATCCTCACCCAGAGAGCCAGGGTGGAGGCACTCATGTTGGAGACCCTGCAGGGTTTTCCCAGCAGATGAGCTCAGGTAGAGTGTGGCCAGGGTGGGACTCATCTCACCTGCTGCTGCAGGTGGAAGTCTTCTGTAGACATAGACCCTAAATCACAGCTTTCCGTATATAGGGGAGAAGGAAAATGTTTCTACCTGGGACATCTACTTTAGTGTGAACTGTACCATCTTCTGGCAGTGGCTGTTTCTCTGCTCTGACTGCAGGGAGACTGTGGTGCCAGCTCAGACTTGCATCTTCATCTCCTGAGCATCAGTGAGGATGTTCAAGAAGATCCCCATCCTCAGCAATGTGCCCAAATCACACAGCCAGGCTATGAAGGAGCAGCACAGCCACTCCCACTTTGCTGAAGACAAGGTGCCCTATGGGTTAGACCACCCTTCCCATGACTGATACTGAACCCTTGCCCTTCTCATTAGCCTGCCCTTCTGCAGCTAAATCAAAGCTGCTGTGAATGTAGGACAACAGGGAGAAGAAGCTTCCCCGAGCCTTGGTGATGTTTCAGCTGCAGGGATGTCTCCAAAATCAGGCATCAGATTCAGCCACAGCTGCTGCAGAGAGCTTTGCACAGATGCCCTCCCGTAGGCTTGCACGTGTGTATATGTGTGCGTGTGTGCACTGGGTGTCCATCACACACTACGTGACGCCTCTGCAACTTTGTGCATGCATAGGGAAATGCTGGTGGTTGCACGGTGAGGCTACGCCAGACAGCAGAGATGTAGGTTTTTATGGTTAGAAGTTCTTCAGTTCAAAAGCTGTGAGACTTTTTGAAATGAGCTGGGTTTATTTAAAGTAATGAGAATTTATTTCTTGCCATTGAGGACACTAGTGTTTAAGAAGCAGCTGTGAAGCAAAGTCTTCCCAAAAAATCTTGATTGATTGTTCTCGGCAGAATAACAGCTCTGGAAGGATCTGTAGAGAAGTTTTGGTCCATACACGTGAATAACCATTAAGTTAAYTATTTGGGATGTACTGCAGTCCATTTCAGACACTGTAGAGGATGTGGGATACCTTATTTGCAAACACTGCCATCTCCCATGCAGTTCATACCCCAGTGCTAAGGTGGCAAACAGACTATGAAAGAAGAAATGCAGTTTTTCAACATAAAGCTAGGCTGTGAGCTGCTTACCTGCCACTGCAGAGGGGAGCGAGGAGCTTCTCTGGAGCTAGAGGACCCAACATTCAGACCTGCCATTCTCCAAGGATTTTCTAGTAATTTGGAAATAAAAGTTAATTTCTAATGGAGGTTACATGATGTCTCAGGCTAATAGCTGGTGTTCTCCTTTCCTACATCAAAGTGGAATTCCCCCTTTCTGCCTGACTTAAATGCAGAGAGCAGTTATCAGTTAAAAAATAAATAAAGGAATAGCAAAAAAGAAAAGAGGACTTCACCAGGCTGGAGCAATTTGGATACATTGAACCTTTAAGAAAGATTCCTTGTTTTCACATCAGTGAAATTTTGCCAATAACTGCTTAGTGAACATCAAGGAAGGTTTTTCTTGGGTCATTTTCAGAAAAGACTTTAAAAGAAAAAAAAAAATTAAAGAATGCAAAAAGTAAGCTTTGCTTCATAAGAACAATGCTTTCTCCTCTAGAAAAAAGTAGGTCTCATCTTCAGATGATTAGCACTTTAAAAAAAAAAAAAAAAAAAAAAAAAGAAAAAACCCCAAACCAAATGGGGTCTTTTGCTGGCTGAGGAGCTGATTCCTGCTTGGGTATGGGTTACCTAATACAGGTCAGATACTCAGCCCGGTGGCAATCAGTGAGGTTTAAGCAAGTTCAGCTGAACTGCATGATTCACCCCTACCGAAGACGTTTCTATGCATGTCCAGTGTTACCAAACTCATCTGTTAGACATTTATTAATTTATGCTCGACAATGATCCTTTCCCGCTCCAAAGCAGGACAGCATCCCCATTCAAGGCAGTGTTGAAGCACACGCTGAAGTTTAAGCACTCGGTTAGCAATCTTGCATCTGCTGAGGAGGGCTGGATATTTAAGTGATTTCCTCTTCAGGGCCTTACAAGCCTTGTGGGGTTCATGCCACCTTAGGAGCCTGGGCAGAGCTTGAAAGGTTTAAGTGCAGGAGAGACCATATTTCCCAGAAAAGGGAAATCTGTATTTTATAAACCCCGCAGTACCCATTTTGCTCACATCCATTTTATGATTATAATTACTTAGATTACTTTTATTTTAGATGAAGGAAAACAATAAGGAAAGGGTAACTAAATAAAAAAGCTCAGAGAAAGAAGGAAAACACTGTGGTTTCTGTTCAGAATTTTTAACCCTTCAGCAAGAGGAAGGACTGGATCTTTAGAGGTGGAGGAAAAGGCTGGCTTGTAGTGACATACAGACCACTAAGATTTCAATCTGCTCTTTTCAATGAAGCATTCATTCCTGCCTTTAAAGAAAGGTGAATCTTCCATGCTTAAATGAGTTGTGACTCTCCAGATGGCTGAACAAAATTGGGCATTATAAATACATATATATATAATAAATATTATATATACATACACAAAAAATAAATATATATATACATGTATAATGCAGTTTAAGTGAGTTTAGAGGGCAGGTCCAAACTCCAGAAGGTTCTTTCTATGGGCATCTCTCAGTTACGGGCACTACAGAGACCAAAGGCTCACCTGGGGATGCGTCTCTGCTGCTGGCTGTTTTGTCATGGGTGAGTTACTGATGCACAGAGCCGCTTTGTCACTGCTGGGAATTTCCAGGAGACTTTGTCAAGTGTGGGGGTTTTGAGGAGAAAAAAATACAGAATTTTCTGCCAACGGGAGGTCTAATTCCCACAGAAACGCCTATAGCAGAGACACCCACTCCCTCCAGCCTCACTGGGGTGTACTGAGAAGGGAACGCTGTAGACCTCAGCCCAGGACAAGTTGCGGGGTGAGAAGGGCACCGTGTGCTGCAGCATGTCACCTCTGTCGATTAATGAGCCCGTGCTCAAGCCATGGAGCAACTGTCTTCATCCCTGGCTCAGCTCGTCTGAACCTCTTGCAACGCTCACTGGCTGAAGCCCTCTATACACAGAGCAGCACCAAATGCCTGTGACACCCCTGGGGTGCTGATGGGCTCTGAGTCTGAACAAAGGTTTACAGCCTCAAACAATTCACTGATTTTATGGGAATTAGATAAATAATTAAGATAATGGTCAGTCTGAGGGTGTTGCTGGCAGGCCAAGGTCCCATTTCAGGTTCCAGCGCAGAGTCCAGCCCCAAGGTCCAGCGAGGCGAGCTTTGTTCTCAGCGACTATGCTGTATTCATGCAGGTACAGTGGATGAATTGAGAAAGGCATCTCCAGTGCCTGCAATCTGCTACAGTAAGGCAAATAGAGATTATAATCCTGTAAATGCCTTTGAGTGTGATAATTACTAAAATAAGAGAAATCTCAAAGCAGGGACTYGTGATTGCTGGAGACACTGTATCTTCATAAACACCCCTCTTCCCTTTTCCAGTTCTCATTACAATGGTGGAAGCTGCCTTTCCTTCTTGTTATAATATGTAAAACCCCACAAAGGACACGAAACTTGTTCTTTTCAGGGGTTCCCACTGCACCGGGTTATGCCTGCACGTTTGTGATGCCCAAAGCTCAGAGCACCAGATGCACTGCCTGGATCAGGTTTGCTGAATTTTATTGACCTTTTCTGGGTGTTTCACCCAAAAAAAGGACACAGCATCTGTTTCTGGATCACTCATGAGCCCCAAGAAGCAAGCGCCACGTGCCTTACACCCGCCTCGAAGTGGATGGCAAGCTCCTAGGAAAGCAAGCAGATGTATTGGTCTCTGTGCAATGGCAATCAGGAAGAGAATTAAAATTATGTTATGTTGCCATGGTAATGAAGTCCCAGGATTTGGCTAGGAGGAAAAGTGAGGTTGTAGCTAGTTGCTCATGAATTCCTCAGTAGGCTTTTCAATACTCTGTTTCCTTTAAATGAAATTGGAGAAAGACTCGCAGTTCATAGCGGGGATAAAAATTTTATGAAGCTAAATCTAGGCAGTGTTTTAGTGTCAGTCAGCATTAACCCACAGCATGAACACATAAATAATTGAAATTTCAAATACCCCAGCGCTCTGGGTTAGAGCAGCTCGAGGGCCGGTGCTGCCTGGGCAGCCCCGGGCAGCCCAGAAGCTCAGGAGCCTCTTCCTGAGCAGCCTGGGCATCCTGGGCTGGATGAAAACACCCTTCCCTGCATCCTCCCGCTGCCCCACCTCCTTACAGGATTTTTTCTGGCCAGAATAAACAAAGATAGATCTGAGAGGTTTCCTCTGGGTTGGAGCAGGTGAGTTTAGTTGCTTAGGGGAGTATTTGCAGCTCTCTCTTGAAGTCCAGTTTTCTGCTTATCCATAGGAGCCCTGCTGTGGTCAGCAGGATGGCTGTGGGCTGGAGTTTGTGAGATCAACTCTGCCCCTGCCAGGAGCCCAAATAAAGAGAATCCTGAAAGAGGTGAACAGAAAAATAAATGCAGTTAATAAAAAAAGTCATAGAAATGTAGCAGAGTGGAAAGATTGCAAAGCACTGCTTGTTTGTGAGGGTGATGATTGGTTTTGAAAATGGATATTCAGTGGAGATTTAAAAGAAAAAAACAATTTTCTTTGTTTTTTTGGCCAACCCTGTCCTTGGTTCCACCTTTACATCTACAACAAACTTAAGTAGAGCTGGCTGAAAATTAACTGAATATAATTGAAAAAATAATAACAAAAACCAACTTTTAATGTTTTCAGCAAGGATAACACTAGGAAAAGGGAACTGGCCCTAGGTTTTCCCCAAATTTGATTTTAATCATTCTATTTTCTGCTTTTCTTTTCCCATCTCCCATTTTCAGAGGCAAATGGGGAAGGTAGAGGGGGAGAACAGATCACTCATCTGCAGGGTAGGACAGAGGGCCAGCAGGAAAAGAAAGGGAACAAAACCAAAGCACAGAAAAGTGACAGCTTTGAGGGCTTTCAAGAACCATTTTCAGGGAGAAAAAAGAGATATTTTCTTATGACAGTGAGACGTTCTACACTRAAAAAGAGGCTCAGATGAAAGATGCTCACTAGAGAGAAAGAAGTGCCGTGTGGAGACTTCTTCCCTCTGCTCGACACCACCGAACAGTGGGTCGGGGAAGATGGGGGTGAGGTACCTCAGCTGGCCGCATCCTCGCACCCTCTGCTCTGCAGCTTGCTCGGGCAGGGGTACAGCTTCGAGCCCCGTCCATGGCTGCCCATCCCCCTCTGCTCCTCCGGGACCCTCGTACCTGCTGCATCCCTCTGCAGAGCCAGCGAGCGAGTTGGATCTTGCAGTAGACCCTGCCAAAGTCCAACCCTCCTGCTGCAGGCATTTAGTTTTCCATGTTTATTCCCTTGCTTCCATGCAGCAGCAAGCACTAATGCCAGGTGGGATTGGCAGCTGCTGGGAAGGGGAAAACTCAGCTTGTCGAGGCAGCAACATGGCTGTTTGTTGAGTAAATATATGTGTACAAGTAAAACTTCACTCTTGCTGTTGCAGGATGGGTTGCTGTCAGCCTCAGTTGAGGTCAGCTGGTGTCCCTACACTGTGGTGCAGCAGGCAGCAGCATTTCATTCAGCTCTGGAGGTTTTTAACGCCAGTATCACAACATTCTTTCCACCATGGTTATAAAACAAGCACTTCACTGTTAGAGGACACAAGTGGAGGCGGATCAGCTTGATATTGGGAAAATTGCTGGATGAGAAATGCCACAGCCCCCTTCACCTGCTTCAGCGTGGAGCCAGAGCCCATCCACGCTATAACCAGAGTGATTACCAGGAACAAATATCTCAGAGCCCTTCTCAGCTCTACAATAACTGCAAAAAAGTGCAAACAAAAGGTGAAATAAAGAAATCAGCACACCATCACCTTCTGCAGGGCTCCTGCCTGGTGCCTCTGCTGTGCAAGAGAAAAAGAAATGCAGGTCCCTAAGGAGCTACCGTTGCACTGCAGGATGGCACGGGGGCACAGCTGTACGACTGTGGCTGTGACACTGGTAAAGGCTGGAGTGTTACAATCAGTAAATTGCACAGAGCTTGGGGATTTGTGGAGCAGCACCTAGCTCTTCTCAGCAGGTGTTCCCATTTCCACCAGTGATTGCATTCCTTAAAATCCACCTGCCAGAGTGGCTGGGTTTGATTTTTGCAGCCATCACACAGACCACCTTGCTGATCCTCTGCTGAGATGCCCAGGCAGCTCAAGGGCTTTTTGTCCTTACCCACCTCTACCCCTGCACCTCCTACTCTGGGGTGGATTTGCAGTGGACCTTCTCTAAAAAACAAGCAGCGCTGTGTCCTGGAGCTGACTTTGGGAGCCTCCAAACCCCTTCAGCAGCCCACCTTCCACATTAGTCCTAGACAAGTGTCTTTTGGGCCCTTTTAAGAGAGAGAACCAGCACCTCATGGCAGCTGTGGAGGTGAGAATGAAGTAAGGAGCTCTGAGCAACCAGACCTTGCAGAGGTGCCTGGGGTAAGAGGAGTCCTGGCCCTGCAAAAGGAGGGTCTAATGGCCCCAGGGAGGGATGGTGTTGGAGGAGGTTAGGGTGGGGGTGTTTCTTGCGGGAAGACCCAGATTTGCACCAAAGCTCATTTCTTTGTGAGGCTGAGGGATTGAGCATTTTGAGCAAATGTTGATGACAGTAAAATAAATTTTAATGGCCATTGCATGTTATTTGCCTTCCCTCTCTGCAGAGCAGTCAGCAGGTGATAGCCTGCAGGAGGACCAAGGGGGCACAGGGTCTCTGTGTGCTCGTGTGAATGTGTGTGCTGTTCTCATGGGCCGGTGGTGTGTGGTCTGACCTGTCTGTGTTCACCAGTGCAGAAGAAGCATTTTGCACTACTGGGAGGTGGGTGGTAGTCAACGGACCTTCTCCATTGCTCAGGCCCCTTATGTGTCTTCTGTGGAGCTGTCAAGAGGGAAGAGGGCAGCATGCTGAGCCTCACTAAAGCCTTTGCAGACGTCCAAAATTTGGATGCTGTTCAGAGCTGTATCTGAATAGCAGTCTTTGTAGTCCCCACAGGACCTGATGGTATGCCAGGGCTTCTAATGATGAGTCTGGTTTTGGGTAGAAACAGGCCATTGTGAAAGAAATCTCCATTGCATTTGATATCACGCTTCCTTCTAGAGCCACAGAGGTCAGAAAGAGGTCAGAAGCACTGGTTTTGCTAGGCATAGTGATGGGGTTTTTTTCAGCTGGGAATCTAAACCGGGCTTTTCCATGCTAGGGAAAACTTGAGACCTCCTGAACATCAAACCTCGGAGCCTTCCCCTCTGCCCTGAGCCCGGCTCACAACAGCCCTGCTGTGCTGGTGAGTGGTGCTGCCTGGCAGTGACTTCGCACATCAAGAGAAAATAAACATGAGGAATTACTTCTGGCTCTTTCTCTCTGGTGCTACGCTTGAGCTGGCTCCACCGTGGCATGTGAATAAAGTGTCAGGTTGGCTGCTGTCGGATCAGTAGGTTGATTTTTGGGCCTTTTTTTTTTTTTTTTTTTTTGGTTATGAGAAAACAAAAGTACCAAAGGAAAGACTTTTTTCCCTCCCTACTGTGCTAAGCCAAGCCAGACTCAGGTGATTGCTCACTCAGCCCGGGAAGCAATGGTCTTCAGATGCTCTGGGATGCAGAGGTGTGCAAGGTTGCTTATTTAAAACAACTTTTCTTTTTACTGCTAGGTTTGAATGACTTCCAGAGCTGATCAGAAATGGAAAATCACTATGAGGTGTCTCTGTGGTGGGAATCTTTTGTGTCAATTGTTTACCTTCTGTAGACCTCCAATTTTGTAAAAAATCAGAAATACTCCCATGAACCTGTTTTTCTTTCTGTTTTTCTCTTTCTTTTAAAATAATATTTCTCAATAACTGCTTAGATACACTTTCCACTTTCAGTACAAACTTGAACAATTGTCAGAATCAGTTGTGATATGCAAATTTACAAGGTGCTGATCCTGAACAGAGATTTTTCAAAACTCTTCTGTTTAAAAGGTTTGTCACTCAAATGTTTGCTAAGTCAAAGCCAACAATCACAAATCTCTGGTAGCGTGTTCAAGAAAGGGCTGTTAATATACCTGAGGTTGGGATTGACTCAAATTTCCTGCTAGGGACCATGGTGCAGAATGTAAATAAAATAAACAGGGAGAAGTTAAGTCTGAGCAGGACTACAGAGCAGTTATTTAAGAGCAATTCTTAATTAGACAAAAGTTTCTCCGAAACATTTAATGGCCTATTCTGATAAAGGCTCCCATTTAGGTAAGTTTCTTTAATATTTTTTCAAAAGAGTAAAGTTAAACTGTTAAAGCCCCAGAGGCAGCAACATGCCACTTCAGCCAAAACAACTAAAACTTCCAGCTTAAAAACAAACTATATTTTACTGAAAGAATGAAAACTTCCAGAGGAAATATGAACTGCTTCTTCAGGGAGGGTGGGGAATGGGAAGACCCCCCACTTACTGAATGCGTTCTTCCAGCAAAAACCCTCTAAAACAGATTCTCATTTCCCATTGGAAATGTGCAGATCTCCTATCGGCTGAAAAACATTGTGTTTTGGCATTAAAAGTAATTGCTAAAAGTTTTTAACCAGAAACAGGAGGTAGGCTGGGTAAAGGGAAACCTCTGCGAGATCTGTGTTGCCTCCCACTTGCAACCATTTCGAGTGTCGGAAAGCATCTGACTAGGGATGGCAGGTCCACAGTGCCTGGCTTAATGAGGCAAATCATTACAAAAAGACAGGTCTCTAATGGCAAGCACTGGCAGTGTTGAATCTTTATTACAGCGTTCTCAGGGGTGTTTGTTTTAATCAATGCCTGGATGGTCAGATTAGGTCTGTTCGCTCTCTTCTGTGAATTACTGTGCAATTCAGCATTAACGAAGGTCTAATTTTATAGTGTTATTGTTAAAGAAGGTAATACAAACCTGGGAATACTGGCAAGGAAATAAACTTTTGAGGTCCATGCCAGTAGTTAGCTCTCTGAACTAGCTCTGGTAAATGAGTAGATCAAACAGAACTTTGACTTGCAGCTCAAACAGAACCACAACCCATTTTGCAGACTTTCCATTAAGTTCTCCCCAATGCTTTTTAATTATGTTTCTGTTCTTCCCATTTCTTTGGTGAGAGAAACTGGCTGCAGGGAAGGACCACGGTTCCTCTTGGTACCATCTGTGCCAGTTAGACCTGGGAAGCACCTGAGACTTCAAAATGCTGGAGCTCCTGCCAGAGGGCTGGCATGACTTAGACTTCAGAGCCTTGCTTTTGACTGTGTTCATTGGAGCTTTCTTCGTTTGCCCCTTGGCAGCTAGGTTTTGCAGAGGAGTGATGGGTCTTTTGGCTTCTGTTTTGCCAGGGAACTGGTTTTGTGAAGGTGTAGAGATAGTGTAAACCTTCATCGGTGACAGAAATAGATTCAAACCAGTGTACTCCTAATGGAGACCACTGGGCTGTCCATGCGTGTTCACAAACCAGACCTCTGCATGCTGGTGCTTGCAGTCACAGCAGTTCCATTAGCTCAAGTGTGCTGGTCACCATGTGTTGTGAGATACAGGTTCTGGAGGCCAAGACCAGAGTTGAAAGGTTATTTTGTGCTGTACCTATCTAAAGAACACTTTTAAGGGCAAAGTAACTTCTCAGCTCCTGATAGATGGCCTTTTGGCTGAGCCCGGAGCTGTTTGTTTCTCACTGTCCCAGTGTCATCCCACTGCTGCTCTGACTGAACTCGGTGATCTGGGACGACTGTCAGCTGGCTCCAGAAAGGGATAGCGTGAGGGTGGTTACAACCACTTTTCTGGTTTGCCTCCTACATGCTCTTTGGCCAGAAGTGAGAGGGTCTGAGCCAATAACTAAAAATACAGTCTCATAGCCTTGGATAAAGGTAAGTTTGCCAGCAGGAGCTTCTCAGCAGGAGTCCTTGTATCCGTTCTAGCACAAAATCACGTGTGATGTGGGGGGAAGTCAGTGTCCCACTGTTCCCATCTCCTGCCAAGGTGCCTTTGTCTCGGCTCACACTGAGCCATGGCTGGCTGCAGCTGGAGATGCGTGGGCTCTTCTCCCAGTCAGATCCCCATCTCACCAGGGGCACTACCACAGAATAAATAAGAGGAAAACCTTTTTGCTGTGGGCCCTGCAAAGGCGTTCTGCTGGATGGCTGAATTGCTCAAGGCAGTAGAAGACAATACTTGTGATAGGTGGAGACCCAGATTGGGTGGACATACAGGATAGTTGGTGGTAGGTTCATGGGTCTAATGGTGCTGCTTGTCATGGTTGCCAGTAGTAAGTCTGAACTCGCTTTCTGTTGTGGGGAGCCAGTACTGATTTAGAACAGGTTGGTCAATGCTTTCTGCAAATTTTCTTTGTCCTGTGCTCACATCTCTTCATTTTCTCTCCAAGTCTGTCCTTAGTGTAAAAGGAGATGCCAAGGTGAATCCAGGCATTACATCATGGACATCCTGTTGCTTCAGACCCCGGTGTGTGTTTGACTTGGCTAATGTTTCTGTCTCAAGATCGATGAGTGCCCATCCTGTTTGCCTTTCTCTGAAGATAAAATAACCTCCCTCCCCAGCCCTCCTGGGATTAGATTCCAGGTCTGGGCAGCCCAGCTGTGACAAAGGACAGGTGTGGGTCTGCAGGCAGGACGGGGTGCTGGGGCATCCCCGCTGCCCTGCGGGCGTTGCTCTTGCGAGACGAACTATCTCCATGACCATTCCAATTAGTAGGGGCCTCTGCTCCCCGCCCTGCTCAGCAGGCTGTGCGTGTTTGGGGAGAAAAATGAGAGGAGGGAATTGGAAGACATTACTGTCTGTGGGAAGTGTGCAGGAGAGAGTAATAGATGTGAGGAAGGGAAAAAAGACAACAAAGTATTCCAAGAGTTGGGTTAAGAATGGACAAATTGACGGTATGCAACATATCATCAATCCTGTTTAGGCAGGATTCAGGCAGTGATTCTGATCTTGGCTATGTGCTTGTTTCTCTTAACTCTCTTATTTCTTGGTCTTGGTTGGGTCTGGCCCCGTGCATGTTAGGAAGGATCCTTCCCTCTAGAAAGCAGAGGATCCCCACAGCTCTGCAGCATCCCTGAAAGAGCCAAGCACAAACCCACCGGGGCTGCATAAACTGGCAGAGTTACAGCCATGGAGCAACCGGCAGCAAAGACAACTGTGAGCCAGAGCCTCCCATCCATCAGTAATTCAAGCTTTTTTTAAACATTGGTAAAGGCTCTGGATGGCTGCAGTAGTTACAGCAACAGTCTGCACTCGGTCTTTAACATGAAGGTCTGCGTTCAAGGAAACAGCGGGAAGAGGGGTGTTGGTTTCCAAAGTGAAACTTAGATAGTAAAGCCAAGGTGAGTCAGGCTGTAGGACTGGAAAGGAACCGTGGTTTGGGGCTCTTCTGATTTCTTGGGGTATAGTAGCAATTGAAGACCCCATTATAGGTCAGGGTATCACTGTGCTGTGCTAGCGCCTGTCCCCCATATTGCAGGTGGGAATTCTTTTCTGCTGAAGACCTTATGCCTGCTTTACAGGATGAGCATAACTGATTTTATTCTTCCCTCCGGGTTATGAAGGAGTCAGTGACAGCTGGGGTTTAATCCTGTCCCAGGCTGATGTTGCAAAAACCCTCCTCTGTCCTTCAGCTGGGCACAGCCTGATGCAAACCTGACTTTGCTCTTACGCTCACCCAGGCTGTGACAAATCCCAGCACTGCTTGTTATGGGCCAGGGAGCAATCCAGAGCCAAGCTGGGACCAGCTCTTCTTGTGGCTGTGTGGACCAGGATACTCACTTGCACTCTAACTCCAAAATGAAGCCTCTTTTCCTGGGTCGGAGCAGATAGATAGTCTTGCAACAATGCTGAGCACAAATCCCATGTTGAAAGCTGTTGGTGATATAGATGCAACTTAGTTTTTCTGCACTGCTGTTTAGTTTATATGTTACAGTAGTTGTCCCTGCTGTGGTCTAACACCAGCAACTCTGTGAAGACAAAGGTTTCAAAAAAACCAAAAAAAATGCAAATTCCTGTGACCAGCTATGCTTGGGGGAAGGCAGAGAAAGTGGAGAGAAACTGCAGAACTTAACCTGGGTTAACTAAACAGACTCTTAAACTCTGTTTCAACATAAGACTTCTAACATTACCTGCTTGACATGTCATAGCCAGGGATAAGAGCCACCACACAGCGCACAGTTAATCACAGAGCCAGCTGCCACCAGATACGCTGGGACATAAAGCTTGTAAGGGAGAGCTCTTTTGCTGACATCCTTCATGACACAAGGAGAAAAATGAATAAAGGATGGGAAATCTCAGATGACAGGTCATACACCAGCCTCTAAATGGGGCCGAAGTGCAAATTCTTTTGCAGAATGGCTTATGCCATAAGGTCTGCTTTTCCCCCACCCCTGACTTTCTATCAAAGTGAAAAGGGTAGTGATGAACTTAGTCCTTCAGTTTTTTTCATTCTGCCCAAGACAGGTCCCACTGTCTTTTTAATATCTCAGTCTTTCTGGGGCATGTGGAACTAAACTAGGCATCTTCTGTATCCTTGTGCTGTCATTGACTCACTGAAGGCAGATCAATTTAGGCTGTTGCATCATCCCCTGCCGCCCCAATTGCTACCTGATTTTTTCTTGCCCTTATTGCTTGGAGAGTGAATTCTTGATCATAGCATCCCATTTTTTCTCTGCTGACATGGACACTGAGGAGTGGCTTTGGGGCTGGGCCAGCCCTACCTGCTTTCCTCTGAGATTTGTGTGTTCTTAGTGGTTGAGTCCAGACTTGGGACTTTTGGTCTCTGTTTTTGGACTTAGCTTTGGTCAAATTTCTGTGTTTCCATCAGGTCCCCTTTCAGAAGTTTTTCCTCTTGAAAACTAAGGATCTCTGAAAGTCTGTAATGATTCCTTACAGCTCCCTTTTCTGGGCATCTCTGCAGGGACCTGAATGAAATGCTGGAGGAAATACAGACTTTTTTTGGACAGCTTCATGGTTAAAGACGCTTGACAGAGATTTGAGAATGTTCTTTCCCCAGGTCTGTGTCACTGACCTCCAGCAAACCATTTTATCTTCCCTTTTCCTATCTGTGACAACGATAGAAATGTTCCCTTTCTTTCTCCCTTTGTCTGTCTTATCTATTTATATTTTAAGGTCTTTGGGGCAAGGACTGTCTCCTGACTGTACAAAGGCTGACAGACAAAGGCATTGACCTTATTTGGGATCTCTAAGTGTTAATGTGATAACAGTACGAGAACAGTGGATGAGTGCAAAATAGAAACACAGTCTATTTTGGAACAGAAAGAAAAGTATTTTCCCTTTCTTGTAATAGCTTTTGGGATGCAACAATTAAAACACCAAATAGAAAGCACATAGAACTGTGTGAAAAACTGCATGTTCTACAAAACACTCTGAAAGAAACTGTTTTGTCAAAATTGAGGTTATCTTCCTAGACTTCCTGTATTTTGGTTTTTTTTGGGGGGTGGTAGGTTTTGTTTTTGTTTTTTTTTTTTTTTTTTTTACTTAGAACAAAAACCAACCCCTGAGAAGGGGAAGACCTGGGAGATAAAATGTTTGCAGCTTGCCAAAGCTTTTAAGTCACTTGGGGTGTTGAGGAATCAGGCAACAGCATCTTTGCCACTGCAGAAAGCTTTCAGGAGTACCTGGTCCACGACTCCTGGCTTGACCCAGTGCAACTGTGTGTGGGGCTGATCGCTACCTGACACTAGTGAAATGCCCTGGACTATTTTCAACTATATGAAAATGTTTTGATGCAATTTTGTCTCCTAGAAGAGGTTTTCCTTCTGTTGCAATGCAGAGGAAAAACTTGCAAATCTTGCTAGAAAATGGTGTTCTTCCCCTTGAGAAGGGGAATGTCCTCTCATCTCTGCAGGTAATCTGTCTTTTCACACAAGCAGGGGAAAAGTGTTAATATTCTGTTCATTGGGAATCTAAAATTTCTGCTATCCTCTCCTGCATCCTAATCTAAACACATTTCATCTCCTTCTGATACAGAGATTCAAACAAAAATAAAAATGTTGGTTTTAAAGGTAAACTCAGCAGGAAAGCCTGCTTCCTCTCTTCAGCAGCACATGTGGTTTTGACCTCCTATGATACGACTTTTGGTGTTAATTTAATACTAAATTCCCACTAGATTAAGCACAATCTGAAGACWCAAGAGGAGAATGGCAGAGGAGGGGAATCCAAGCAGCACTTAATGTCATCTTTACTTGTGTTTCATGCTGAAAGATCAGATCAGGTAGTGAATTATTAATGCTGCAGTCTGGCACAATCATAGGCATGCAGCCTGCCAAAATGTAAAAAGTCCATTGCGAAGGCAGGATATTGGATCCCGTCGGTGCAAACAGGCGTGCTTCCATGTTTGAAAGTTCACAGTGGGAGAATTCAACTCAACCTCTGAGGTTGGCTGCAGATTAAACTTCTCCATTTTTAATTAGTTGCTGCACAGAGGACCTCATGTCAGGAAAAAGTAACACTAAACCCATGGAAATATCCATAATAATTGTCCTACAGATTCAGTCATTGTCGGTGGGGTAAAACATTAACATCCTTTTATCGTGCTTAAGCATTTGCTTGGTTTGGGTTTTTTTCTGCAGTCCAACAACTTTAAAGCCTAATGAGTTAAGAATTGCCCAGGATGATAATGGGGCTGCTAAGACTCTTTAATGATTGGCATGGCTCATGAAGGGGAGAAACAAAATTGAAGGAGGCTCCCTGGGGAAGGATGTAAGACCACAAAGGGTTGAGTGGGCAACTTGGAGAAAGGGACTGTTGCTTTCACACAGTTAGGTGTTTAAAGGAAGACAAACCCTGGCCACAGCTGACTAATTTTGGCTAATTGGAACCTGCATGGGTCAAGACCTGGAGGCCTTGCTGCTGTTAGGTCAGGGCAGCATCCATCACTGGCCTCTCCTCTGAACGGCAGCCCATCCACAGCACATGACAATAGATACAAGACGGAAAATTGGCAGAAAACTATTCCTTGCAGAAGATCACGTTGCACCGTTTGTCTTGGTGCTGCTTTCTCGTAGCTGGGGTGGACGATCAAGTGCATAGGTGGAGCAATCTCATGGGATGTCCTTGCTTTTCCTCCTGCTTCAGGGCCAATTTATCACTGTGGAGCCTTATCTCTTTCCCTTCTCTCCTGACTGGTTAGCTACCGTTCAACCACTGCCCGTCTCCTAGCTGAAATCCTAGTTAAAAACTTTCAGCCGGTGCTGGTGGGTACATGGGCTTTGATCCTCGGCAGGGGTGGCTCCGGTGTGGGGCTTCACTTTGGGAGCAGGGAGTGCAGCTGAGTGATTCGAATTGCCTGTTTGGATTCTTGCTTCCAAACCATGAATAAAAGAGTCTGTCTTGTGTAGCAACACTTCCAGAAATGCAGAATCCTCCTACAAAAGGATGGAGGCCTTTGTGGTGGGTGCGTGGATGTGTGGGGTCAGCTATGGTGAGAGGTGTGGGCTGATACCGTGCCTGCTCACTCCTACCGTCTACTGCAACGTGGAGGGCTGGTCTGGTTTTAAGCAATAGTTTGTCACTCAAATACATTAATCCTAAAATACATCAGGCAAAAGTACAATTTTGATAATATCTCTGCCCATTCACCTTTTCACTCCAAAAACCTGATCGTGCTGCATGCTTGTTTGATACAATTATTATTCCTGGTAAACACAGTGCATTGGCTTGGACACAATGGCTCCTTAATGCCTGTTATGCATTTTTTAAATAATAATAATTAATAATAATAATACTATTTTGACTGAAGTGCAGGACAGGGGAGGAAGGATGGTTCAAGTGTTCCCAATATAAATCTCATGGTAACCTGAGAATTATGGTTAATAAAGAGTTTCAGTCTGTCTTTTTTTAATACTACTGAAGTAATGGTTTAAGGGTTTTTTTCTTGTTGTTGGTAGGGGTTTTTGTTTGTTTGTTTTGCTTTTTAAAAAGAAATACCAGATGGACCTATGAATCTCTCCAACCAACTTTGAACCAAACTCAATTTTCTGCTCCATTTATTGTACAACTCTAGAAAAGGAGGAGGCTATCTGACCCTCTGGGGTTTTAAAAATGAGGGACATCTAGATCTAGTCATTTCCACCAGCAACTTGCTGGTATTCAGTACCATGTAGGATTGGACAGTGATAATAAATCAGAGCTTTTCTTAAAAATAAACATGAATATGAAGTAAACCTAGAAGAATTTGGATGAAGGACGTAAAACCTTTCTGAGATTATTGGTGCCTGCTGTTTCCCTTTTCTACACTTGGTTTCTGCTACGATGTTGTTGCCCTTTGACATTCGCTAAAACCAACAAGTGGAGGAAATGACACTATGGCATTTATTAACCTGCAGTGTGGATGTTAAACAGAAGAGGTTTTCCTGAGAGTGGGATATAGCTGCTCTGTGAGAAATAGCCCTTTAGAACTTACCTGGATGTAAAACACTATAAAACAAGCTTATTATGAAAATAATACTGGGCTGCAATGCAGTTGTGATTACAACATATTACAGCCGTTCTTTAGCCATCAAAGTCTTGTCTGCTCTGCAAGACTAGGTCTGCTTTATTCATAGTTTCAGCTCCAGTTATCTAACTTCCTTACAGCTGAAAGCTACTGTGAGGTGAGGATCGTGGCTTCCAGCACCGATCCTTGCACAAGTAATCTGATGTCTTTGAAACGGGATGGTCAATGCACGCTTGTAAAGAGACGCTGCTTTCCTTTGAGTTGGGTTTTACTCAGTGCTCTCCATTAGATGTTATTCTTGTACTACAGTTCAGCTAAGATCAAAGCAACAAAAGTGAAGGGAGAAACTGTTCTGGCTTGAGTTATGCATTTTAAAAAAAAAAAACATTCTTACATATCTTTTGGGAGCTGAGTCAATGGTCTCATTAAAAACAAAGGAGATGCGTGCTGCCTTTGGTGTACCAACTCTTTGGATGTCCAAGACAAAAGAGCATCAAGGTGGACCTGTTTCTCCAGTTCYCTTCTCCAAGAAGGACAGAGATAAATATGTTCCCATGGGATGAGCTACAGAAGAGGGCCAGGGCGGAGAAATACATTCATGTCTCTTTCTCCTCATCCTCCAAGCAGCAAGGTCCCGTCCCKGGCAAGTTCTGGTGCCAAACCATACCTATGGCTGAGCACCTTCTGGGCAGCCTTTAGGCCACAGGACTAACATCTGCCATGTGTGTTCTCTYGTTCCCCTCCAAATGTGAGACCTTGAGACTTTGAAACAATTGCTATCTTCAGTTGTACTAAGAAAAGTCAAAGAAATGCACCTTATGCTTGGAGGTACAAGGGCTCCAGGAAATTCTTCTYAGACAGGGAAGACCTAGAATCCCCTTAATGTAAGGGTAGGAAGATCCTGGACAATGTCAGAGAGGCATTACATGCGAGAGTGATGCATGTGCTCCTCTCCTCTCTCCTACCCAGCACGGTGAAAACCTCCAGGGAGACTGCTGGAGAAGGAAATGGGAAGGAGTAGCAGTTTGCTTCATGGTGTTTCTGTTAAAAGACCTCTTCTTCCTAYGGAAATTTTTCCTCTGCACAGCTCCCTGGTAACTTGCTGTCAGGGATGGCACTGCTCACATGCTGTGGTCCAAAATGATTAGAATTTGAAATCCCAGTGGGTTTCTTGAGAAACGTCAGCAGTTCCTGTGGGCTTTACAAATGAATTTGTGCAGACTCATGAGTTAATCTGGTTAACAGAAGTGTGAGAATAGCCTTTTTCACAAAGCGTGGAGGTCAGTAAAACAGCACATAGCAGGAAYGAAGGGCTCAGTTCTCCAGAAATACAGGCTGGGTTCCTCCCCCCTCTCCCAGGCCAAAACATTAGTTTTGGTTTTCAGTTTGGTCTATTTATTCCCTTTCTCCTCTTAAGCTGATTTTTTTCTTTTCTTTGTTTTCAAGACTACTTTTGCACTTGACATTTAATAAAGCTTTGGATTCTTTTTCTGCAAAACCTACCCTTTTGCTGATTGTATATACGTAAGCGGAACACAAAAAGTATTTCGTACATCTTGAGTGTGTATTCACTCATGGTATACGTATATAATATATTACCTGCTGCCTATGACATTGATGTATGTGAGCCCTAGGAATGGGGAGTGATCACTTAAAATGAAATTTGAACCAAGTTTCGACTTCCCTTGAGGTTCAAAAAAATGTCAGTCAGCTTTAAAGCTGCCTGTTGTTCGTGTCACTGCACCTTTCCTTTCTTTGAGGGGAGAACTGGATGCTCCAGCATTCCTGGTGGACATGTCCACCTCATGCAATGCAGCACAGGGCTGGGATCGATGAGCAGGACCAAACTGTCTCTGGGACTGGAAAGAACATGGTAGCAGGAGGATCGTCCTGTGTCTGGATGACTTCATGGTGCTGAGAAAAGGGGCTCCTTCACGTGCAAGAGCAGTGTTGCGTTAAGGAAACTTTACTGCATTTGAGCTGGTCTCCCTGAGCTCCTTGCTCTCTGCACTGAGGGTGTACCAGCATAGCTCTCGTGGTGCTTGGTCCCCTGTGCAGCAAACTTCCCCAAACTGCACTTTAACCTGGCTCATTCATTGTATCTAGTCCTATAATTAAGTAAAATTAATCCTGTGAAGACCGTAGTTTAGCTGGAGAAAGTACTGCACTAAAATGGGGGTGGAAAAGCTGCTTTCTGTGGCCATGACTCTTCAGTCTGGAGATGAGAAAGCTGAGATGCAGTATGGGAGAGATTCGCAAAATGATGAAGGTGGTGAGTCAGCAGGTTCAAAGGGGAATTTTAAAAAGTCATGCACAGCAGCTTAATAAATGGACACTAAAATGACGGGGCAGGGATGTGACTCCAGTATCCCACGTTCAGCAGCTGTGGATGCTTGATGGGTACAAAGGGAAGGAGCTGCAGAAAGCAGCCAAGCTCATGTGTTCTCTCTAAATAGCATCTCCTGCTGCCAGTGTCGGAGACAGATGACCATCCAGGGCAAGACAGTTTGAGCCAGTAGAGCATTTTTATGTATTATAAAGCAGCTTTAGGAGTTGTGGAGAAGCAAAACAGGTCTGCGTTTAGGACCTGTGCTAGGGGCAAAGACTTTGCTGGCAAATCTAGTTTAGCTCAGTCCAAACTCCTTTGCTACAGAGCTGCACAGAGGCAGCAGGTAGATCTCTTTTCCATATGGAGAGCTGCAGGGAAAGGGCAGATGTCATGCTGGTGTCAACTGTTTTATACATTTGGAACCATTCAGGTTTTATATTGAATCAGAACTTTAATTTGCTGATTTTTAATCATGCTGCACACTTGGAAAAATTCACTTTTTATTAGATTGGCTTTTGTAATTTCTCAGCCCTAGTTGAGGCAGGGGAACCTGTAGCATTGCTTTAGTCTTTCAAATTCACTAGCTCTTCTTACACAGCCAGAAAATCTGTGTTGCGTATTTGCTGATTTAGGAGTTGAAGTAGCTAGAAGAGGAAAAAAGCAAAACAGAACAGAGCCTGAAGKTTCATCATTTATCTGAAGAGATGTGCATTTATCTGCTTGCTAGAAGTAGCAGTATTTTAAACGACTCTAAGCATGAAATGATTAATCAAATAGAAAGAAAAGGGTGTTCCAGAGAGTTTGGCAAGGCACAGTTGAGAAACTACGCTTTCCGTCCCATTGAAATGCAAATACTCCAAAACACAATCCCTTCAAAAGCTCAGCATTATTTGTTTCTGGGGATCCTTGTTATATGCTTATTACCTTTTTTCCTATGATCACTAGCTAGGTAGGGAGTGTTTCTGCCTAAGCATGACAGTAGGAGAATTAAATTAATGTCACACAACCAAAGACACTATGGCTCAATTTACAAATGATTTGCCTCCTTATCATTAGGGATTTTTATGTTATGACTCTTTTTGCAGACCCAGCCTTCTGACACCAAAGTGGCAAAATCTGTTTCAGATCTGGCAGCTATAAAGAGCCTGGAGTCAAAATGATTTCATTTTGTAGACACATTTTAAAAAAAAGAAAAAAAAAGGCTCAAACTGTAGTTGCAATACACTTACATTCCCTGTCTTTGAGCACCCTTTCTGCAGTGATCTGCTGAGTGCTAGGAAAGGTTTGCCCCAGGTGCTGCTTCAACGGGTTGGGCTTTTGCAGGATCCACAGTGGCTTTCAGGGAAGCCCAGCTGTTAGCACATCCGCAGGTCCTTACAAAGCTTGGTTTTGGAGGTGGAAAAGCAGGGAGGGTGGTCAACATCAGGGCTAATGGGCCAGAAAGGCTTTTAGAATAAATATCAACCCCTTGTACAGTGGTTGTGTTCATTGCAGCAGGAGCAAATTAGCTCAGAGTAAAATCCTGGGTTCCCCAAAAACTCAGGGCCAAATGCRTTTTGGACCATGTAGTGCCAGAGAGAAGGAAATGGGAGCAATTGTATCTGTGCTATTCATGTAGTAGCCATGGGGCACCGTGAAGGAAGAAACGGGATTTGAGGGATCTCGGCTGAGTCCCCTTGTACACGCCAGGTCTGATCCACAGCTCTGTCAGTGAGGGGGGACTGGGGCGCCGGTTCCTGTGGGTTTCTGATGGAAACTGGATGTTTGCACAGCCCTGCATGCGTTGCACCACTGTCCGTGCTCCCTGATCTCACTGGGTTTTGTTTTTAGTGGGACTTGCTGAAGCTGGATTGGATCAATTTGAAATTTTTTGGGCATGGAAAGAGGGAAGTGAAGACGATGGGGTTGATTTGGGTTTTTTGTTTTTCCATTTGACCATCTGGTCCTGAGTCAGTCAGAAAATATTCTGTTGGCTTTAGGTTTTTAATTMTTTCAAATTCTTTCTGGAAATGAAGCTTATTCTCACTCCAAAAATAAGGACATTGTTTCAGAGTATTTTGCTTTGAAAACACCAATATTTTTGTTTTATGGAATTTTTTTTTTTGCAACCAAACTATATTTCAAATTTAAACAATTTTAGTTTGCAGAAAAGTGCGCTTTTTGATGGATAATATGTTCATTTGAAATGCTTGCCCAGCTCCAGATGGCAAATAACACCTCTGGGAGGTAGCTGTGATGATATACCTTGGAATCACCCACAGAGCTGGCTGGGGGAAGCTGGGGGACATTCAGGGCAAGAGCTTGGGTTCACCCAAGCCCTGTTAACCGGTACTGAGAGTTAACATATGGGCAGAAGACCGGAGGGGCCAGATGCKGGGACACATAATTTACTGCCTTGCYTGGGGAGATCGGTCTAACAGGGACTGTGGTTGTACAGCAGGGGCCAAATTAAAATCTTTTGTGATGAGAAGTCTGAATTTGATGCGAGGCAGCAGCAGATCCCCATTTTCGCCTCTGGCTCTGAGCTGCCTTTTTTTCTCCCCTGGTTGAAGCTTGTAGCCTGTCTACGTGTGGGTAGGCTTTAGTCCCCAACAGGCTTTTATTTCTTTAGGTAAAAGGCCAAAATTAATACAATTTTGTAATAATTTACAGTGACCGAGGGAGGTCTGTCATGCCAAAGGCAACAGCATTCACCCACTAACCACCTCGAATGAGACCCTGGCCCCACCAATGGGAATGGCAGCAATCCCATAACTTTTATGGAGTTGGGCTTTCACCCTGCTGCTCCGTGAATGGAGCTTGGGCGTCTGCATAGGAGGTAATTCTGGGATTAGCAGAAAAACTTTTGGGTCCTCCTCCCTGTACTATTTGGGAAACTTTGATTTGGAAGTCCATCAATGACTGTTCTTAGCACAAAGGCGCAAACTTTGCGTATGCTTGCTGGTTGAAATGGTAGTTAGCTCCTTTTTTCTTTCTTTTTTTTTTTTTTTTTTCTTTCTTCCCTGTTAGAAAAAATGCAACTGAATAAACTCTGCATGGTTAGAAATCTTCCCATGAGCAAAGCCCTGAAGTGGACTGTATGGTTTTGATCAGGAATAAATTGCATATAAAAAGGCTGGTAATCCAGAGATCTGGGTGATAATCCTAATTCTCTTGTAGGATTTCTGTGTGATATTAGATAAATCACTTAATGACTCTCTGCCTCTCTTTCCATGGCTGAGAAACTGCGATGAATAATAGCCCATCCACACAAGGGTTGCGAGGCTTAATTGTATAATATTTGCAAAGCTCTTTGAAATCCTTCGATGTGAAATCGTATGTAAGTGCTCGAACAGCTTTGTCCATGTGAAGAGCTGCGCGTCTCCGGGTGATGGATGCTGGCTAAGCAAGATGTTAATATTGGGCTGTGTGGCTGCAGAGAGGAGGAGGACGGGGCTTAGCAGGCAGGGTGGGTCTGTGCAATTGCAATTTGAGGACTTGTTTCGATGGACTTGTGTTTGGCTTTGTCTGGAGGGCTCTTCTTCCTCTTGTGCTGTGTAAGATCAGCATTTGGGCTGCCTTTTTCTGAAGGGTAATGCTTAGAGGCAAGGTGACATTAGCAAAACCTGCGTCTGGTCCTGCTGTGCCAGCGGGAAGCTCGTGTCCATAGTCTCACTTTCACCGCAATGCCGAGTCCTTGCAAACAGAGCCGGGAATGCAATAACAGCAAAACATGCTCCTTTAACCTACTCGGCACCAGTGAGTAAAATAATACTCCAGATAGGTACCCTGAGTGCTTTTATAATTTATTCATTCAACAATTTCTTTTGATGTAGTTAATGTTGTATTTCCCTGGCCAGGGCTGGCATATGAAGCGTGAGAAATCCTTATGGACAGATTGCTTTGCCTTTCCGAAAACAAACTCGTGTTATCTGCCGAGTGGCCTAAATGAGCTGAATCCTCTGGGACGTGCTGCTGGGCCGCGGGGGATGCACCGGCTGTCTGCTGGAGAGCTCAGGCTCGCTTTTAACCAGGGAAGGGGTAAAAGAGAGGCCAGTATCCAGGGGATCCTGATCAATTCTATTCAGACTGGTCAGCACCTGTACTGTTCCTTCTCTCCTCCAGGATTTTGAATTTATGTAAATACCAACAAATGGGAGAAAAAGCATGGGCAAGCTCTCCAGTGCATAAGCCTTCACTGGGTTGTATCCATGAAAGCCTTCCTGCTTTCTTCCACCTGTTTACCCCACTAAGAGACATTGCTTCTTTGTACAAAACTTCACTTCTATCCCTAATCATGTTTTGTGTCTGCCTTCGTCCTCTTGCAACAGTGAAGTGCAGTAATGAGTGGTTTTCTCCAGTTGAATCTGATGAACTAGACTTTCATGATTTGGGCCAAATCCTTAAAATGCCAAGCCAGAGGAAACAAAAGGGGTGAATGTAAGTCAGTGGTTTTGCTTTTGGAGAGAGATTTTTATTCTTTGACTTTTCATGGCCTGGAGATCTCAAATTGCCAATTCATCCTAGTCCACTGAAGAAACTCAAGGTATTTTTAAACAGAGGGGTCCCTGAAGCTGTATTTTACCCCTAGAGCGAGAACTCCAAGGGTAAGTGTTAATCTCAATCTGATTTCATGTGCAAAACAGCTGCTTGGATCTCTCACCTTGCATCTGTCTCAGATGGGGCTGTTTTCTRCCACTCTGTTTAGTGCAGCTAGAAAGTTAATTTAGTGCATATTGGGAAATTCCTCAAACGCCATGAGACTTAACACCATTTTTTCCATCAAACCCTTGGAGTTTGTGTTGATATTTAGAGGTGTGAGACTGCAGCGCTGGGGAGTGGAATGTTTCACTAATTTATTGTAGGGAGCTGATCTGGGGTGTTATCTCCATAGACCAAGCTGTTATTGTTTCACTTACAGGCTAAGTGCAATATAACTCAAAGTCACAATGCATTCCCTGTAATGCGAAACCCATAATACTCTCCTGTGGCTGACACCTGAAGTAAAGTATGTGTCTGCCAGCCTCCTTGAATAATTTGCCAGTGTATTCTAATTGGGTTTATATAAGGCCCAAGTTTATTTATAGATGTGCTTTTGAGTGCATTATGCAGCGGTTAGGGTGCTAGTTTGGGAATCGTGAGATGTGAGCTCTTGCGCTGACTTTGYTCCTGCCTCTGCTGTGATTTTGGGTGAGTCTTCGATGGCAGAAGCGCCTCTGGGTCTTGCAGCCTGAGCAGCCCGGCATTGCCCAGCGCAGTCCCCATGGCAGACGGTGGGAAATGCCAGTCGGTTTAAATGCGAGTAACATAATTAGAGTTACAGAAACATCAATGTTCCTTCAAGTGCAAGGTCTGGGAAGTCTGGTTATGAGAGCATCGCTCTCTTCGGCTCAGAAGAGGAAACGAGGGTCAAAAGCACAGAGCTGTTGCTTTGGAGTTCCCAGGGCTCTGTGCAGGTGAGGTTTCCAGGAGGAAAGCAGGAGAGCTCGGCAGAAGGAAGAGGACCCAGCTGGCCCCGTGCGAAAGAAGGGCTTGTTGGTAGAAAGTGATAACAGTTCAGTTCAACACGAGAGCAGGGAGCTGTGTGGCATTTCTGTATCCCTGACCAAGTATTTCAGGCAGATAACTCCAGCTCAGGTAGCTCCTGCCACTTCCAGGGCTCCCCATCACACTCAGTTTTGGCGCACAGGCTGGGTCTGCATTAGAAAGTGCTACAGAAAATGTGCAACTGGAGCAACAGTCACTAACAGGGCAGAGGGCTTCAGCGCTCCGTGCACACCGCTGTCTCTGTTATGGCTAATCCATAAAAAAATATGGCTATTGCAGAGATAGATGGAGAAAACTGGGTAGGAGGTAGCCCAGAGAGATGGCAGATGGGAAAGCAGCAGGAAAACGAGCAGCCTGCGAGCGTTCAGATGTGCTTGGTGAAGGCCTGCTGGGCAGGGTCCAGAGTCTGGTACTTACAGCAGTTTTGGCTCCTCTCCAGTGGGTTTGCAGGTGATTGAGAAATGTTCCTGTGATAAATAGTCACGTCAAGCCCCTAAACAGTGATGTACTCAGTGGCTGGTGGAGGGCAGGAAAGGGCTAAGAGGTTACGTACACCCTCCCACCTTGCTGCTGGCCCAGTCAACAACTGCATGGTGTCCCGATATCATCCGTGTCATTGAATCCGTCCAACTGCCATGGGCTGGAAGAAGGTCAAGTTTTGACCTCGAGGTTGTTAACTAGGGTATCTCATGCCAGTAGATGAGCTGCAGCATAACTACACATACGCATGGGTTGTGTTTTCTTCTTCCCTCCTTCCTTCCCTCCCTCCCCATAGGATGGCTCTGCTTTTTTTTCCAGAAAAAAAAACTGACTTTTTTTCCCGTTAGCCCCCAGGGCAGCATGGAGCAGGGGTAATGCACCCAAAGATGGGTGGGCTTGGGTGTTTCGGGGGTGCTATTGCTCCTGCCCTACACAGCAAGATCTCAGACCCCTTTGTCTTGGGACCCAAAAGCTGTTTTAGGGCTCAGTCCCACTGAGACTCTGCCCTGAGGATGGCTGATAGGCTGAGAGCAAGGCAGACAAGCTGTGGAGACACAAAAAGGAGCCTCAAGATCCTGACTTGCATATAAACCAGATCTCGTTTAAAAAGAAGAAAAAAGCTGGATCCCGCTTGCTGCTTTTTATGGGAATGGAGGAGGTTATTCAGTAACCCACATGTTCACAAAGGCACTTTTGTTCCTAATAGGTCCTGAAATGTTACGACCTAATGTGTAACTTCATAGTTTACTCATGTAGCAGCATCGAGGTTACTATGTAAGGACATGAAATAGCTGCTTCTTAATGATACTGCAAACCAGCGGCCCCGGCACCTGCTCCAGGGAGGAGCGTATATGCCAACCTGAGCGTGAAAGCTGCAGCTCCTCCGAGCTCGGGGCAGAGCATCGTGCTTGTGAAGGGGGATGGCTGGCTCTTGAAAAATGTGCTCTGTGCGGTGGGCTAGGACAAAGGAGTTCAGCACCCAAAAAGCTGTGATGTGAAGCCAGCTGAACATGCCTGGCAGGTGCTGGTAGATGACAAGCGTGAATTGGACTCTCCCTGCAGCCAGAGGTGTTGGCTTGTTCAGAAAAATGGAAGCTCCTTACACTTTTAAGGTGCTTTATATTTTTTAAGCAGTTGGCTTTAAGCAAAGGAGAGGCATCCCCATTAGAGAAAGGCTTCCTCTACACTGTAGGGAAAACAGTATGGGCAAACTAAACCAGTCCATGGGAAAAGATGCAAGCAAAACTGATGCTTTAACTCATTCACCAGCCAGCCTCCAGAAGCAACGCTTGAGCCCTCCTTATTACCTGAAGTTGTGAGTGTCACTGATACTGAGATATTGTTTGCTTTTCTAATCCCAGCAGGGGATTAGTTTGAAGCACAAGGACCAGGAGCCTTCATAATACTAGACCTAGGCAGCGAAACTGCAGCTGATGCTGTTATTCAACTCAGT
Source organism: Phoebastria nigripes (assembly GCA_035582835.1). Lineage (NCBI taxonomy): Eukaryota > Metazoa > Chordata > Aves > Procellariiformes > Diomedeidae > Phoebastria > Phoebastria nigripes. The sequence goes on from JAYKAV010002799.1 coordinate 173,851, forward strand.
AACTGAGTCTTTGAGGAATTATTCTGCATTATTTGCTTCTCTTGTATCGCATGGCAGGAAGCACCACAGGATAATTACTCACATTAGAAATGCTTTCTTTGGTCTGTTTTGAACATTTCACGTTTCATCTTCCCGGGTGCCTCATGTCAGAGGAGCGTCCTGTGGACTGCAGGGTTCTTTTGGGGTGTTACCAAGGAGGGGTCTCCCGGAAAGAGCTGAGATAGCCCTAAATGCTGGTGACAACAGGGCAAAGATCACTGAAGATGGAGACAAGATAATGCCGTCTGGTCAATTGCCAGATTTTGTACTTCCTCTTATTTTACCGAAAATGTCTAATAATAGCCACATTTTTTTACACCTTTTGGTGGAAAATTTCCTTTCTTAAAGAAGGTGAAGTAGGAAATAAACAAAACAGGGGCGGGGGGGCACAAAACTGTGGAAAAATAAATTTGGGGGCTTTGCTTGCTTTCTTTTCCTGGACATACTTCAATGCTTTTTATGATTTTATTTTATCAAATCCAAGTTTAGAGGAAACACATATTCTCTTAGCTCATTTCCACTCCTGCCCATCCAAACGGGGCTACACAGAGTGGCCTCATCTTGCCCGGTCAAGGAGTGCCGGGCACCATTTGCGATGCGTGGTCAGGTAGCACCCGTCCAGGCTGTGCCCCCAGGTGTCTGGAGATCTTGCGTTAATTCAACACAAGTCTGCTCATCCCTAAGGCAAATTCTTGAATAACAGCAAGCAACGACTTAGCCCCAAGAGCAAACTATAGCAAGTGGGATGAGGTGAAACATCCCCTTTCTGGTGGCGGCAGTAGCGCTTTTCCAGCCACATGTTCGCGGGTTTGTTTCACAGGGACACTGCTGACCTTGTTTACTTTTTCCTTTATCTGCCCAGCCTTTTCACAAATATTATTGCATTTGTCAGAATAGACCAATTAATTTGCCCAAGCCCTTAATGAAAACCTTGACTTTTCTTTAACCTTCCTGAGGAATTGCTCATTAGTGGGAAACAGTGCTGCTGGCTTGTACACACAGGCAGGAACTACTCTAAAACCATGGTCAGGCGGGATGATGCTGGCTCCCAGCAGTGGGAATCCCACTTGTCCCTTTCTTATGGACCCTGATAGCTCAGAAATGGCAAAAATAGACCTTTGGTGCCCTGTGGATGATGTGCACCTGCGAGACCTTTCTAAAGAAATAGCTGAAATAAGTAATTTGCTGAGCAATAACATCTCTGGGTTTTGGTTCTTTAGCCATAAAGGGATCTCAGTGATGCACAGGGAGGGGGAAACCCCCTTTCGCTTCTCCCCCTTCCTTCTGCTCTGCGCCTCAGTGAGAAAATGGGTTGTTTCATCCTGTACCACCAGCAAAATGATAAGAAAAGCCATTTTTTTTCTGCTGCCCAATTTTAGGCTTTGAGTGCTTTGAAAAGTTGGACTCCTAAYGGAGAGAGCTTTTCCTTTACTCACCACATCTCCAGCTGCTTTAATTCCTGGCGCAGACAGAGGGCTCACGGTCTCTCTCCTGTCTCCCAGCTGTGTTATCACCAAAATCATCAACTTTCTGTTATATTTATTCCCACCCCAACAAAAGACATGAGGAGCAATAGCAAAACTCAGCCCCCATGTGGAAGGTCTATGTTGTATTGGTGGCAGGCCGCCATGGCATCGGGCGGGCAATGAGGCATGCCTACCGCTCCGAGATAAAGCAGGGGGCTGGCCAGCTGTTTTGCAGGAGAAAGTGGTATTCAAGCACACGCACACACACTCAGGTGCATTTCTGTGCTCTTACCCTCAGTATCCTTTGCTGTTTCCTCTGCTGTTTATCCATCCCTCTGTAATATACTGACTCTTTAGGTCTGTCTTGAGTAGACTTCGATTCTGCAGATATTTATGTGTGTGCTTAGGACGCACCTACGCACCTGGCTGACACTGCCGCCAGGATCCCCGGCTCTAAGATCTTAACTCCTTCTTTTTGTTACCCCAGGTTTCTGTAACACTGGCCTCTTGCAGCCCCTGAGTCTGATTGTCATTAGCTATAAGCTTTGTATTATTTACAAAAAAAAAAGAATCAAACCCCACATATCTGCATTTCACCAAAGTCTAAGCATCTGTGTGAAGATCCTGGAAGTGCTTCTGACTGAGTACTGTCCGTAGTGGTGAGTTTTTAAAATGAAGCGCTTTTTTTAAAATTCATTAATACTTGAGAAATTATTTCTCATCTTCCAAGTTGTTTTGATATCATTTGGAAACAAATAGTTTTGCAAACCTATTAGAGACAGATCTTGGAATAATTAGAATAAAAGGAACTGAAGCACACAGCCTCATAAGGCTTATTTTTTTTTCCTTCCTTTCTCTCCTTATGCTCCACACAGCAATTGTTCCACTGGGAAACAGGTGGAAGAAAAATTGAGTTTTCACTGCATTCATTTCTAATTATTGCTTTTTATCTCTAATGGGTGTGGAATGCTTAATCTTTGAACTACAGTGTCAAAATACATTTGCAAGATAGATCAAATTAAAATAATTCCTCCCCTTTTTCTTCCAGCATGGTAATTGCTCTGTTTTATTTATATATCATGGACAGATTAACATTTAATCTCTTGTGTTGTATTCACATCCCAAACGACCGGGATGCGCGGGGTAAAAGGAGAGGATGAAATAGCRGAAGGTGTGTTGCATTTCTGGGTTTGGTGATGCTCTCCTGTACCTGCAGGAGATGACGAATGAGTGATGCGGGGCCAGGTTAACTGTACTGACGTTTGCCGRGTGCTCCATTTACACAGTGCTGTGTTTCATGGTGTCAAACAAAAGAACGATGGCACCGAGGGTGGACTTTGGTAACAGACAAACTGCAAATTTGAAACACCACCAGAATTGGCCCAAACACAGTTACTAAAGTGCAGGATGCTGCTAATAACTGGAGATGGAACCAAAAAATGTACATGTTAACCTTTACAGTCTGTTTTATTTGCATTCCTATCTGGGATCTTGGTTCAAATCTTACATGGTAATAAGCCAAAGTCAAATCTAGATGTGGTCTTGAGTTGGACCTTGTTCAGATCAAATTTAGAGACAGGTACCTGGATCACGGGGCAGTGTTTAAGCACAGTTACTAGCAAAAGGTGGAGGTTTAAGAGGTTTGCCTGTAAGACAGATACAGTCCTGGCCTGACTGTGTGTCATTCCCAAGAGCCCAGTGGCCCAGGCAGGACACGGCTTTGGAAATTAAAATGTTTTTTCATGCAAGATGAGGGCTGTGTCRAGGGACAGTAGATCTCCTTTGAGCTTTGTTTTCTGTCTGCAGATGCGAAGAGCCTCCTTTTCCATTTCTATGTCCTAGGACCTTTTTGGGTTTTCCCAATTTCCTTTCTGGGGCTCTGACGTGCTGCTTTGAGGCCGCATTTTGGAAGTCTCCTAGGTGTTTCTCTGAAATGATTTGCTTTTTATTTCCTGTTCCAGCCCAAGAGAGAGCATTTGGTCAGCGGGCCCAAGAAGTGTCCACCCTTTGTTACTGCTGCCCTCCAAGGCCCCTCAGTAACCACTGCCAGAGAAAGTTGGCCCCCAAGGCTTGAATTACAGTGAAGCCATGGATAGAAAATACACCATGAAATTTTATGGCTCCTGCGAAGGGGCTGCCATCTGCTTTTTCTTTTTTCCCCTTTCTTTTTTTTTTTTATAGCCATTCCACAGTCTATTAAACCATTACTGTCTGCTCCCCCACTTCCCGCCAAGGTCTGTGTCCATTTCAAAATACAACACTTTGGATTTCAAAGCAGCCCTTGGGAATTCCCCAGATCATTCATGCTGTACAGACCTTTACTAATCCTTTCTTTTTTTTTAATTGCAATCTATTTGTTCACATATATAGGTACATATTGCTCTCAGCCCCTTGGCCCCTCTCCTCCACTTGCTCTTTCTTCATGCAAAACCGAAAAATCTTGCTGAGATGAGCCTGAGCAAGAATTGCTGTGTCTGATTGTGCCTCACTGGTCCTGCGTAGAGGGATACTCCAAATTTTCAGCCTGAATGATGCTCGTCAGGCTCCTCCTGCTATGGGAGGCAAAGGCTACAGGTACTGGGCTGCTTTGCAAAACAAGCTGCAGGGCTATGAGTACTTTCCACCCAAAGACTTAGCTGGCTCCAAACATCAAGCGTGAGTCCCAAGTCCTCTGTCTCCTCTTGCTTTCCTGTTCTGCTGCTATTGTATCTCCTTGCTGTCGTTGTATAAAAAGGGAACTGGATTCCACTCGTTTCTGGAAATCGCTTTTGCACATGTTGCGAGGCTTGCTATTTCTTGTGACAGGAGGGTTTTCCTTTCCTTTAAACGTTTGGGTAGGTTTCATATCTCCCTCCCCCCAGTTTTTCTTTCTGGAAGGTGGAACAAAACCCCTTCAGCTGTAACAGGTGGGCCCGCGAGCAAAACACGCAGAGACCGCCGGGTGCCCAGCATCGCTCTGCAGGCTGCAGGGAACATGTGAGGCCGGATTCTGGTGCAAGGCATTGCTGCCAGTTCCCTCCTTAAACTGATCCATCTCTAAAACAAAACAGCTTTCCGTAGTAAATGTGTCTCTGCAGCTTATGAATCTATTGAAAGAGGATTGCAGGTGCCAGGGTGTGTGATTTTGCCTTTGATTACAAAATAGCTCTCCTGTGGACCCTGACCAGTTGGTAAAAAGCACAGATTTTTCTCGAGGTGATCTTTCACCCCATCCCTGTCTCCCTTTCCTGCTAGTCCTGCATTGCACAAATAGCCGTGGGTATCTGGCCAGCCTGGAAAGGCCCCGGGCAGTGCTGATGCTGTGGTTACAACACAAGCAATATTGCTGACTTCTTTGTAACACAGTGCAGATGGCTCAGATATACTCTGCTTTCAATGAATTATGCTCTGTAGTTATTTCGAGATGCTGCATGATGGTTTAGGGCCACCTGCAGCATCTCAGGGAGGAGGAGAGTTTCAGTGCTTAGCCAGCCAAATTGAAATGCTGTGAGTACTTAATCTCCAAGCTGTGCAAACAGGGCTCTGTACAAGCATCTTGTTGCAAACTCTGCTTCCTCTCTCGCTCCTCCTTTCTATCCGCAATTCATCTCCAAAAGCACTGCTGCCTTTTCGCAGCACAGATCCCATGTCCAGGATCCGGAGAGCTGAGTAACCACTAGAGGGAGATGATAATGACTCTTAATATTTGTAATTCTCATGTTATCTGTAACAAATAACAATTAGACTTTGCAGCTGCACAGCTGTAACGAGGCTAAAGTTGCTCTCCGGGACCTTTCTGTACCTGGAGAGGGGAGCTGAGCCAGGACTGCTGGGTCTTTATTTCAGGGAGCATCTTTGTTTTTTTATTAATATAAATCACACAGCCTCACTATAGCACTCCGTGCTTGAACCCCAAATGCAAAACTTGGTTGGTGTCTCCATTTAGACTAAACGGGAGTTGTTCATGTTGTCCTCTGAAAAGTTATATTATATATGGGACTAATTTGCTATTCTTTAGCTTTTCCACCTGGGACAGAAACTGTTTTTGGGGGCATCTGTAGTCACAGGCAGAGTACAAGGGTGCCTACATTTCCTCATCCCTGATTTAAGCCAGAATTCAGGGTTTATCTTTAAGGTAAAGGCTAGTCTGTGATGCCAGTGGTTAACTGGTAATTGGAAAACTGAAACTAGAATGATAAATACTTCCCACCCCAAAACATGGATCTTGCTTGGTTGTACATGGAAACACACACAAACATTGGTTTGAGATAAGTTCATATGATTAAAATGAAGAAAATAATTGTTTCCAGTGTGTTCCTCTCAAACATGGTTTTTCTTTTCTTCCTTTTTTCCCATCTTTCTCCTGTGATTAAAAAAAAAAGGAGGAAAGGGAAGAAAAGCTAAAAGCAACGGAGAGTGTGTGTGTGTGTGTGTGGGGGAAGGATTGTTGAAAACTGAGACACAGTTTCTTGGTTTGAAACAATGTGAGAATTTTCATTACTTGAATTAAAAAAAAAAAAAAAAAAACCCAAGCCCTGAGCAAACTGAAACCTCATGTGCAAACTGTCAGATTCTTTCAGAAGCTATTTTTCACTTGAAAGCACTTGCTCATAGAAAGCATTTTGCCCAGCCTTATTATGAACACAAAAGCTGCACCTAATTGGTTTATATGTTGACAGGCATCTTATTACTGAGAATAACAGTGCGTGTGCACCCCACCCTCGGCTGCGCGGGGATCGCCCCAGCCACCATGCAGGAGGGAAACGCTGGCCCCTGTCATCTACCAGCAATGGAGATTTGCTGCTGGGAGAGGAGGCAGCAGTTTTGGTGGCTTCATTTCCCACTTTTCCATTGCAAATCAACTGTTTGTAAATGTAACCTGGCTGATGGGAATTACAACATTCGTCTGATGCGATGGTGTTTTGTGCCTGCGCCTTCGGGGCTCATTGCGGTCTGGCTGGGACATCAGGTGTCCTGCTGGACACTGGACCTGTTAAACAGGGGAGGTTTGGGGCTGAACTGAGCCAAACCAGGGTCTGTTTTGTGAACCATCCTGGGGCTGTGGTGCTGGAGGTGTGCAGAGCCCAGAGGCACCACGCTGCCCTGATGCTCCTGGTTTCCTCTCTCTTTACGTGGTCAGAGTTGACACCTTGAATACTACAATCCTAAATACAGATGGCATGTAATTGTGTTGACTGAGGGGAGTGACTTTTTGTGCTGGCTGAGGTTTTACCTGGGGATCTCACGAGACACCAGAGGAAGGTTTCCTGCATGCCGAGCACCGGCATGTAGCTCACATGCTAATTAAACATTAAGGGGGATTTCCAGAAGTGCCTGCACAAGGAAGGCAGCTGAGACCTCAACAGCTTTGGCGTTTTCAAAAGCCTCTCTGCAAGCCTCTTGGCACCTCTCCAAATCCCTGCTCTCTGCTGGGGGCTGGCAACCCCCACTTGGTGGCAACTTGGTGGCCCAGTGCAAGCTCCAGCTCAGAGTAAATTAGAGCTGGTGTAAACCCACGACAGAAATCACACGAGGCCTGGCTCATGAGCACAAGGACATTTCTCCAAGCCCTCTGAAGGACTTGCTCCCCAGAGAGTTTTGCTGTCCAGGCAGCCATGTGAGCCTCCTCTGCCAGCTCCGTGCACTTCCAGCTGCTGCAGAATTGCTGCCTCCTGGTTCACCTCGTCCCCCTGCCAGCTCCAAATGATGAACACCTTGGGGGGAAATGAAGGGCTACGTGGTAGTTAATGGCATCAAAAGGCCATTGAACGGCTGAGAGGTGGATGACAAATGTGTTTGTGCCAAATGTTATTGCCATTGCACAGTTCTCCTTCTTGGGCCGTATTTACAGAATCCCAAGAGCTGCTGCATATTTAATATATACAGGAAATCAGAAAAACTAGAGACCAACGTAGAGTCAGTTGCAGGAGTTACAGATAAACTTGGGGCCTTCTTTGCACTGGGGATTTGCTCCAAACCTAACTCCTGGCACGTGGAAGCCTCAGGGGTAGGAAAGGAAAAGTAATGGTTCCACCAATCAAGCTTGCTCTTGCTAGAAGCTGTAGTGCAAACTATGCATGCAGATTAATCTCAAACTCAAAGTGATGCAAAAAGGAATTTGGAGACTGTTCATTAGCTACAGGGATTGGGCATTTTTAATTAAAACCTACTATCTGATATGAGACAAAGCCTTTGACTTTGCTGGCTCTGCTTTGGTGGAGAGATCAGTGCCTGGTGTTGATGGTGAGCCGCAGCAGCAGCATGTCTGGGTGAGTTAACGAACCTGCTGTGCCTGTGCTGCCCGCAGGAATGGCCACCAAATCTGCACGGCTGGGACAGAGCCAAGTGACTTTTTCAGCTGAGCCTCCCCTGCTCGCAGGGCTGGAACTCAAGGGTGGGCTGAGCTGGTCCCCCACGTGGGTGGGTTTCCCTACCTGGGGAGTTAGGGGCTGGGTCTCTTTGGACGAGGATCAGCAGGTCTGAGTTTCCATCAGTGCACAGATACAGCCTTGAAGCAGAGCCTTGCTCCAGCCCCTCCTTCAGCTCATCGGCTCTCTGAAGTCCACAGATGCAGAGCTCTCTCCTCTGCACCTCTGCATCTGCCCACGTTGCTGTTTCCATGGCTGGGTTGCATGTTACTAACATCTGTCAACCCTGGTTAGTCTTTAATTGCTCTTGGGGTTCTGTGTCAGGAGGAAAAACATGGCTAAATTGCATGTGAAGTGACTGCAGGACTGAGCAGAGTCGTTGATGCACTCAAAGATAAAGGAGTTGAGCTTTGCAGCTGGGAGGAATGCTCCAACTTGTTATCTTTTACAGAGAAGGTATTGGGTTCCTAGGTTATATTCCTTCTTGGTCTGTTTTGATCCTTTGGCCCAGAAGCCCGGGGTGGTCACCCCTGCACGGACTGGGAATGTTACAGGGCAAAGCCAAATCCCTTGTTTAGGCACTGATTTTTCCTTTTTCTTTTCTTTTAAACCAAAGCGTCTGTCTCTTTTCATGATGTCCTGCCCAGTTAATACCATCCAGAACAGACACTGAAAATCTGCAGCACCACCAGGCACTAAGGAACAAACGGGTTGTGTGAGAAGAGGGACTGAAGCCACCAAAGGACTGTCATCCCCCCCGAGAGCTCGGGCAAAATGCAGGGCTTTCTTGCAAAGCTGGGATGTGCTGGAAAGGGTTCCTGCTTTGCAAAAGAAAACTTGCCCCATCTCCTAATGTGGGAGAGGGAAATGTCTCCTAGGGCAGTGAGGAATGACTTCTGAAAAAAAAAAAGATGGGATTTATTTAGAAAGGGCTGGAAAATGTCACAAGACATAACAGTATTTACAGCCGGGCAGTTCTCAGCTTCCCGAGACCAGGGACTAGAGGCAGACAAGTTAAAATGCTCTGTGCACAGCCATCTTTGCTGTATTTGTAAAAGAGAGGAATCAGCAGAAATCTTACCTGGAAGTGTGCACTGGCACAGCCTGAAGCCCACGATATGAAATTCAGATGAGCAGCGGCAGGGGCTGTCAAAGCACGTAGGTGTTTCTGCATCTCAGTGAAGACTGACACTGCCCAGCTCTAAAGCCAAAAATGATCCAGGGGAGCTGTGAACCTATGACCACCTGGACTATCTGCAACACGGAGACTCTTTTTGTGCTAAAACCATGCCTTTTGTTTGTAAAATATATATATATATATATTTGCTGGCATATGCTTGACTGCGCAATGAAGATGTGGTGTGCTACTTATGTCTATTATCCTTTAAGCCCCCAAGCATGTCCACTGCCAGTCATACATATCTCTGAGCAGGAGCAAACATGGTCTGGCAGAGCACTTACATTTAATAAAGCGATGGATTTTCGCACCAGGCTCACACGCACTTGTCAGCCGTTCCACAGCGCTGGAGCACGCGTGGTGCTGTGAATACCATGTGGCGTTCCCAAGGCTGTGGCATCTTTTAAAATCAGTCAAACGTGGCCTTGATATAATAGCCAGCAGCGAAGCTTGCCAAGGATTTTGCTGCTGAAGGGGTTTCAGTAGAAAAAACATGCTTCCTACAAAATCAGAACTTCGATTAAAAAACAATTCCTATCAGGAAAAACATACCAGCGTCTTTCACTCGGGGTTTAGTGAAACATTTCATTTCTCAAATGGAATGGAAAAATTTCAGTTCAAGAGTAATTCATGTTTACTGCCTGAGAGCCGCCCCCTGACCTGAAATATGTCCCTGAGGACGTGCCTTGGCTTCGCTGCTGTGCGAGCGGCTGGGGCATGACCTGGGCAGGACACCTGGTTCAAAGAGGAGATGAAGCAGGAGGTATCATTACCTGTATGGGTGCAATTTGAGGCTGAACTGACTAAAACAGGCAGTGAAATGGAAATTCCGATTTTTGAGCAGACTTAGGTATTAGTAAAGCCCCAAACACATTTGCAGAATAGTAATAATTTCAAACTCCCAGGCAGAGAAACTGGTGTTTAATTAGAATTATTTACTCACAGAGATGGGGGGGGGGGGGTGGTAAAGAGAGCCCTTAACACCATAGGAGATCTACACTATAAGGACCTTGCAGTCTCTGGTAGGATTTCTCACCTAATGCTAACCTCTAGGAGTGAAACAAGAGGATGTTTTCCTTCAGGCTGCTAAGGGGAATGCTACCCTGGAAAATTTTTAATTTTAGGTGTTGAAATTCAGCTATTTCCTGCGCTATACATTTGTGTGACACATACATGACATAATTGAAACTTCTGGAAACTCTTATAAAATTAACCCCCCCTCCCAATGTCATACAAATTGGAAAGCTGTTTGGAAAGTTGTTTTAAATAGCATGTGGGATGTGAAATTAATGTATGCATGTATAAAATCCTTGTTGGTGAAGCCGAGGGGTTAGGTGTTCCTCAGCCTGGCTATTTCTCGTTATGGTCAAATACTGCTTTACGCCAAGACTCTATTTGTGTGGCTGAGACCTTGCCTATAAATCAGCGATAAAACAAGACCTTCGGTGCAAACAAGCTTTTCTTCTTTGCTCGTTCCTGCTGACAAAATATTCGCTGCGATTCTTGCCTGAGTACATGCCTAACTGTGCTCTCCAATTAGCCTGCTAATAAGACCCCCAGTATCTGTTTAGATTATTAATGGAGCCGAAAGACTTTTTAAAGGAACATTAGATATAGCTGAAAATACAGCTTTGGGGGATGGAAGATACTGTAATCATGGGTCACGTTTTCTGCTTCGCTGTGCTGAGTTGTGGAGATGTTTGTTCAGAAATCTGCTGTGCCGGGGGTCTGGTGGGGTGAAACAGCTCCCCAAGTACATGATACTGGTGCTGGTGGGAGGGGGATTTGATGGGAGAAGTAGTTTTTCAGGGGGATCAGTCCTAGGTGGAAAAAAGGAGCATGTGGGAGAAGGAACTTTCCATTAAGTAATATGCTAACAGGGAAACGGAGCTGGATTTTTTAGAGCCCCATTTTAAAATAGAATGTTTCAGGTAATTCCAACAAAATGAAACATTCCTTTTTGGCTTAAACTAGTCCAAAAGGAAATGTTTCATTTTGATTTACTGGATGAAAAATTCAGTTTGGTTGGGAAAAAAAAGAGCATTTCCCACGACATAGTTGTTTTGTAGAAACGTTATTTTCTATCAGAAAAAAMCAACGCCAGTAGAAAGTTCCCACCCAACTCCTGGTGCAACCTGTTCTGGCTGCTGGGGAGGAACAGAGGGACTGGCTTTTGCATCGTTCAAGGCTTACCCTTTCGCTTTGATCAACGCTGATTCACTTCCTACCAGTGGGTGCTCTGCCGTCTGGAACAGTCAATTCTATGCGCTTTCACTCATTGCTGCTTTTTGTTTTGGGGAAAGTTGCTATAAGCTTTTAGCATCCCAGTGGGCATGGAGAAAGGCTCTTTTTACAAGTTCCCACTTGGCCTGAAACGAGTCTGGCTCTTCTTTTCCTGGGGCTCACCCTGAAGGGAAAAAACCAGCTTTTTCTGACCCACTGCCCCCGGAGTTATCTTTGTTTGGACTGCACAGTGTGCCTTTATCAGGCTTCGGGCAGACTGTGCCACCTCTGCTCGCACATGTGATGCGGGGCAGCAGGAGGCACGTTCTGTGCTGAGCAAGGACAAACTGCCTGTTCATTGCCAACAAAAAAGGACCTTCCTTTCTCAATGACGCTCAAAATAAAACATAGCTTTACCCCTGGTACAGCCACCTCGTGGGTGGCATTTTCTCTCAGCACTCTGGGGCTGCCATGGGTTCCCAGGCGGGTTTGGGTGATGGACACCACGCTCACAGGGAGTAGAAGAAAGGGGTTGGACGTCAGCAGAAAGTCTTGGGCATGTTAGACGCCTGCCACTCCCTTGTTTCGTTCTTGTCTTCATGAGCTTGGGCTTGTGATGGATGCGAGCACCCGTACCTTAGACCCCATGGTGGGTGCAGACCRAAGTCAATCACAGCCCCCAGCATCAGCTCTATGCTGCAGTTGGGAGGTTTGTCTTCAATGGTCCTTTTGGAAGCAAATGGCCAAATGGGCTCTGCCCAGCCCACAACCATGGACATCGGCTGATTGGCAGAGCGAGCGGTCGTCTGGGTCCAGCACTGGGGTTGCAGGAGGGAGAAGGGAGCCTGCAGCTGGGTGCTGCCGGAGCATGATGTGGGTGACAAACGCATGAGCTCGCTCAGCACGAGGCCTCTCTCAAGGCAGCATCAGCAGCCCAGCAGGAATACCTCAGGTCCATAGGGTACCACTGGCTCTCCACAGCCCCATAAACATGGGACAGGGATAATGGGGGAAGAGGGGCTTGGGCACAGCTCTACGCTACATTTAGCAAACTGTGGCTTTTCAAACTGAGGGGTCCAAACTGTGTGGATGCAATCTTAAGTTAAGCAGCAAAGGAAAACGCTGAGAAGGCTGGAATGTTTCAATCCAGCCTTGTTGGTTTGTTTTAATAACAAAAAACCCAAATCTTCTTATCAGCAGGCCACACATTTTCTTCCCAAACTTACATTTTTCATCTACAGTGATGAGGTTTTGTTAAAAGAGAAAGAATCTGTTTTTGTTTTGGGGCAATGAGGAACTGGGCTTTTTTTTTTTTTTTTACTTTCTTTGCTTAAAATTGCAATATTCTGGGGACCTGCTGCAGAGCAAGCCCCAAATAGCACCAGATCTAGACGAGGTTTGGAGAGTGCCAAGGTCGTGAAGGAGTGTGAGGTATTTCAGTGTTCACATCTGAAGAGAAGTCCTGCCTTTGCTCCTCAGCCTTTGCTTTTATTAGGCTAGGCTTTTCTGTACTTATAATGAAGAAAAATTGAGCAGGTTTTTTGGGGGGAGGAGGGGGTGAAGATATTAATAGAAATGTGGCTTTGGTCTGGCACAATGTGCTGCAGTCTACTGGCATATTGTGAACTGTCTTAAGACCTAATAGGAAATAAATTGCTTATTGGGGTGCCACTGAGGTCTAACAGGAGGTCTGGTTGTTTAGGAGACCCATGGGACTGTCCCAAGGGCAGCTCTTATCGGGAAGGGGAGGCTGTTACAGCAAACACTGGGTTTCTTGTCAGTCCAGAGTGCACATCCCTTGCAGCAAAATTAACAGTACAAATTGTCCTGGTCATGAATTGAAGGACACTGACCTGGGAGGTGGCGTTTACAGTACACGGCATCTCTCCAAGGCCTCGCTGATAGAGATGTTGGGGCTTGTTTTGTCTGTGACTAACTAGCTTTCTCCTCTTTGACCCCTTCCTGAGAGTCCAGCAGCTTCACCCTGACTTCTTCTCTTTGACTTTATTTTTTCCAGTTCAGAAATTTGTGCCTCTGACCCCTTTTTATCAGAGATAATTTTCCCTGGTTTGTTTTGCATTGGACAAGAACTGCACAACTCAACATGTTTCCAAAACAGCCTTTTTGTTTATCTCGCCTCTGTGTTGGCTGTGTCACCCTCCTGTTCACAACTGGAAGGCTTCGTGCCAAAATAACTTGAGCAACTTGCTTTATGAAACATTGCCTTTTAGAAGTAAGGTGTGATCTTAAGTGAACAAAAGCCAGACCTCAGAAAACATTCAGGCTGACATCTTTTACTGTAAATAGCATGATTTTAAATTGAAATTGGTTTTGGTGAAAGGTTATTAGTAGCAAGTTGAAAGAGATAAAGTCGAGTATAAAAAAAATCCCAGCAGTTTTGTTTGGCAATGTCTAATCAAACCTGCACTTTGCCCCAGCTCTCCCAGGGCAGCCTGTGGATGGACTTCAGCCTGCAAAGAAAGTCCTGTGGTCACTACTTTTAGTTCCTATTTTTTTAAACTTGAAAAAAAGGTTTGATTTGCAGGAAACATGCCGAGATTTCAGCAGTTATTTCACTCGAAGATGTGGCCCTCTGTCAGCATTTGGGAGAATACAGGCAGTGAACTAGAGTTTCAGTTAATTTCCAAAGTTTTTTAGTGTTTTCCCTGCTTCATGCTAAAAGGAGTTTTGTTGAGAGCTAGAATTGCCTCTCTGAGCCAGGTTGAAGATGGTTGATTTCCCTGAGCAGTGCTGTATAATGAAGGTAGTGTTTGTGTCCTTCTACCTTAGATTCCCCTACCCAAGTTATAAGAAGGTGGCCTTTGGCATGAGCTCAGATCTCAGATTCATGCCCCCACATCCGCAGACACAGGCTTTAACTGCTCTGCTTCCTCCATTCAGTGCCTGGGCAAAAAAACCAAGAAACATCTCCAGGCATGAACCTTACTGCACTGAAGAGTCAAAGCAACGCATTCCTGGGTTTGCAGAGCCTTTTGCAGAGCCTGGCAGCCCTTGCCCCCAGCAAGCGATCGTGCAATGGCAGGAGCTTTGTGTGGCAGGTCTCGCCCTCCCTTCCACCCGTGCRTTGCTGTGAGTTTCATGCAAAACCTCCTTTGCCCTGCAGTGAGGAACACCCACAGCAAAAGCTGGGCACACAGGAGGGAGCAGGGCATGGGTCTGCCCCGGCATCTTGGACTTGAGTATGGGCCATGGTGTAGCATGTTGCTGCCACAAGACTCATGTCTCTGGGGCCACACATAGAGCGGGGAGGGGGTACGGCTGCTGCAGCTGCTGTTTCCCTTGGCAGAGGCACTGCCTGTTTGTTTGTCCTCCCTATTGTTTGTGCATAGGAACCGCACAAGAAGCCACAGGGCTGAGCTGGGGAGAGTTGCCCTCCTTCAGCCATGGGCACGTAAATCAGCCGTGGGGATGCTGTATCTGGGCTCTCCTGGCGTCGCGTGGGCAGGAGCGCTTGCTCCGGGCTGCTAGACGGGACGTTTGCAGCTCTTGATGATCGTGATCAGATGGAGACCTGGTGGAAATGTGCAGAGCTCACGTGGTGAGATCTGTGTTTGTTTACTCCGAGGCTGAATTCAGCCCTTGGCTGCTTGTTCCTCCTGTTGAACAGGATTGCAATGCTCTCCCCAAACACTGTAACTAGGTCAGCCTGAGGAGAGGGCCTTGTTCAGCACTCCAGATGTCTATCTGTCTGTTTTTTTCCTTGCTTTTTTTCTTTTTCCAAAGCTGAATCCTTTATTTAAGCTCTCCCCAGAAGCCTGGAAAAAACAAAGACCTGGATGTGTTTCACAAACCCTAGTCCTTTGCCTAAACACCTTTCAGCCACATATTATAAATAGATCACCTCTGTGGTTAAGAAGAGATGTCTCTTCTTCAGCGTTGCCTTGAGCACAGGTACTCACGAGGTGGTGTGGGTCCAGGCCATGAACGGGCAGTAGGCTGCAGTCCCATGTGAGGAGTTTGGATATGAAAGCAATTTCTTGCGAATCACTTAAGATGCAGTTCCTCCCCTTTGGATGGATCTTGGGCTCTGAATCTGGGGATGGTCCTCCCATCCCCAGCTCTTTTGCCTTCCCTGGAGGTATGCCCAGTTTCTGCATTGGTGTGTGAGCATGAAATGATTGGAGTGTAGGGATAGGGCCTCAGTTCAAAACCTGACCTCTGATGCTTCTCTAAATGTAATGTCTCAGCCTGTTCCCAAACCCTAAGTGCCTCTGGTTGCATGTTCTGTTGATGAGAAAACCCTAAATCCCAGAGTGGTGAGCTGACAAAGGTGGAGGTCAGGGATGGGAGCCTGGTGGTGGTGGTGGGTGAGCAAGGATGTTACGAAGCACATTCTCATAATGTAATCTGGCCAGTGAGAGGGAGAATGAATCAATGTCACCTTGAGTAAGCATGGAGATCAGCCTGGCCACATTCCTGAGATAGCTGTGTGAAGATCTGACACTGTTATTCATGGGAGACTTAAAACAGAGTCCAGAACCAAGGGTGTAACCCAACCTCAGGAGCAGTGGGAACATGAATAAGATCAAGGTCATCTCAGGAGGTTGCAAAAGAGAAGGTCAGATCTGGTTCAGCAAGTGCAGAGCAGCTCAGGTTAATTCCTCTGTCATGTCCATGTCTGTGAAAGTAACTGCCGTTGCTCAGCCTTGGCAGTGCAGTCTGCCCTGCAGAGCAGAGTCCCCTTTTCTCCAGAGATCATCTGTTGGAAGATGGGCGTGAGGCAAGCAGGATCTGCAGTAACTCTGGGGAAGGAATAGTTTCTTTGTGCTCTTTGCATGGTGCCAAGCACTTGCTTTGCAGCTAAACCTTCATGGTGCTGTTTTGCTGAAGAACACCTTCTGTTTTAGCAAAGGGGATAGGGAGCAAAGGCTGGTACCTTCAAATGGCTTTTGGGGACTTGTATATTAGACAGCTTTGAACTGGAGCTTTCATGTGGCTTTAAAAGAATCAGGATTCACCTCATCTCTGGTGGGTGTCTATGGAAAACCCCAGCTAAATGGCCATGGGGACTGACTACTCCATAATTTCTCAAATTTTGGATCTTTCTGTGTAACATTTTCTGCCAGAATGTGGCTGGAGAGGAGATACTGAGGGTGGGGGAGATCCCTAAGCAGGGTCCTAGGAACTACTCTGGAGCTCACAGGGCCATTGGTCCTGCTTAGGACAGGAAGACTTGGGCAACAGCCTCCACGTGGTTCCCCCCGCATCACCTCCCATGAAGGCTCTCAGTTAAAGCTCATGGTTCAGTCCCAGTTGAAAGGGCTGATAAATACCCTTTGCTCTGCTAATACAATGAAGTCCTCTCAGCCCCACTAAACGCTTCCAGAATGCTTTGTTGCTTATGGGAGTGGGGGGAAAACCCAGCCCGTTTCTAATTGTCACGTTCGAGTCTTGTGCAGGCAGAGATGCATTCCATATGGTGACGGGATCCGAGCTGCCCGGCTTGGCACAGCCAGGCAGTTAATGGGAAAACGATACATTTAATTGTATGGATGTCATAGTACTGGAGTCATTTTCTTAATCCTGGAGTTGGAAATAGATACAGAAAATAACGAATATACAGTTGGCTGGGGATGATTCAGAGTATTCATGCTTTCCTTCGTTGTGAGGAGTTGGAGGGCAAACATATGGAGGAGGTTCTCATTTTCAGGCTGAACAGGACATATCTGAGCTGGTTGTAAGTTTGCTGGGTTTGGCTTACGGAGATTTCAGCCAGCTGAAAATTTGGCCCCATGTTATGAAATGGGATTCCAGAGTCTCTTCTTACTTTCAAGGAAGCACTTTTTGATGTGTGGAATTGGACTATAAAACCCAAGTGAGGGAGAGCTGCCCTGGGCCCRGAGCTGATTCCTTCTTCTGCTCATGGTCAACGCAATGTCTTTACTTTTCCCTGAAAAGCTCATGTTTTGATCAGCTCCTGCTGCCTGCTGGAGACGGCTGCAGTGCATCCCACAGAAGAGCCACATCTTTCTGTTTTGCAGGCTTCTCCTCATGCTCTGTATGTCTGCGTTTGCTCCTACCCCTCCGCACACAGCACTGTAGCACCTATCTGCTGGGGTTATTTGCTGGCAGTGCCTATTCTTGGAGGCAGAGGACGGCAGGACAGTCTCACCATGGAGGTAACTATGTATAGGTGGAAACCAAAGTCCATATGGTGGGGCAGGCACACTGCTGTACTTGCGTACCATGAAGCAGCACTTTGTGAGGGCGCAGAGAAGAGTTTAGGCATGGGAACAGAGCTGTCAAAGCCAGCGTCTTGCATCTGACTGCCAGTACCCAGCGCTGCTGCACATTTGTTRAGGGTTTCCTAGACAGATGTGAGCTGTGGGGCTCGTGTCCAGCCTTTCTGGAGGCTGACATGCAGCCGGCACCGCTGTGATACAGTTGTGGCAAGGCCAGCACTTACCAGAAGTGTTGGATCTACCACAAACATGCTGTTTGTTGGGTTTGCACATGCCTTGCTAGTCATCAGCCTGGCTGGAAACACTACACATCTGCTCCAATCAGGAATCCTGGAAAACCAGAAACACAGGTAACCCACCCCAAATCTCCGAGGAGAAATGTCCGGGAAAACCTGAAAAAATTAGTCTTCCCAAAACTGCTGCTTCTGCCAGACAAAGATGTAAAATTCCTGATGAAAGCAGAAACGTGGTTATCTGTAACCCACAGTAATTTCTAATAGCGATTTGTTTGAGCTCTGGAGTGTGAGGTTTAACTTTACTTCCAAGCTGTTTATTACACTAAATACTCCTGATATCTGTATCAACATCCTACCCAGGTTTTCTTAGTCTTGAGACAATTAATAGCTTTGGCTCTTGCCAGCAGTGATAATAAAAATGGCTTGCTCTGACTTAAGGCTGATTACTCTCAGGTCACTCCAAAGCATCCTCTCTATCAGAAGTGGATCAGGAGCTTACGAAAGGATGGGGAGCGAGGTTAAACATGCCTGTGCTGTTATGTCCATGAGCTGCACTCTTCATTATTCATATTCAGCTGCAGACCTCACCAATTTGTGGCCCAGAAAGTGCTCTGCATGTGCCTGGTCAAAATCCAGGCTAGATTTGGCACAGGGAGCAAGGCAGCCACTGCTGGGAGTGATTTGTCTCCTGTATGTCCCACTTTGCGAGGGGCCAGGGCTTCTGACAATAATATCGGTGACCCACCTTCTCTTCCGCTATCAAGCAGTTCATATTCATCCACCTGGATTCATTCTGCTCTAGATCCTTGGGGCTGTTCTCTGGGAATAGTGAATGACATGGGTCTCATTCGTTCCCTTTTGGAAGTCCTCCCATTTGGTACCGACTCTATTTAATATTTCATTTTGCATTTTCATAGCTAGGCACTTATAGACATTAATTATTAAATGCCCATGTTTCTTGAAATAAATGTATAGATAAAGACAGCTGCTGGTGTTTTCTAAATGGGGTGTTCACTAATTGGGATACGCTGTTCTTACAACTTTCAAATAAAAATCTCAAAGGCCCCTTTTTTTGTTCAGTATTTTCAAAGCCTCGCTTTCTTGTTCAGTGCAGGATGGCACCTTCAAAAGCATTCAGTGTTGATCTAACCTTGTTCTCACTGCAGTGCCTAAGAAAATAGGGCTGARCCATTTCGAAAACCCTCCCCTTGCCCCACCGAATCCAGTACTGTAGCAATATTCCCAAGCTTTTAACTGCAGTTACATCAGGCCAGAAGGAAAAGCCTGCTTTTTAGCCTCATTTCTATCAATTTGGAGCAATTCTGTAGCCTCGGCGGAGCTGTTCTGGAGGCACAAGGCATGTGAAGGCAAAGTATGATTTTCTCCAGCTAACTAAAGATTTTGTCTTTGTCCCTCTCCCATCAGATGGCTTGGGCCAGGCTCAGGGCTCAGGTGACCAACGTGGGAGCGGGTGGTGGGACAAGCACTGTTCGATGTAGGTGTGTGTGGATGTGTTTTTCATGTAGACGGAGGATAAGAGGAGGGCTGGGGTGGAGGGGACTTGTCAGTGAGATGGGAAATCTCAGCGTGGCAGCATCAAAAGGCAGGTGATCTGAATATTGCTCTCAAACACAAATTCCCCACTTAATTTTTGTGACTGCTGTGATGCCTCTGTTTTGGGGGGTTGGGTGCACATTTGAGGCCCCTTGCTGTCTGGAGTGGTTGGACCATGGCTCCCTCTATCATCAGCGGAGGGGGAGCTGCCCGGGTCGGCGCAGCAGACAGTCTCATGTGGCCCCACAGCACCAGCTGCAGTGTATATGCCACATACCACCATTAAGATATTTTTGCTTTGAAGAAAGGCAGCTTCACTTCCTCTTAATAATTGATATTACTCAGATCTTTGAGACTGAGAGAAAGCAAGGCAGCCTGGTGAACCTGCCTCCTCTCCAAACTCCGTTTCCTCTCCTCCTGGTGATGTTTCTCCTTGGTTCTCCAGCCAGCCTCAGTGGATGTTG
The DNA here is from genome assembly GCA_035582835.1 of Phoebastria nigripes. Taxonomy (NCBI): domain Eukaryota; kingdom Metazoa; phylum Chordata; class Aves; order Procellariiformes; family Diomedeidae; genus Phoebastria; species Phoebastria nigripes. The sequence continues at coordinate 193,560 of JAYKAV010002799.1, forward strand.
CCTTTATAACTGCAGAGATCTTGTACCTTGCAGTTGGAAAGAATGTGCATCTTTTGGGGGGGAATCGGGGCAGGTCCTGGTGGCTGGAGGAGACATCTCAAAAGCTTTCCTGGAATAACAAGTTCACCATGAGCAGTCAACCTCCCTTCATTAGTCCCAACAAGATCGAGCAGGACGGATTTGTTCATGGGTGGAGCTGGAAGAAAGTAATAAGCTCCTCTTAATGAAGACAGCGCTTTGGTTTGCTATGTCTGGCAGACTGTTTTCATCTTTTGTACTTCTGGTAGTTGGCATCCCGGGCAAGACTGAGGGACTTCAGTTTGGGAGTGGTAGGCATGCACTCAATTTGCTGCCTACCACTGGCAGAGGATCAAGGCTGGAATTTTCATTACACTTGCTTCTCCTGCCAGAAAGAAGCACTTTGATTTAATTCTGGTGGCTTCTTGTTCAATGCCAAGCTTGGAACGTGATGCTCTGATGTCTTCCAGCTTCTTAAAGTAACCACAATGTCCCGCCGAGGAAATATATATTTATACAACAGAGGAATTGCATTTAAGTATGGAGTCACTTTATTAACAGCAATTGCACGCCATGCTATAGGTGGATCCTATGGTTTGGAATATAAGACTGGCTCCTTTCGTAATCCTACGTACCGAGCCCTGATATGATCAGAAATTCATGATTCCTCAGTAACTGTTCTTGGAAGGCTCATCTTGTTAAAAAGCAGTCACCATGTCGCTATCCCTGGAAGAGGATAAGGGATGCTAACAGAGCTGATCGAATACTTTCTGGCATAAATGTCCTTTAAGAAGGAAGGTTGTGCTTTTGACAAGATGACATTTTCCTACAGAAAGCATCTGCTTGCCTCAAAATGTTGCTTTCTTGCCAAAAGAATACCTCAAAACCCAATTGTATTATTTTTTGGACAAAAATCCAAAAGCTTTATGGTTTTGGCAACAGATTTTAAGGATTCAACTGAAAAAAAAGTTTTTGTTTTCCAAAAACGAAGAGGCCCAAACATTTTTTTTTTTCTTTTTAGTTCTGTTTAAAAATTAAGGAAAAATGTGACCATATTTTCCATGTGATGGAGGGGACCCTCTTTCAAACCAGCTCTAGATGCTTGCAAAAAATGAGTGTTAGTGGGTACTTAACTACAGTAAAGTTCTGTCATAAATCACGTGCAAAGGCAGTAGCTGTTGCCAGAAGGAGTTCAGTCAAAAATCAAACCTTTTTGCAGATTCATTGAATTTTCTTTTGGGTTAAAACTTTTCTGTTTCTCATACCAGTACCTGAGCAGTTGCACTGTACTGCTCAGTGTCATCAACAGAGGAATGAACGTGGACCTTTACACTAGAAGTGCTGCGTGGGGCGTGATGGGCTGGAGGGAGCATGGAAGAAGGGAACCCATGACCCTGGAGCTGAAAATGAGAGAAGGAGGATGTGAAAAAGGGCCACACATTTAAAATGAGACTGAGGGAACAGGTCCTCTGTCCAAAGGTCTTCTGCCCTGGGATATGGGAGGACATGTGGGAACCCGTACGGGCTGTGCAATTGCTAGAAGCCAACCTACAAGCTTTTTCTTCCTTGCAGCTCTCTCTGAGACAGTTTGGGCTGATCCAATATGGGAGGAACAGATGAAATAGGAGTCAGAAAGAAATTCTGAAAATGTTTGGAGTCATGAGAAGTTTCGTTTTTGATAGGGCTCACACATCTGGTATGTGCACTGTCATTTCCATTCATTTTTTATTGACTGTTATATTATACCACAATATTAATGTATTAATATATTAATAGAATGTCAACATTTATATATAATACAATTAGTGTTTTAATATAAAAGTCAAAATGAAATGAATCAACATGACATTTGAAACAAAATCTTTTGAGACTGTTGAAATGAAATAGCCTTATGGAAGAGGTTTTACCCATCCTGCTCTCCCTTCCACTCCCGCTTGGTTGCCAGCTGTTGCATTCCAGATGTGGTGGTCAGACCTTGTTTGGTCCAATGGTCACATTTGATGAGAAGGTCGGCTCAGCGCTGACCGCATTTAAGTCACTTTCCTTAGAGAAGCATGTGTAGCTTTTGCTTGAACTTGATCTCAACTTACTAAACAAATAGGTCAGAGATGTCTGTTTTTCTGTGTGTTTTCTCTGTTGAAGTATGGCTAGCCCATACCTCAGATGGGAGAGCAGGTAGTGCCTGGACTTCTTCCTATTAAATACTGATCCAGAAAGATCAAACACAACCTTATGCATGATTTCCTTTCTCTCCTGACCCCGTGCCCCTAATTTCTTCCCAAAAAATCCATTTGTATTTTCTTGGTTAAAATATTTCCTGTCTGTTGGTCCAGCCATATCTTCCACTCACTATGAAATCCCATCTAGAAATCCCCTCTGAGTCTACAAGCCCATCCTATAGTGTGTCTGTCCCCACGCCATGGTACAGAGTCATACTTTTGACATTGCAGCAGCTATGAAATCACATGCCCTAGGCAACCCTTTAGCTCTGCTCTGGCCTTCCTTTCTTTTACTTTATTCACTATTTGGACCATGACCTGAAGTTTGTATTAATTTGTTCTGGTTAATAGAAAATAGCGTGCAGTCCAAACATGAATTTATTTTTCAAATGGTTCTTCCTGGGAAATGCAAAACAGGAAGGGATAAAGACCTTTTTTTTTTCTCCCAAGAAGCCAATATGGGATATGTTACAACCTAGTCTTGCTGGATGGGAGGCTAGGGAACACAAAGAATTAAAGACCACAGTTTCATAGCAAAATAATGATATACATATATAGAAATATTTGTATACATATGTTTATGTATATATGTATTTATCAGGAGCCCAGCTCTCTTTTCATTTGCACTGGCTTTGTACTGCCACAAGAGCCCATGGGAATGAATCCAGAGGTACCATGGTGTACAGGAGGAACTCCAGACTTGGCATTTATTTATGCTGACCATCCTGTAATTTGAACCATTCTTCAGGTTCCCCCCCACTTATTTGGGGATCTGGGAACTGCAGCCCTGTTTGGGACGTACCACAAAAGATTTGGGGTTATCACATTTCTGCATAATGGCAAATAACTGCTGCTTGCGTAGGGTCAATGGGGGCTAAGAGTGCACTTGAAATCAAGAGCATTACTCTTAACACTGTCTGTTCTGCTTAGTCCCTGTTGATGTAATTTTCACCAAATCCCGATGCAGCTGGACCCACCCTTAAGGAGCCCTTCGCATCATGTCCAGCGCTTGATGAAAGATGTATAGTCTTACCTATGGAGCGTGAGATTCAGGCACTTGGCTCCTGGGGCTGCACATCTGTAAAGCGGTGGCCACCCCTGCCCTGTTAGCTCTGCAGCCAGGCCGGGGGCTGCAGGGCTTGCACCAGCCTGGGGGAGCCCCAAGTTTCGGGAACTGCATCCAACGGTGCCTGACACGTGGGAGGAGATACCGGTATGTCTAGGTATTCCAGTGCATGCAGGAAACATTTAATTTAATCCTTAATTCTGGCTTGAGAGGTAACTGCCTCCAGCCAGATTTTCCTGGACATGCCCTCCTCCCTCTGGCTGGGAACACCAGACCTTAGTGCACCGTCTTTAAGGCTGATAGCTCTTGTGCAAAATAGCCATATAACATGAATGCACGTAGGTTACAGCCTATCCATACAGAGGCGGAGTAGTGGTTGTGGTGCTTCTTGGAGGAGCCAGACTCAGTGCCTGCAAGCTATACGGTGCAAGCGCAGACATTTCCAGCTGGGAAACCCCAGACAAAAGTACGGTAAAAGTGCTTGTGAGCGTTCCCGCTCTGCTCTGCACCAGGAGCAAAATCCCCTTGGCATGGGTACAGTTTTCACAGAACTGTCCTATTTATTTTTATTATATATATTATATATATGTGTGTGTGTATATATTGCATATTATTATGTATTATATATATTATATAATTGTATACAATTTCTTCCAAGTCAAAGCTATTTGAGTGAATCCCTGAATTTGTACTGTTCACCCCCCAGCTGATTATAATTACATTTGCATATATGATATACAGATATAGAGGGATTTAATCAAAATGTAGCTGCTAAGTGGAGACCCAGTGAGTGTATGTTCATCAGAAAATCATTATTAAAGACCTTCCAGGTTGGCAAACTTCACTTCAGAATTAAAAGTGAGATTTTTCATTATCCCATTTAATATTTTCTGTTATTTCAGATGCAAGAGCCAAAAAAATAAATCAGTGTCAGCTTGCAGAAATACGAGTTGGTAGAATGGTTAGAATGGTTATTATTATTATTTATTGGATTGCAGGGAAGGAGCTTGGGGGGTTTGTCTTGATGGGCAAATTACAGGAACACGAGCTCTGTAACGGGAGGGTGAAGGCAAAGGCATTCACATTCAAGGCACTGCTCCACTTTCTCCACATCAGATTTAATTTCTGTAGAAGGAGAAATGGAGGAAAACCTGAGTAGATCTCTACAATTGCAGCTGCAAACAGAGGGTTGTGGGTCAGACGCACTGTGTAGGGGATTGGAGGAGGAGGAGAGAGACCTACAGAAGGTCCTATCAGTCCCTCAGCTCTCTGCTGGACCCCAGTCCCAGACTGGGAGGGGGTGGCTGATGCCCACCTTAACTGTGGCAAGTAGGTGTTGATCCTGAGACAATATGTGGGGCCATAACACAACTGACTACAGTTATATGGTAACATAATATAGCAATTGCAGAGAGACAGATATAGTGTATTTCTTGCATCATGCTTTTGGTTCAGGTATGTTGTATCTGCGATAGCTGGAAGAGTATTTCATGTCCTCACCATAGCTGGGGGACATCTAGCAGAGGAGAGATGGTGGTAAGTGAGCCCCTTGGTGAGACTAAATCAAGACAAATAAAGTTTATGGTTCTGCTTAAACACTTGTTTGCCAAATGTCTCTCACTAGAGCTGCATTTGAAGAAAGAGATGAAAAAGAAATCCAACAAAATGAGTAGAGTTCTCCATAGGACAGGGAGGTGAATGGGTGAGTTTTGTATGGACTCTGGTGCAGGTACATCTGTTTATTACAGATAATTGTGCAGAACTGAGGTCACGGTGATGGCATGAGAGATGGATGGGTGAATGTATGGATATATGTGCCTATCTGAAAATGCTAACAACAGATACTTCACCCACAAACATGATTTGTGAGTTCAGCTGTGGTAATTTTTAAACAGTAACAAATACTATTTCACAGACAAGATAGGGATGGAAGAGTCTGGTAGGGGAGGTTGTTGATCCACTTCACAAAAGATAATGAAGGTCACAAGCACAGAACCAGTAAACTAAACAACGAATGTGCAGAGTTGGCTCTAAACTAGGTTGAGACTAGAGTTGTTTTGGTACAATGGAGCTCACACAACAGCCTAAAATGTCTGAGAAGCAAATATTTCTCCCCAGCAGTGGTAAATCTTGCAGCACCAGATATTATGGATACAAGAGGTCCGTTACAAGTAACACAGAAAATCCCTCTCCGTAACAAACATTTCAGTGACACCTTTTATGAAGTGAGATTCAGAAGGAGGTAGGCAGGAATAATAGATACCTGCCCTCGGTTAAACTAGGAAGTCAGATGACCCAAAAGGCATGAAACTCCTAATTCTGCACAGCGCTGGAGGCTCTGGAGGGGTTGCTTCACTTTTCTTCTCCCACTGTTTTTCATCCCTTCATACTTCTTCCAGGGCCCTGCCTGGCCAACCTGAGACAATCTTGCTTTACTGATCTTAACAGTTAATCTTTAATTAAGCCATGGACTGTTTTGGTCATTAATGTAATGTAGCAGGCAGGGAATGAAACCTCATAAAAACTCCATCCTAGCTCTGATAGATCATGCTGAACCTCAGGGGAGCGCCTGGGGAAATGGGTGCTCCATGGGAATGCCCATGGGAACAAGATTTCTCTGGAGCCTGACCCACCGCCACACTGTGGGTTTCCCACATCCCTCCTCGGGGAGGGTTTTCCAAGAGCCGGAGAGGAACTGGTTTGGTCAATTTGTGATTATTCAAGTAGGAGGTTTGTTGGGTACTGGCCAAAAGCTTATTGAATAAGAACCGCCTCAGAGGATTGTGGGGCAGACCCAAAGCTGAATGTAATTACCGGCTTATTTCTAAATTAATATTTTGTTAGGGGTTTGGGATAGAATTTACTTTCACCCACCTTCCCTCGCTGCACACACCACTGATCTGGGTTTGTTCAGCCTTGGAGCATGCTTCAGGTTTTACTGCATGTGTCTGAGATTGTTAAAACCTGTGAAAGTTGGGACCGTTTAAAATCAGAGCAAAAAAAAGGGAGGAAAAATAGCTGGGAATGGGTGAACGTCATATAAATAGCAGTAAAACTGTTAAATCTATTTGCATTTCACACCCAATAATTTTAGACTCCACCTCGAGAGCACTGCTTGAAAGTCAGCACTTTTAATTGTCCAGTAAATTTCCTTTCAGACAGCTGCTTCATAAACTGCCATTGCCTCACAGTGAGAAAAAACAGATAACTGATTTATCTTAGGATGGAGACCAAAATGGCCATTCGTGTGTCACTAGTTCCCCCCTCTGTTTCACTTAAATCAGCACGTGAGGGCATTTGGTTCCGGCTCTGCAATCTGTCCTCAGACGCTCAGCAGCACCAACCTGCACATCTGAGATGGTTGCTTGTCCACTGTAACCTGGAGCGGTCCCTGGAAGGTCCATAGCCCACCCTGCCCACCGACCCTGCCATGAGCTCACTGTGCCCTGCTACACCGGTAAATCACTCTCTGCCAGGCAGGGAATATGCACGCTTTGGAACACGCAGCCATAAAGTAATGGCTTATAATTCAATTAGAGCTCAGGAAAATCTGCTGAGTTATGTCACATCTATTTAGCCTGACATTGGTTTCTTGGAGGTCTAAGAACATGGCCAAAGGGGAATTGAGGGTTTTTTGCGGGTTGGGTTTGGGCTTTTTTTGAGCTCTGTTTTTTATTAAAAAAAAAAAAAAAAAGGACAAAAAAATTCTGGCCATAAATTTTTATGGGATTGTTGCAGCAGTTGTGGGACTGTTGAATGTCCTCAAAAATGGGCACAAAAAGGACCAATCTGGTTTGATTTGTACAACAGTTTCAAAGAAAGTCCACTCTGGCCACTGTTGCTTCTTATGTCACATTTCAGACTCGTTATGGACTTGTATCTCTTGGTTTTTGTAAAGGTCCATTTCTTCCTCCCTCTTCCTTTTCCTTTTCCTTTCTCATTGTCTTGTCTTTGCCATCTCCATCTTTCCTCTGTCCCTGTTGAAGCAGACCACTGCACTGCTGAACACCACAGGTTGTCCCAAGTTCTCCACTGTTATCCAGTATGAGCACTAACAACTGGACTGTCCAGCAAGGTAAAAATTAGATCTGATCAGCAAAAGGAAATGTGATCAAATGTGGAAAATAACTTTTTAGCTATTCCAGTGGGAGAGGTTTCGTCTGAAATCTCCATGACTTTTGTGAAGATCTCAGGAAGCTCTCCATCTCCAGAATTTTGGGTTGTGTTTAGGTTTTTGTTTAATTTCCTCAAACTTTAAAGAAGATTCAAAAGAACAAATGGAAGCAGTAGCCTTACATCCAATGGGGGATAAGTTTCCTTGGTGCCAAACCTTAACTCGCCAAAATGGATGGGAAAGTAGGCAATCTTTAGCACCAGGGGCTGAGGGCACTGTTTGGTGCTCCCATCCAGCTGCTCCAGCCTCATCTCTCCCCACCCAGCACCCAACCACCACCACAGTTACTGGTTTTATTCCAAGTTGTTGTATCTTTGGGTGAGTGTGGATGAAGGGTAAAACCTGCTGCCAGGAGACTTGTGGCAAGGCAGAAAAGATTGCACACCCGGGTCCAGGATGAGGGCATGTAATGGTGAGTCAAGGCCAGCGTAAGTGGCCTCAGTGACCTTCCCAAAGCGAGAAGGTGAAGCAATTGGAAGCAGTGGGATTGGGAGGCCAAAGGCTGGGAGGGACATCCTCCAAGGCAGCTCGGTGAAGAGAAAACGGCTGCAGAAGATGAGGAGAGAGGCCAGAGGGTCACTGAGTGGGTGAGAAAGACCACAATTTAGGGATCCTTCCCCTACCATGGACCTCAGGTTTTCTTTTTGTTGTTTTTCCTTCATCCAGGCAGGCAAAAAAAAAAGATATATAAAAGAAACTACACCTTTATAGAGCACAGCTGTCCTGCTTCTCCCCAGAGGCTGGTTGGGTGGAAAATCAGCTAGAGAAAAAAAAAAAAAAGAGGATGGATATTTATATTCTTGATAAAAACAGCTTGCATGGTCTTCTCTGGGCATCTTTCCATGCTGCTGGAGATAAGAGCTTGCTCCCATATAAACACATAAGCACACACATACCTGCACGCATCTGAAACAGGCCACTGGGACTCTGAGCAGGTCTGTAGGTAGTTTGCTTGCAATCTGTGCATCTGACCCACCTTTGCCCTGCAGTCATGGACGCAACAGCAAAATGCGTGTGTGTGTGTGGGTGGGTGGTGTTAATGATGGCAAGCAATTTTTTTAAAAATCTGCTGCTTAATAATTACTGCTTCCTTATTCATTTTAAAAGGTCCTATGTGATCACAAATAGATTTATTTACCAGCTATTGTTTAGATAGGTACAGTAAAGTAACCACCAGCCTCATCTGTTGATGCATGTGCTTTATCATGCATTTAATAGTCTTATTTCTCTGTAATGAATGAGTCCTCCAGTGGGAAATAAATTGAAATGCCAGTTTGGGGATCAATCAGTGCACATATGCAGCCTCTATAATGGGAAGTTCATGTTCTGTAGTGAAGGCATTTTTCTGGAATGGCTTGGCTGCATTTTGTTACTGTAGGTTTTGGCTTTGTTAAGGTACAGGTCTAGAATAAATGGATTAATAGAAAAGATCAGAGCTGAAAGAAAATTTAATAAAAATATGCATGGCCCTGGATGATAAAGATACAATTTCCCATTTCCCTGCATTTGTGAGACATTTCCTTCAGGGAAAAATAGCTGAAATGCAGTGCCAAAATGGAGCCTTGTTTGCCTTCAATAAGGGGAGTCCTGGTCGAGGCTCAGCACTGAGGTCTATGGAGTCCACTGAAACACTCTGTGCGCTTTAAACCGAGCAGTTGACCAAATGTCTGCAGGACCAGACCACGTTTCCAGAATAGCAGTTAAACCAAAATTAGAGGATGGGACTTCAGGACCTGTTGGATGGGCAGCAGATGAGAACTTACTGCTGGCTGGAGATCATGATGAATCCCTCATCCTCCCCTGGGCTGGCTGAGAGGCTGCACTGGGCAGGACTGGGGGAATGTGGCTTTATTTCCAGGGTGCTTTGTAGGCCTGATCCGAGGGTTGTTTGAATCAATGAAGTTCCTTTTTGTCTTCATTGGTTTGCATAGCAGGTCCAGTAGGAGTAGAGCCAGAGGAGTTCAGTATCAATGGGCCAGAAAGAACATCAATCTGAGTTTGGGTGCCTTTGCCTTCCTTGGGGCAGAGACTTGTCCTTGGGGTAGGGTTCATCCCATGTAGCTAATCCCACCTAGCCTAGGCTTTCTCCAGAGTCAATGAAGAGAGATGAGCACCAAGAGAGGGCAATTCACCTCTCCAGATTATCCTAAATCCCTTCCAATGCCTCGGGGGTGCTACCAGCCCACGCCCAGTACCACCCTCGCGGCTGGTGAGGAGCATAGGTATTATTGCAAGTGTCAGCTGCGAATGTGATCTTAATATAAGGAGGGAAAGAATATGTTAAAAGTTAATTTGCCATAAAATATGTCCAAGTCCCTTTTTTGCTTTTACAAGGGGTTTTTAACTGGGTAGGCTGAAGTGGTTTGCGGCAATAACGGGTCTGTCGTAGGGGTGATAGATATCACTTTACTGATGGTAAAACAATATGAATCAGGCTTGTCTGCCAGCGTGATTACCTAATTGTAGCAGGAGAGTTCAGCAAGGCCATGGCAGTCGCTGTGATTAGACAGAGTCTGTGGGTTATTCCACTCCTGAGCCTTATCACTCAGGTTTCAAGGCTCGGGAGAAATATGTCAGGGCAGCTGTCAGGGATTGAATGAACCATCCCCAGCAGTGGGTGATTCTCCTTCCAGTGTCAAGGCGAATACCCTTGAAAAGGGATGGAGTATTAAAAAGTGTTGTGCCTGGGGAAGGGAGGGGCAGGAGGAGGATGAATGGTAAGAGCTCTTATTGCGGCTTCAGTAATATTGATCTTGTCATTAATAATGCGATGAACCTTAAGTGAAATTCAAGTGTCAGTGCCAAGGCAGGTTATTTCTGTCATAAACGGCACATCAAGCAACTTGAGAACAGTGATATTAAGAGGGATGGAGAGGAGAGAGGGAGAAGGAGAAGGTGTTTCTCAGGAGCCTGTGCTTTGCGGGTGGGAGGGAGATGGTTTCACCTCAGGGCGGGGGTTCAGGGGAAGTTCAGTGCTTCTCCAAACTGAAGAACTCTCAATGAAACGCCTTACAAATTCAACGAGCCCCCTCATTTTCTGACAAGTAATTGCCGCGTCTCTTGCAAGGCTGCACGGCGACCTCTCCCTCCTTCATGCCAGGACCTGAGAGTCTCACGCAGCCTTCCCCACTTCTTTCCATTTTCAATATTTCTCTTTTTTATTGTCATTTTCCTTGACTCCTGGGAGTTATTCTCAAATATTACGAAATGAAGATCTTATTTTTTTTCCGTCCCTGAAAATTTTCAGGTTTCTTTCTCTCTTGAAAAAAACCCCATAACGTTTCTTTTGAAAGCAGTATTTTTTGTCAACATATTTCTCTACATAGTAGACTGCTCTACACCACAGTGCTAGATGGTATTTCTTCAGTCAGGGGCCTGAAGGCTCTCTGATAGGAAAAGTGTGACTCCTAAATGGAGATGAGACCTGCCCAGCTAGCAGTGCTGTAAGTCCTCCAGGTCCCCATGCTTGTTTGGATCACTGGGTAACAGGGTCTGCTTTGCAGTAGCTTGGGGTAGGGCCAAGCCTGGAGTTTTCTAGTGAAGGGCATAAAGATATTCCCTTCCTGTGCCCACAAAAAACAAACTGTCCATTATGTTTCAAATTCCTGTTTTTCAGCTGTTTAATATTAGCTTTTATTTGCTGGAAGAGTAGAAGGTCATTAGTAGCCCAGGTTTGGGAAATGGACAATGCAATGAGCTATCTGCTCTAATTGCTGTGCTGCTTAACACTTTTGGTGATTTTGGATGTCTTAAAACACATTCGTATTGTTTATAGCCATGCCTTCAGCACCCAGCTGGGGTCATGACCTCCGGCTATAGGCATCTCTTCTGCATCTCCCACGAAATTCTCACCAGCTTTGATGTATCCTGTTAGAATATTTCATCCCCTTCCTCTGCAAATCAAGCCTTGTTGGTCAAAAGAAAAGGAACTGGGGATAAGTAGCTGGGTAGTTAAGAAGACCCTGAGTGGATTTGGTATCTTGGGATACCTCAGGCTTTGCTAGTGGCTGATTACATGAAGGGGACTGAATTCTTTCATGGTATTTTGCTGTTCACTGAAAAATGTGTACGGGTCATTGGCATCCCAAATCTTATGTTTAATCTTTTTTCCCATTGCAAACTTTCCTAAAGGTCTTTGCTATGCAGCATTTTCTCTTTCTTCTCAAGGTTTTTGGAGGACATGGGAGACCTCTAACATTTCAGATGCTTTAAAAATGCACCCTGGACCATGCAGATTATAACCTTAAAATTTCCTTCCTGTAGCAAATTTCTTCTTTTTCAGCATTCAATGAAGCTACTCAGCTTGCTTTTTTTCAGTCTGAATGGGACACAGAGAAATGTAGATATGTGCTCCAGATTAGATGCTGATACAATGCAAACACACTACAGAGGAAATCCTGGCGGGGTCAGGTTCCCTCCTTAGATTGTATCTTTGCGGTGGGTTGCTCAGCGTGGTAACTCAATCTTATTTAACAGTTCCCTTCAAACCAAGGTGATGCTGTTTTCCAAAGCATTAAAAAGCTGAAGCTAATTACATCTTTATTTCATTAAATATCCAGAACATTGCATATATATTTCAGGAAATGGCATGACCGGATTTACAAACATATCACCACATGTGCAGTGTCCATGAAAGCAATTTCATAAACATTTCTTTGCTGCTTCCAGCTCACTGCCTGTATTTTCAGCAGGGCTTGGTGAAAAGATGCTACCACAAAACTATCCTTTGTGTTGCTTTCCTCCAGGAAAGCCAAGCAGTCCTAGACATCCTAGACATCCTGTCTCCTGGATAATGGGTCTCTTTAGAGAGCTTTGAGACCAGCAACCCAGGAGAGGTTTGAAGTGGAGCCTGGCTGGAGACTATCTGCCAGCAAGGAGGGAAGAGATCTCAGAAAAAAAGTCTGGGCATGGGACTGGAGAGGGACCATTTCACAGCTAGATGTTGTCCTCTGGGATATGGAGAGGAGAAGTGCAGCAACCCACACGTTACTGTTGGGCAGGAGTAATGTGGTGGGGGAGAAACAGGGGAGAGCAGTGAGCTATACGAAATGAAGCCATTATCTCTAGCACCAGGGCTGTAGATTTGCTATCCCTGAGTTGGATACAGAGACTGATATCAACAAAATGATGCACAAAGCATGTCTAGAAGCCTAAACTCCTGTTAGGACCTGTCATAGCCCCTTGGTCAGGACAGCAGTGTATGATTCAGACAGTTTCTTGCCCAGAAGATCCAGTCTCTCTCTCCCTACATAAACAGGGAACATCTAAACCAGAACTCAACAGCAAGTGGTCCAAACTGCCATCTCTTCTTTCCATTCAATGTACTGGAAGCTGGCAGCTCTGGATAACAGGTGGTGTGACTTGGCCATCACTGTCCTGAACTTGGGTGTTAGCCTGTGTGGTGTGAACATGGCATAGAATTGCTAAATTTGGACAATCTGCTTCATGACCCAAAGTCTTACAGCTGTGTGATGGAGTAAATGCTCTGGGAAGGATGGCGGTGTCTCACTCAGGTGGCCCTCTCAGGGGAAGTCCCCTGCCAGGCACTGCTTCCTGAGAGGGAGCAAAAGGAAGGTGTGGGGGTGAGTTGCAGCTCTATGTAACAGCGGATCAGAAAAACGGTCTGTTATCTCATATCCAGGCAGTTCTGATCATCGAAAAAGATTCCGCATAAAACCCCTTAGGCTCATGAAGAGACTGTGACCAGTTCAGATCTTGATGCATTTCCAAACTTGACGCCCCAGTGCTTAAGTTTTCCATCATCCTTCAGCAGCCAAAACTGTGGCCAAATATCCCCGTACACACAAAAAAGGGAGGCAGGAATGAGGGAGGACACATCTCACAGTTCAGTTTGGAAGGAATCAATTTGTTTGGCACCATCTCTGGCTTTGCCCTTCCAGGTTTCCTGTTGCCCATGGGCATGATCAGGAGTCATGAGTCTCCCACACTTCAAGCTCAGAGCTGGGCACCCTGAAGGTCTCCAGCCCCAAATGCTGTGTTGCCAACTGGTGACCAAGTTTCCCCTTCCCCATGGCCTCACTGCAATTTGTTCTCCTGCAGCTTCTCCTGCATGATGGCCAGGATGCTCACAGGTCTGCTGCCCCGGAGGTGGGCTGCCTGTTCATGTGGTGCTTCCAGCGGGAAGCTCAGAAAACCTCTGCAACACACTCAGCTGCCATGATTTATGCTTTGCTAGAGATATGACCAGCAGCAACATGCTCGCTGGAGGGGAGGAGTGAACAAGCTGCCCTGCCAGGGCTTTTTTATCACTTCTGAGTACAGTTTGGAGGTTTGCATCATCATCTCCCGGTGTGCGGTGCTCCTCCACAGCCCAGGCTGATAACAAAGGGGCTCTGAGAAACTACAACACGTTCTATCAAACATGCTGGCTTGGACACAAGCTTTGTGCTTTGTGAATAACCCAGTAGCTTCAGCATGCCTTTGTCCTGCCTCAAATACAGCTGAGACTGCTCAGATTTGGGAATTCTCCCCAGAGAACAAGCAGACCCCAGGTAGCGTTCACCTGATTGCATGAGATCCAGCACTCAGGGCTGATGTCTGTCCCCCGCACTCTTGCATCTCCTCTTAGAGCTGCTCCACTTTGCATGCACAGCTGAACACCCACGAGCTAAAACACAGGTGACAAAATGCTTAGCAGTCTGCGCCCGGCGTTTACCCGCTGCGACGTAAGCATGGCTGCACAACTTCCCTGTTTCCAGCAGACTAAGGCCAAGTTTGACTGATGGTGGTTGTACCAGTCCTTCAGGAATTGTGTTCCTAACCACATTTCTTTAAAGGCTTTCCGGACACCTCCAAGGTCTTGGGAAGGCAGGAGGCAGCATGCACCACCGCACCTCAAAAAACAGAGTATTTGGGTAAATTGCAGCTTGGAACAATGGGATTTGGCTGCAAATAGAAATTACATATTTGGCATGAAGGGCATTGCTGTTCCCACATGGGTATGGACAACCCCAGCCAGACAGATAAGACTCAAAAGGAGCAAGTGATTAAATACAGACCTGGAAGGTTTACTGCCTTTAATGTAACTCACACTGAATTATTGTTATTTGTTGCCTGGTTTCTAAGACTCTACATTTGTCTCATGTTTTAGATCTTCTCCTTCCAGTCTCCAGGGATGGAAAACAGAGAGCTGTGATTCTCGGGCCATCCCTTGATGGCGGGAGGGGATCAACACTGTGATTCTGGGACTGGGGGTTTTCGAAAAAACCACCAAATATTACAAGAGTCAGGATAAAAGCCTGAGATGAGCTCTCACAAGTCTCATAATTTTGCTGTTTGCCTCCAGTCTTCAGCTCCTGGAGCCTTGCCATTAGGTGAAAGCACTAATTTTCATGTTTTTATTGAATATATTTCTATTGCAATGGTGGAGACAAACAGCATGTGCAGGGTAGRGCCACCTGATACCACCATCCATCCTAAAGCCTGAAGCAAGTTAAAGRAACCAATGACATACGTATCTGCTTGAGCTCCCTATTTAGGATTTTTTATAGCCCCTCTTACAAGCAGAGTCTGATCACTTTGTGCTCTCAGTATTGGTCCCACTGGCCTAAACCCTGCGTGTTTCAGCTTTGGTGCTTGTGCTCTGGTGAGATTTGGGCAGGCACCCATCACACCTCTCGCCTTGCCATGGGATGGGATGCTGGTGAAGTGCATTGCCTCCTCCTCCTCACAGCGAGGATGCAGGCTCCAGATGTTCAAAGCTGGGATTGCTCTGCAGCCTCCTTCAGCGCTGCAGTCATTAGCGATGAAATTTACCCCCCACTAGAAACATAAGCAAATGTAATCAAATAAATAATATTCCCTTTCTCCCTCCCAAACCTTCTCTCTCAAAAAAGTCACCACCTTAAAAAAAAAAAAAAAAAAAAAAAATCGAATTGGCTGCTCTCTCCAAGCAAAGCTGGTGTTTATTGCCTGGCCAAGGCTGACAAAACCCTTCCCTTTTTTTTTAATCAACATGAAAAACACCCCTACCCTACCCACCAGCTCAGCCTCCCATCCRTGACAGCCCCCTTCCCTCTCCCAAACAGGCAACAGATTTCAATTTAGCTTTGAGCGAGGGAAGCTCAATTGGGTTATTAAATTTCACACACTAATTGACACGCCTGCCGTAAAATATAACTTGCACAAACACAATTTATACTAATGACACAGGGGGTGAAGCTTTCTGCTTCCAGTGCCCCTCTCATTCCCCTCTCCCCCAGCTCCCATGGGAACCTGGCTTAATTGCACCTCCAGCGCAGGGGCGGTTAGCAGGGGTGGGAGGTTAAAGAGAAATAAATACTGAAACGCTGATGGGATGTTTCCTGTTTCAGCAGCGATGGGGTGTGCAGGTTTCGGAGCGTGCTCCTCTTCCTGGTGCCACTGGACGCACACAGGCGCACCTCCCCAGGCACGCCGCGCTTCGACTTAATAAATCCTTAATGGCAACGGATTAACCTCAGCAGGGTCCCCTGGCACGAGTTAACCACCGATGTTTTACAGACAGGTTTCTGCAGGCCTGTTTGGAAATCTTCATTTCCCTGTGATGGACAGGCTGGCAGCCGCCCATCACTATCTGAACGGTTGTCCTCCACCTCCTATTTCTGCTGGGGAAAACCCTGCAACAGACAAATTCTCACCTAGGAGTTTCCCTCCTCGCTGCTCCATTGCAGAGCTTCGGACACGAATCTCCCAGCATGGTTTTCCTCCAGTTTCCCCCCATGACAGCTAACTGGATAAAAGCAATTTGACAAAGTGTCCGCAGTGCCTTGTGCAGGCAGGCAGTCGAACCAAGAGGGCAGGGGCAGACAGCGACGAGGCTCCCGGGAGCAGCAGTGCTGGCTCCGCTGCTTCCCCAAAATTGCTTTCCCCACAAAAGTTAAAGCACAGTCACTTTTTTTTTATTTCTTCTGGAAGATGTTTTTAAATAATTGATGACAGAATCTTAGCAATGCCTAGCAGTTTAGCTGATTCTGTTCTGTAGTTGCCCTAACAAATCATAATAGACACTCTTTAAAAAAAAAAAAAAAAAAAAATTTCAATTCAACTTTTTCCAAACATTTCCGAAATGTGCTCACATTTTAAATTCCATTCTCCAGGTGCAGGGTCCTGCTGGACAACAAAGAATGGAGCTGTCATCCTTAGTAAGGGGATGCTATCATAGTAAGGCCATATTCCAGTAAGAGATGGGGCTGCATAGCTGATTTTAGATATATGTTGGAGCTGCATATCTGAGCTATAGTATGATGTCTTTGCATAAGTCATACCATCCTTCTGAAGTAAAAATCAAGTGACTCGCAGAGCTGTAGTCTAATTTTAGCTGTATCTGAATCACAATGTCAGAATTCAAAATTTGTTGCACGTGCCAGTGACTAGGAAAAATTCGAATCACTTCAGCATCTTTCTCCTGCGTGTCTTTTCATGCAAAGATCTTTCTGAATATATACAGAAATAACAGTTTGGAGGGCCAGGGAAGGTACAGGCATACCTCCATGCTCTTCGTGCCTTCTTATTCCTGAGCTTTGATGAAAAGAAGCCAGGAAGTTATGGGGGGAAAATAATCAAAAATATCCAGGCCGCACCTAGCAGTGATTTAAACCTGAAACTTGTACTCAAGAGGAAAAAGTATTGGGGTTCTTCATGCCATGAGACAATACTCAGCATCTGAGGGACACAAACCTGTTGGAGGACGAACATCTCACCATTCCTGTACTGCTGTGTGCCCATTCACAGCCGCCAAACTGGGGCTGGTCCAGTAGCAAACCCGAAACCTGGCTGAGCACTGGGTCCTGCCTGGGCACGGCCCCATTTTCCAGAGGGAGGGACTGAATTCAGCCAGACATCATCCCTTTTGCCCACCCTGGGAGAAGGCAAGGCTCGGACCCTGCTGCCCTGGCCACTCATTAATGCAGAGCATGGATTTCATTACACTGATTGCTCAATTCTGTTATTAACAAGGCATAAATCTCAGCATTAGTCGCTCTCAGCCTTCAGGTCACAACCCCTGGGAGAGGTCGGCAGCGGATGCCCAGCCCAGGTCATGGCCCTCAACCCATTACCTGTCCTGTTAGCTGGGGCTGCAGAGATGGGCTGGGGGCCAAATACTGGGGCTGGCTACCCCTTTTACACCCATTTTCAGCTTTTCCTTACACATTACTCTGCTGGAGCTTTTTAGACTTTCCCAGTCATGACTGTGGTCCTGGGGTCCCAATATGAGTCATGAGCAGGGTCTCAGGGATGGATGCACAGAAATTAGTCTGGCCACCTTCACCAAAATCATGCCTCCCACCCTCAGGGCCTCCTGAAACCTCACTGCTCCTGCAGTGTCCCAGAAGAAACGGGAATTAATACAAACACAGAAAGGCAACAGATACCTGCCACCAGCCTCTTTCTTCCTCTTGCTTTTCCTACCACTTTCCTTCTTCCCTGTTGCTTGTTCCCCTTCTTTTGCTCTGAACCCAGCACTGGATCAAATTATTTGATGTCCCCCACAGATTTTATTATCAGAGGAGGCAGCGAACAGCTATTGAACTTCATGCACTGCTCATATTCCCCTCCAGTCATGTCCGTCCCAGGCTGAAGAGCCCCCAGCTGCCTGCACAGTCCATCTCACACCTCGCAGTCCCCTCTAGCTCACACCTCTGCTCATTTCATACATCGGTGCTTGCTGACAGCATAGACCAGTCCAAGGAGGATCTTGCACTGTAGCCCTTAAGAGGGGAAAATATTTGGGGCCAGAAAAGACCTGTTTCCTGCTGCATCGACTCTGAATTTCTTTCAGCAGGTAGATCCGGGTATGCTGTGTCACTGGCAATGCCGGCAGCTATCCCGGAGAGCAAACAAGGACACGTGCAATAGCCACGTCAAGTAATGGCATGTTATCGGGTCACAGCTTTGAACGGCTCCGCTGCACCGTGGGGTCGGAGTCCTCCCGTTAGCACGGCTGCTCCAGGGCACCGCTGCTTGCACTAAGTACAAAAGCTCTACACCATACCAACTCCGCTTTGTCTTTGCAGTTTTTTTGGCACCCAGTGGGGGAGGAAGGGTAGGGGGGAYCAGGTGGCATCCATCCAAAATCAGCAAGCATTTAATTTTTGTCTTTATGGGCATTTTGTCAAGCATAACTGCAGACGGTAACTCTACAAACAGTAATTAACCACAAGCTGTGGGCAATGTTAAAGTGCTTGCCCCCTAACCTGCTGGTACACAGGAAATCTGAGATGCTGCTGATAGGTTTTCAGCAGCTGAGTCCATTTCTGGCCCAAATCTATTTGATATGGCTCTCAGATAACGCTGTTGATTATTTTCCTGAGCACTCACCGAATGCTTCCTGTTGTGTGAGTCTTGACTGCAAGAATAAACAAACAGAAAGATGGGCAGGGAACTGGTGAAATCGATACCCCGTCCCGTCAGCAGGCGCTGGTGTCAACTAGAAATGCAGCTATGAAGCAGTGTAATTAATTAGCTAAAATGCAAGGCAAGCTGACAGTCCTAATTAAGATGGGGAGTGACACTCTGGAGGTCCCTGGACTGCCCACTCCATTTTCTCAGGACTTGTGAAATATGGGGGGATCATCCCTCCCGCCTTCCAGGTGGCCAGATGGGAGAGCACGGGGATCCCCGGATCAATAGCTCATCCCAGCCATGCCCTGCAGCAGCTGCTCCGGAGGAAGGCGAGGCAGGACTGAGTAGTTACAGCAATAACGTCCTCCGTCCCCTGCTCCATCCACAGGGAATTTTCCTCCTTCTTCCCCAGAAGCGAAATTCTGATTCATGACCCAAAGCAAGAGGATCCAGCACCCTTTCCAAAGAGGTCATCTTCTGAGTCATCCCTCTTATAACTCTGGGTGCTCAAGGGTACTCCTATAAAGGAGCCATCTGATTTTGTAGCAGGGTGCTTTCCTATCTTGTAGCAGTTAGTACCACAGGGAAACTGTTTCCTGGGAAAGCATCTGGCCAATGGTTCACTCTCCAAATTCAGACTCTCGATCTGGATGTCTCTCTGCTGGGATGAGCTCTGGAGCCCAAGCAGGGTGTTATGCTGGTGGGGATTGCTGGGATATGGAGCATCTTGGCCAGATCCCTCCCAGACCACAGTCAYGGTATGCCAGTGCCTAAGGTGGATCTGAACTGATGGTCTGACCTTGCCCAAGTCTCTTTGTGGCTTTCACCCTTCACGCCTGATCCTGCCCCACCAAAGCTGCCAGGAGCATCACGTAGAGGGGCTCACGACTGACTCCTTCGGGCACAAGATCAGTCCCAGGAGGGGGAWGCTTGGTGTTTCTTTTTGACAGTCAAATACGTTGTCTGTGCTGGTCCTGTTTCATGCTTTCCTTTTAAAAACTTTTTTTAAGGTTGCATTTCAAGGGATTACCCTCCGGAGCTGACAGACAGACAGGTCTGTCGGTCTGTCTGCTTAGCACTCTATCTTTTCTGCAAATACCCTTGCTCTATGGCATGTGAGCCCAGGATTAAATGCACAGAAAGAAACAATTCACTGTGACTTGGCCTGTAAAGTCTTTTGAAAGTTAAGTTATGGCTGTTAAATGTTAACACCATATAATGCCTGTCTTTATCGTATCTTTGCAATAAAGTGATGACATGGCTCTATTATGAGCTAGTCACATAGAAGCTCCCAAACCTACAGTATTGTAATGGCATTTAATCTCCTTTCCAAGTGCCTGAGATTTTCACACAGGCTTTGTCTGCAGCGTTTCTCTGGGATCGCTGAGCGCTCACACTAAGGCAAGGACATTTTAAAGAGAAAAGATGAAATCGTCAAGTCCACCCCCAGCTGTGCGAGGCCTGGGAAACCTCACACTTTCCCTCGGCCGCCACAATGCCGTGCCTGCCTCGCTTCTGCCACGCTACCTGTCCTTTTCCCATCCTCAAGGACAACTGCAAAGTTGCTTATCAGCCTGTAAATCAGCTGTGGCAATAAAACGCTGGCATCCAGAGCAATAGCTTTTGTACTAATGTACTACTTTGCAATTGCTATGCATATCCAACGTATTAACGACACAAATTCATTACAATAAATGAAGACACTGACTGGCCGGAGGCCAGAGTCGACTAAGGACAAAAAAAAAAAAAAAAAAGAAGTTGCTTTTGCTCCTGCCAGTTGGCAAGTTTGGGATGCAAAGTTGAATGTGTGGATATAGAGCGCTTTAGGCGGGCGATGGGAAGAAGTGACTGCTAAATATAGTAGTAATGGTGCCAGGGATCTGGGGAGTGAAAAGGGAGGCTGCTTCCCATGTRATCAATGAGTGGACATGATTTCCAGATTAAATTAAGGAGGCAAATGGCTTCATCAACAGAGTGATGGATTCTGTAAACCGACTCACAGTTTTCAGGTAAGAAAAACCGTTCATTAATATGTGAAGGACTCATTACAACCAGGAGAGGGGGGATTTTGTCAATCTATCAATTTATCTATTGCTCCCGTTGTTTGTCTCTCTACTGTTGGATCCATCTCCCTCCATTTACTGATCTAGCTGTGCCTCTCTCACTCCATGTGCTGCTCTGTCTATTGGCGGTCTATTGATCTATGTATTGACAGTGGATACAGAAATTATTGAATACCTCACACACTTCATTGTGAGAGATTTAAAAATCTTTATGTTTAGTTTAGCAAAGGAAGTGCAGTGCAATATGTACCAGATCAAAGACAAGACACTTAATACCAAAGGACTGTTTAATTTAGTAACAAGAGCCAATGCCTTCTAATTAAAATTAAAGCTATTCAAATACATTATAAATTTTTAAGGATGAGGAAAATTAACCATTGGAACAAGCAATCAAGAGAACTGATGGATTCTGTTGCTTGCAAACAAAATCTTCATAATTCTGGAAGTGAAATTATAATCAGCTACATATTATTAGGTTAAAAATCAAAGTAACTCAATATTTTATGACCCTTGTTCTACCAGGGTTATATCAGGTGATATAAACATCTGGATGTGTGCTCTGCAGCCAGCTGAACRTGGACTGGTGAATCCAGCCTGCGAGTCCATCTATCTACAGAGCATCARTCCCAGTCATGTCTTGGCAATCGGGCAATTGCTTAAGAGAGACTCTGGTCTGGAAATGCATGGTTTGGACTTGGGGCTGGACAAAATGGACCTAGTTTCTGCCACTCCCTCCTTTCTCTCTTGAAGTGTGTGGCATGGAGCATGCAGCATGGTGATAGGAGGTGTTGCCTACTCATGTTGCTCCAGCTTGCAAATGAATTCATGTTGACGAGAGGAAAATGAAATTAAGACTTAATGAGGGACATAAGCCAGCATTTTCAGAAGGAACCTCTCACGTGAGCAAAACTCATGCTCCTGATGTTGCATCAGAAAATGTCTCTACACGCTCAGTGAGACAGCAAAAATGTTTAGTTCTGCAACTTCTGTTTTTGAATAATGTTATACAGATGGATGACAAAGGCAGGGAGACCACCAAACCTGTGCTCAGCCCACCTCCTCCTCCTGGAACAGCAGCTGCCCGAGGTGTGACCACATGAGCTGCAGGGCTCTGAGCTCTCTCTGCCCTTGCTGTGGATGCACCAAAGGTCCTCCTGTCTTCACGTAACAAACTGCCCTCCAGCACTCTGCAGCAGCAGTCAGGGGTGTTATATGTTTCTGAGCAGCAGGGCAGCACAGGTTGATGAAAGCAGAAAATGGAAGTCACCCATAAGGGCACTAGGCAGGCTTGCCATGCCATGAAGGGAGGTTATCCCCATGCAGGCTTGCAAATTCCTGCACATTTCAAAGTTCTTCTGCAATTGTGCATTTTTTACTATGACTGCGGATAGAAGTCAAACTCCTTGGCTGTTTTTGTCAGGAAACACATTTTTTACCACCTCCTGATTGCAGATTCTTTTCTTTTGCCAAGGGGAACACAAATAAAACGTCCCACACTAGGGCAGATGTTGAGCTGTTTCCTGACACAGCTCTGCTGGGACTCCTGCGCCGCGCTCCCAAGCACCCATTCATTTAAATACTGCAAGGCGAGAGCAGTTGTAGRAGACAGAAAGTTTCTGTTCAGACCAACAAGGCAATTGAAGGCCTTCCCCACACAAAACGCCAGCGTGAATTCATGCTTCAGAGGGTCTTCAGAGTTTGCTACAAATTTAGTGGCAAATTCAGCTAGAATGAAGGTTGATTAAAGCTCCTAGATAATTACTCGTTTAGCTGCAGAGCGTGTGCTCGAGGAGAAGTGTTGCAAAGCTTTCTAAAGCCTGGAAAGCCCAGTGCCTCAGCCAGAGCTGCCAAGTGAACGGATGTGCCAAGTGGAGCACTGTAATGATATCAGTAACAGTAATTATACAGAGAGGGAAGCAAACACTTACCCCATACAACTGCAAATCTGCTACAGCCTTGTGCAACTGTATCCCTGTGCCTCTAATGGGAGCTTGGCTACGGCTGAATTTACAAGTGGACTCTTTCTTAGGCTCCTGTGTTTAAGTTTACCCTTCCCTCCTCCCTCGCCTCTTGCTTATTTAGCTAAGGGCTTACTGGCAGTGGCGTGAATCAGGGGCTAGCTCTGCTGAAGGCAGTGACGACTGTCACTCTGCGTGAGCTAAGCGTCCGTCCCCAGGTGTTTAGAAAATAAACTGCTCACGTGCACAGGGCAGGTTGAGAGCTGGGATGCTGAGATAAACTCGTGTGCGGYGGGGATGGGGGCCAGGCTGAGTGCCTGCCTCTCCTGCTGCCCTTTGCTGAGGTTGGTGGCTGAATCTACTCTGACCTGGGACCAAGCTCTTTGAAGGGCAATGCTAAATGCAGGGTTAGTTTAGTGAGGAAACAACCTTCTCTGCACCTCTGCACCCATAATTTTGGGACCCCTCAGCGAACTTCACACAGATTTTGGCAGGGATGCTGAGGTGTCAGCAAGCATTCAGACCCTACACGTTGGGGTCAAACCAAGGGCTTCCCGGAGGAGCGAGGTCCAGGTTGACATTTCAGCCGTGTTTGGAGGATCTCAACAAGCGAGCTGTGCGCAGGGAGGGGCACAGCTCAGACTGGCTCCAGTAGATATTTTGGCTCCATTTACAGCCCATTATTTTAAGAATAGCTTCTGATGTGGGGTGCAAAGCATCACTTACCTGCACTATTAAGGTGATGCACTCCTAAACTAGCACCCATGCCAACACCTCATGCATCTGACATGATTCAGTGCTTTGGCTCCCCAATGTGTTGGGCAAAACAGAGATCAATCTGGCTGCTGGCAGCCCCTCCTCAAAAAAAAAAAAAACAACCCATGGCTAACATCCCAAAGGAAGAACTGCCCTGGTAGTGTGGGATTAGATGGGTGGAGTAATTGTCCTAGGCACCATGTCATTATCTACAATTTCCAGGCCATCACAAACAGCACGTAGGGTCATTTCTCTCCTATTAGAGTGGAGCTGGGGGATGCAGGGGGCTAAGCCAAGCATCGGGCCATGCTGCAGACCTCCGAGAGGGGCTGACTCTATTACCACACAAATTGCAGGCTTTCAGAGGCTGTCTTCTGAAAAGCCCCTAAACACATTCAACTCTAACTAGGTAGTTAAAAATTTTAATCTAATTGTCACCCAGACATGCTTGTTTGCATTATGTGAGTTTGTATGTAATTTTGTGCACTCCTTAAGTCCCTTATTTGTCTAAAAGTCAAACACAAGAGTCAGTTTTGACATTGTATGTTGAGCTGAGTCCTGCTATTTAATTTCCCTCTCTCTCTGCCCTCTATCTCTCCCTCCCTTTGCTAAGCTCAACCTCTCTCTAACTGATGAGGTCTTTAATGCCATGCCCAATGCACTGGGATATAAATGCTGCTGAAGTAAAAAGCAGATGAAGTTTCTGCTTATAGAAAAACTACCTAAACGTCATTACCTGCTAAGATAATTGGCTCCATTAGGTAATTTGGCTCCATTCATGGCCCATTATTTTAAGAATAGCTCCTGATGTAGGGGGCAAAGTATCCTTTACCTGTGCTACTAAGGTGATGCATTCTTAAAAATACCTGGGATGAAACAATGGAGTGAATATGCAGTGATTTGGGAGTACAGGGACCAAGTCCCTGTGCTGAAAGTTTGGGGTTTTTTTTTCCCCTAAAACCTGTGGGTAGCTTCAGAGCTGAAAAAGGTATCTATTGTAGAGCGCGTTAATCCTTTTTGGAGAGTTTCAGCTCCCTTCCTTGACTCTAGGAAGCTGGGAGAGTTAGATAGATAAAATTAAGCAATGCATTTGCTTGTGAGCTACTCTATACAATGAGGGGGGCTGCAGTACCGGCTGCGGGGTGCTCGCATGGGAGAAGGAAGGTGAGTCCCCAGCAGAGCTTTGGCTTTGGCTGATCATTTGATTCAGTTACTTCTTGGGGCAAACCTACAGCATGGGTAGAAGCTGATTTAATTGGGAAGAGGGAAAGCCCAGCCGGGGTAGCTGTTGCTATCAACAGAGCTGTGGTGATTGAACTTTACTAATGACTGGGTTTTCCTTKCCAGGGCTTAGTGGAGGCTTCTCAATGAGGCTTCTGTGCTTCCATTGGACCTGGTTTTAGGCTTCCCGCAGAATAAAGGAAGCCTTCCCCTGGTGTAATGAGAGTTTACCCGGGGGTGCTGATACCGTCAGAGTCTGTCACTGCAGGATCAAAACCAGAACTGCACAGCCTCTGATAAAAAGGCCAGATGTGCCACTTTAATTAATGCAATTTGCTAAACATTGGAACAATTAAGTGCAACGCGATAGCGCAGTAATCTTTGGGGCCAGGAAGTGCCGTCCCCAAGGCATCCCCAGCTGTTCCAGCTTTCTTTTCTACTCTGCCATTTTCATAAATTCAGAAACTTAAAGGATTTGCAGGGGAGCCACAACATCAAATAAAGAAGAAGACTGAAGGCATGCAGGTGAACACAAAAGGAGGGTAAGGGACCGTGCACTCGCAGGTGGTTTGGATGGGGATCTGTTATGTGAACAGTGACAGTTCAAATACACCCAGGGGCACACGCACATGTACAACCCAACACAAATACAGCCCCCCGTGAACACCAAGAGACACAAACAAACGTGTATAGGAGCTGAGACTATCAAATACCCTAGACAGAGCAAACATGCACCCAGGGTGTTGCACAAACACCCTGTAACACATTCCCCCACACTTGTAGTACTGAGCAGGCATCAACGCCAGGCTGAGCACGCACCCTCGCCCCTTCCCCTCCCCAAACACATGGGCTCGTCCCTCGCTGCCTATTTCCCCGGCACGGTAGCCTGGGCATGTTCCCTGTTCCTTCTGTGTAAGTTCATGCAAGAAACAGAAAAGCTCCAAAGTTTCTCTTATAGACACGTAAATCCTCTGGGACTTTCCTACTTAAGAACTGGAGGAAGTAAAAAAGAAACACAACAATGAAGGAAAAATGAAGAAGTTTCCTTAAAAGCCCACAGGTTTCAGGGAAAATGATGGGAAATTAGAGACGTGTGATAGATCAGCTAATTTCCCTAACTGACAACCCAGATACCTCAATGCAAAAAAAAAAAAAAAGTTTGGGTTTGTGTTCCCCCCCTCCCCTCTGTACGTAAGCCCAGAGTTGTGTGTGTGTATGCACACTTTCAGTAGGGAAGATGTTGCTTTTATATTGTAATGCACACATCTCTCTACCATCCACTAATAAAACTGTCTGGAAAAGGGAAAATGCAATTAGAAGAAGTATTTTGAACAAACTTCTGATTTTTTCGGGTTTACACTAGCCCAGTTTTCCACCTCTCCCTGAATGCCCACACCGTCCAGTTATCAAACAGGTTTACTCCATTTTGGGGGAAAGTTCTTTGATGTTAGAAAAGCAAATAGTGGTGGGGAAAACGGGGAAAAAAATGGTGAAAGAAGGGTTTCTCCCTAACTTTCACAATAACTGCAAGGCCAGCACCTCTGGAGTGAGGTAGTTGCAGAGATGGCTGGTACCACTGAGGACTTGGGTGATTTGGAAAAACTTTGAAAATGTGGTCAGTCTCTGCAGTGCTGTGCCGAAGCACTGGGATCTGAGGTCATGCAGCGCCCATTCATCTCCCACCTCTGCTGCCACGGGAGCTGGAAGGTTAAGAGCCGACTTAGATGATATTTCTAAGGCAATTTTGACACTCTTCCCATAAAAAGCAAAATCTGGTCAACTAAAATGTTTTGCAAATTCATGTTGAAGGAATTTCATGAGACTATATGGGTTAAAGATCCCTTTCCTTATCCCTGCACGTCTTCTGTGCTCTCAAGCAATATAGTGCTTTTCAGGTCTATGTTTTCAGCACAACATAATTCCATTTTTCAGTTCAAAATGGAATCTGATTTCCAAACTTACTTCACTCCAGTTAAACAAGACCCCACTCCATGCACCCAGATGTTCGAAATAAAATGGAACGTTTTGCTTGCCCTGAACTATTACTTTTTCCCAGGACACTGGGAAAAAAAAAAAAATCTGTTACTTTACATAGGATGAGTACACCATTTCACTGGCTCCAGCATAACGCAAATACCGTCTCAGCCCATATCAGAGATGCAGAAGAGAGGAGTCTCGTCCACCCTTGCAAGAATGCCATCAACCCAGATTCAAGCCCAGCTCAGAAGCAAGAAAGGTCTGAATTTGTGGCACTTATTTAGAAAAATACCTACACTTTTTTTGTTTGTTTGTTTTCTTCATCTTTTTTGCAGCATTTTTAAGCTGAAGACAATTAAAAAGCATCACAGCGAAGATGAGAGGGAGCATTGCCCTCTTCCAAGCCTGCTCAGAGAGGGGGAAGTTCTTGCTAACTTAAATSAGTTTGACAACCTTTAAATATAAACAGCTGATCAGAACTGCTGAGAAATCTTAAAAAAGGAGAAAAGGAGAAAAAAAAGAAGTTCCTGAGAAGCTCGGCAAAGGAATGTCAGCCCTGTCACCACTTCTAGCACTGTACAAATGAGAAGGACGAAGGGGCTTAATTAGGTCTTGGGAAGCAGCATGGGCTGGCTGGGAGACAGAACAGCACCAAGATAGAACATTTCATGGAAAAATAATGCAAAAATCAAAATGGCTGTGGCCGTTACTTACCTGCAGAGAATGATTACTGCCATCCTGGGAGAGCAACATCCTGGGAAGAKGGTGGTGATGAGGTGGATAACCTGCCCCATGATCATGCCTTGCCCTTGAAGAAGAGCCATCACACCACACCAGAGGGAAATGAAAGCATAAGGTGATGATCGATTTGGGGCTCATCTGTGGTGACCCCTGTGAGGATACAGGGTGCTGTGAAGATTACGCATCACTCAGGTCCTGCTTGACGTCAAAGGCTTTGGGGTGGCCCCAAATCAGTGCTAAGGAAAAACACCCGAGTTCATGGGGGCAGCAGTGTCCGGTTGGTGGCATCTAGACCTTAGGTGAGGCAATGGCTCCCAGCCTGTCCAGAGTCTGTGTCGTGGCCTTTTCCCAGCCTATTTGCGGAAGTACATATGATTACACTGATGTGATCCTTTGCAATAATTATATTTGGATGCATGTCCCTGTCCCATGCACAAAGGCGTGAGACTGGTATAAAAGCCTCTGCATTAGGTGCAGTTTCAGGGAGAGGTACGGCTGTACCATAGCCTTATAACTGCTCAGAAATGGGCTCTTTTGGGGTGAAAACAGTTCTGAGCATGTCCTTGRATTCTGAGTGGCACATTGGAGGCTAGGATTTATGATGAATGAACCAATAAATCAAGCTGGATGGTAGCTGTCACTTTATTACAAATGTGATGCAGGTCTTATTGTTTCCCCAGTCCAGAGGGGACCATCCCGCTTGACCGTAACCTTTAGARTTCAAAGGCTGTGTTGTCCTTCCCCACCTCCCAGGAATGTCCACGGGACAAAGCTCCAGAAGCCATCTAGCCTGGTGGTTTGGAGTCCCTCCAGGAGAATGACCTTTGGAAGGAAAAATGGAGGCACAGGTAGGCATGTCCAGCCATGGGTGGATGTGCCCTCAGCTAGCCTGTTGGACTGAATTTTTGGGAGGACCTGACTGGAGGAGGGCCTTGCTTCTAGCTTCACAGCAGGGCTGGTCTTCAGAGAGGACCAAGGTACCTTTGTACACACCAAGAAACAGAGCCTTGATTCTACTAACTGCAAAAAGGGGTCTATGGAGCCAGCAGCAGGGGCTAAGCAGAGGGGCTGGGATGCCACGCTGGATTTAGGTATCAAAATTCCTCTGAGGCACCTCAATCCTCTTTTGCATATGGCTTTAAGCATCTTTGAAAATAGGAGGTAAGCTCCTAGACCACTCACGTACATTAAAAGGCCCTTTTAGACCAGAATGATTGTTTTGTTGATAGAAAGGATGCATGTCTTTCTTGTGAAGGCGAGAGATTTTGTGTGTGTGTGTGCATGCTCACGTGTGTATTTTTCTGCATAACTCAGAGCCAAACCCCCAAGCTGACTTTGAAAGTCTAAATCTGCAAATCTTTCCCTATACCACCACACTAGTTTCAGGGAAATGCTACCTTTCAAGTAGGGTAGGAAATTAAAAGAAATTAATATGCTCCTCAGCAAGATTAATTAATTAGCTAATGTGCATACATCACTTAGGAACGGTAAAGCCCTAGATAACTTTTTATGTCTGAGGAAATATGGTCTAAAGTGGTTCAATTCCAGCCCAGTAAAACTAACATCGATTAGGGAAGCTGATTTGGAGAGTAAGGTGCAGACAGGGAAGCGGTGCCAGCGGCTACCTGGTAATCACGAGATGGAACAAAAAAGCTGCCGTCTCCAGGATGAAGGACTTGAGGTTACAAGATCATAAAACACGGGAGTCCATAAAGTTTCTGAGTTCTGAAGGCATGCCTTAAAAGTTAATATCGTGCAGTATCAGAGCCGTAACAACAAGTCAYCTAGAGCCATTTATTATTCATTGAGAGTCACCCTCACTACACATATACCGAAAGTCCTTTAATGTCTCGGATATGTTCCTCTTATCTAAAGGAGATTTACAGGAATATTATTGCATCTTAAGGAAATGCCAATCAATTATTTTAACATTAATTTCTGCCATTTTAATAACTCTCCCAAGGCACAGACTGACCATATTTAATGGTGTAGCTGTTAAGCTGCAAGAGATGTCATTTCCCCTTTCGTAATTGGACACTGTGTCAGTCGCGCTGTCGATAACGGCTGTATAATACAATTATAGTTGTATGTTAAATTGCCATGTATTTCATATTATAGCCCTGTGTTATGCCTCTAAACATCCTCTGGAAACCTTTTTACATGCTCTTCTGTGCAGAGGGCTGGCTTGACATGAAATTCATTGTGTTTCAATTTCAAAAAAAGGGAATTAGGTGCTGACATTCCTCTGAAGTACAAGAGAGGCTGGATGTTTCATCGCTTTGAGCTCTGAAAAATCACTCTCCTCTTCAAAATTGATACGTAGCTCTCAATGTTTTTCAATTACAGCTGACTGTTTGTCTTTTCTTGGTTGTTTAAAGCAGATTGGTTTCTTTTTTTCAAGCAAACCAATACATTATGTTAAAAACCCTGAAGAAGTTACCCTTAGGTGACTTTGAAAATCCAACCCCAAATATATCACGGTGATTCTTTAGGAGGCACCTTGTGTCTCTGAGATATACTTTACCATTTAACTCTGAACAGTATCCATCTATCTCTACATTTATCTCATGCATCAATGGAACAGCTCTTTCCTTAACGACCACTTCTGCACACTGCCTCCTCCAACACCCCTTTGCAGCAGGACTTCTCCTTGTCATTCATTAACAAATTAATCCTGTTCTCCTGGACTGCTGGATTTCATTCCTGGCACCAATGACCAGATGTAAAGTGACAAGTAGAGTGAATGGTGGCACCTCTCCTTCTCCTAATGTATTAGGTGCCCTTCAATGAAAACGCTCTTTAGAGCAAAGAAAAACCCTCTACCAACCCTGTGACACTGATCTGTTTTGACTAGGAGACTTGGTAAGAGCACTCACCACGGCAGAATGGTCTATGCAAGAAAGCCAGGCTGAGACACGGCACTTGTGGGCTTCAAAAATGAGGTGGTGGGTTACTTTGCTGCTGAAGTGAGTGGCCATCAATGATGGACACTTGCTGCCTTCCTCACACATCTAGCCCATGCTCTGCTGCTCTTCTTGCTTATCCTGACACTCAACCTTAATCTTTGCTGAAATTTAAGGCCAGGGATTTTCTCCTCCATGGACAGAGGGTATAGATGACTCACTACATCTTTTCAGGTGGCCTTTCTTTATTTTAGGATTATGTTCTTGCTTGTTCAGAATTAATAACTGCAGACCATTCTTGCAGATGAGGGTTTCTGGGCCTCTAATTACATTTACTTGTTGCTTTGAACTATCAGTCTTGCCCTATACCTTGCTTTTGAAATTAAGTGCCCCAAACTGGGGACACCCTGACTACTGCTGAGCAGACTGGAGGCAGGCACTGCCTCTTCATGTAAGGGATACAGTATCCAGCACAAGCGGGAGCTCAGCCTGGGCTGGTGATTTTGCTCGTGCTCAGTGACTTTCCCAAGCAGAGGGGAGTTAGCAAACAGCACACAAACCTTTAGTGGATCATACCCATGGGATGGATGGTATTCATTTCCAGGTCAAGCCTTGCAGAACAGGGGAAAATGCAATCAAAGCTAAGTGTAATGCTTTATTCAAACTGCATTTTACTGATACATAAAATGACGGCAGGAAACGAACCTAACAGCTGTTTGCACAACTGTAGATAAGGTGTCACTGCCTCCCTTTGAAACCAAAAGGTGTTTTTTGTGTGAGTTATACCTAGTGAATAAAATTGTAAGAACAAGTGCAAAGAGAGGGAGAGAAACATCTGCCTTTGGAAGTTGCAGTGCTCTTTGGGCTGGATGCTTTGGGCCATGTAAAGTTGTGTAGCTCCGTTAACTTCCAAAAAAGGAGCAGGCTGGTTTACCAGAGCTGAGCATCTGAGCCTTCTGATTGAAAATAATCAGTGAGCAGGAGCTGCAGGCAGAGTTAGATGAGTTTGCTTTTCTAGCTGAGATTTTGCAGAAGTCTTTTCAGCCTGGGAGGAATTAAAGCTGGATACCGAGGTCTTTCAAGTAAAAGCTTACAGAGCGCAGGACTGGCAGTGTTTACCTTCTGCAACCAGCATTCAGCTTCCCAGCATTTTCCTATCTATCTGCACAGCCTTGCAGAACAGCAAAGGGAGGAAGATGCTTCTGCTCTTCAAAGGGCCTTTTTTTCTGCCTGATTCAGTACTTTTAAGGTGGTGGTTATAATGTATCTCTATAGGGCACCTTCTGCAATGTGAGAGTTTGATATTCAAAGGAGAAAGGGTGCTGCCGTTCTCAGACTTAATGGTGTAGAAGACATTGGCCAGAGCCTTGGAAAACAGTGAGGGTGGAGGAAGTGGTGAACAGTTTTTGGAAGTTCCTCCCTAATTGTTTTTCTACTCAATTATTCAGTATTTTGAAGATAAATGTTAAAATCTGAAGGGGAAAAAAAAAMCGGATCAGTCTTATGGGGAGTGGAGGGGAGGTGTTATATTTACTATCAAAATTTAGAATTTCAAAACTTTGATGAAATGTAAAAAAAATGCGAGATACCTTCAACCAGCTCTTATAATAGCAAGAACAGTAAAATCCCTTCTAGAATAGATGCAGATGGTATCTCATAGCTACTGCGACTGTTCTTTTCAGTGCCAAAAATGATTTGGATTTGGAGCTTTTCTGCATTTTTCTGGATATAGACTCTTATCTTTAGAATCCCACTCTAAATCTTGAGCTGGAAGGGCTGCCAGGGTGACCAAACCAAATGTCCTGCTTGGAGAAACAAGAAATGAATTCTGTTTCTGCTCATCCAYAAGTCTCCATTAAAATGAAAGTATCAGCTACAAAATCAAATCATCCAGAATTTGCCAAATCAGTGGTAATTTTGCCATTTCCTTCATTTTCAGTGAATTTAGACTTTCAAGAAAGCAGGGGACACTCCCAAAGCCATTCAACTTTGTTGTGAAATTTGTTCTACTCCTGAAACAAATCCTGCTAATCTGCAAGTGACACGTTTGCTACTACCCGAGACCTTTCATGTCTTCTCTGTTCAGTCCTGGGAAGCTGGCAAAGCTCATGGTGTTCTTGAAAAGACATTGCAATTGCTGGAACACCTCAGGTGGGAAAAGTTCCTTCAGCGCTGGGGGATTCTGCAACACCTACAGACAAACGGATGAACAGACGGATGGACTCTGCAAAGATATTTGTTTGGTTTCCTTTCACTGTTCCTGGATTTGGAATCTCTATTTTTTGGGTCAGTTAATTGTACCAAAAGTCATGTCTTGCACTAATAATATTTCCCTGTAGAGAATGCCAGACTCCTTGGAGCCTTCCCTCCTTCCTCCTCCTCTGGGAGGGTGCTCAGCTGGCAAGACCAAAACACTCTCTTCATTGACATAATCAGGATGCCGCAGTCACGCTGACACTGCAACACCTGAGATGATTATTCACATTTGTGTGATGTTATTGACTTATCCCACCAGCTGGAAATGCTCTGGAGAGCTGTGCACAGATCTGGGTTTTGGTGAATAACCATGTATGGATTGTATGCTCAGCAGCTTACCTGCCAACCCAACACCCTTGTCAGAGTCCAGCTCATTAATTATCCTATGAATATTGGAAAGTGTCTTTCCCATTTAAAATGWAGATACTGCCTGTAAATAGTCACAACACAGCCATATTTGCGCCATATTTGCCCCTATTTGCTCAAAGTAGGTCTTGACTCCCATCAGCTGATCTAACCCATCCTTTCAGACTCCCGGATGAGACGGGCATACATGGAGGGGAGATACCCTCTTGCAGTCAGCATAGCACGGCAACGAAGAACAGAGACCCTGCTAAGCCAAACTCTTTATTGGCAACGATGCCCTGGTTCACCCATTGCATTGACCTGAGCTGGGTCATCCTGCACTTGTGCTGGTGTAACTGAGAGCAGAATATGGCCCAGTGGGAGCGGTGCATGCTCTGCCAAGGGCATCGCTCAGCCACTGACCTTGATGTGGGATTTCTCTGTGCTTAGGGAGGCAGTCACATGTAAGAATCAGCAATGAATCTCCTTATTCTTTAACCAAATTAGTGTCAAAGAAATTGGGTTTTGGGGCCCCCCTCCCAAGGTTTGCTAACCCCCCTCACCTCTGCCTTTGTTTGATACATCAAGGGCAGAAATAGGAGACCTGAAGGAACAGAAAATTTTAACTACTCATTTTTTCACTCAGTTTTCCTTTCTTCCGCCCCCAAGGACAGTGTCTGGGACACCCTCCTCTTCATTTCTGTTTTACCTTCCTCTTTAGCCATGGGAGGACAGATGCCCTTGGAAAGAATAAACAGGAAGGGACAGACCTGCCTCTGGTGTTAACCACTGCTGTTCCCTGGAGTCAAGAGTTGCAAATTCTGCCCCGTGTCTGCACAACAAGCCTTCAGACAGAAGAAACAGCCTGAAGCACAGTGAGCTGAAACACCCTCTGACACCCTCTGATCCGTCTGGCCACAGACCAGCAGGAAAAGCCAAGGGATTTTGTTATGAGAATTTTAATTCAGCTTTCCTGGGAAAGGGCTGTCCCCTTGGGGCTGAACATGGGTGTCTTTTAGAACTGCACTCCCAGCAAGAGGCCAGGAGAATGCATTATTCAGCCTCAGCCTTCACTTTCTTCATGATCCAAAACCCAAGAAGACAACAAATGGTCTCCTCTTGGTTTGCAATGCAATGCAAAATCTGTACAGAGTACTCTGAGCAAAGTGCTGCTGCTGGGTGGTGGGACCATCCACCATACAGCCAGGATGCGGGACCATCCACCTTACACTCAGGATGAGAATTTGGCTTTACAACCTGGCAGCATTCAGATCTGGGTCCAAGAGGTACCAGGTGTGTAGGGCTCTTTTGAGGAAATACCAGCTTTATGTCTGAAAAATGGTTCTGGTTTGCAAAGTTAGGAATTGTTTCCAGTGAATCTAGGGCAGATTGATGGTTTTAGCATAAATTTATGTCTCTGAGCCATTTCAAGCAGCAGCTATTTTGGATTTTTCTCCTTCCAGCTGCAGGCATTGGTTGAGTCCTGTTGCACCAGGTGCCATCAAACAAACATGAAGACTTGGCTCCTGCTTTGATGTGTGTGCAATCTAAGCTGAGAAGATCCTTTCTTGAGAGGACTCAGAGAGTCACCAGCAGCCCTGGGGGCATAAGACATCTCTCACACCACCCCATGTCCAACCCTCCACATGTTGCTGCCCTTCCCAAGCTTCTGACTTGGGAACGAACCAAACCCTCTGGCCTTTGAAAACACAGTCAAGCAGCTGCAGAGACTGAAAACTTAGTAGGTGCCCAGATCAATTTTGGCTCTAATGGCAACAGAAATGGCCTCCCCAACCTAAATGCCCAGGAAACACACAGCAACTCCTTGATACCTGCAGATGTGACCCAGCTCAGAGAATCATGTGAAAGCAAATGTCTCTGGGCTTGACCCTTGCACAACTTTGCCATATGTGAATGGTGGAAGACCCTGTTGTGCTTACATGTGGTGACAAAGTGTGTGAGGGTCAGTTGTGTGTGTGGTGTGTACAGGCATGTTTCCTGTACTGAAGAGTGATCATGTTGTACATCTGGGAACCTTGTAGCATCCATTCAGCACTGCAAAGCAGTAATCTAATAAGGATCTTAAGTAGGAAAGTTACCATGTCTGTGTCTGCTATTAACATTTAGAAGGTAATCTCCTTAACACCATAAATGCTAACTACTATGGCATGCCCTTGACAGGTATAATTGTCTGTAGTCCTGTAAAAAATAATAGCCATCTGGCAGAAAGTACTGACGCTGTGAGAAGAAAAAGAAGATGGGCACCAGCAAGAGACCAAAACAAATCCCCCAGCACAGGTTACCTTGGGGCTGTTTGATTGCCTGGCAATTTGCTCATGTCCCTCTTTTCAGCTGCTTTCAATGTCATGGGAGGAGCATCTTTCCGTTTTAGCCTTACAGCCAGCACAAGCCCTATCTAAATTTATTACAGACAAGGAAGCAGAAATACTTCTGCCTCAATGGAACTGACAAACATGAAAAAAGAGCTAGCCTGGTGGAGATCAAACCCATGGGTTACATAAGAAACCTTGCTCGGTTTCTGAAAGAAGTGTATCGCTCTGCGAATAGTATGCTGTATATCATCTGGCGCTTGCAAGGAATGACCTGCCTGTTCCTCAGCATCTCTGGCTCTCCTCATCATTACAGCCCTTGTAAAAAATGGCATATTAAGTGCAAAGACCAACAGTCCTGGAAAGGAAACAACCCCCGTTATTCACAGAACCAGAGCACTACAGGCAGCTGAATGCAAGCTTCTCATGGGGCATCTCTTGGCTTCAGCCTTGATCCATAGAGCTCTTTCTTGGGGTAAAGAAAGAATCCAGTTCAGACAGGTTGTTTATTCACTGGCCTTTCTGATAAGACTGCTGGAAAAGCCTGTGGAAATTGTGGGTACTGGTAAAGCAGGAACATTTTCCAGCAGGTGCCAGGCCAAGACTCTGTACAGCGGCTGCCGATCCGTCAACAGTTGGCAGTGAACTGGAGTAATGTGCTCATTATTGCCTGCAATGAACATCAGCCTTTGCTGCAACCACCCTACCTGTGGAGGGAGGGCAGAAGGATGTGGAAGGAGGGAAATCCCCTGGCCAATGCTGTTCCCAGGCTCTGACAGAAACCAGGAACCCTGATAGCTCGGAAACAAACAGCTTTCATCCAAATTCCATGACCCAAGATACCCAAACAAGTTCAAATCATCTTCCAAAAGTCATTCACACTTAACAACCCTTTTCTGAACTTCACTGAGGTTATGGTCAGATTTTCACTGTAGCAGTGGAGCAAAATCTGTCTCCAAACTGTGAGAAAAGAAATTTGAACTTTTGCGTAAATTAAGAGCTGTATTCACAGATTGGTCTGATCTTTGCTGGTGGTTTTACCTTTGCAGCTTTAAAGAAGTGCGAAGTTCACCCACCCCAGTGATGGTGCACTGGCATCATTTCCCCTTCTGGTCCATTTTTGAGGAAAATGCCCGTTCTCAGGTTTACCTGAAATCTCCCTGTGGTTTTTTAATACCCCCCAAGGAAACAAAAGAGGATGGTCTCTGTTACAGCAAAGTCTCTTGAGGATGGCTTAACTGCAGTTAACAATAACAACAACCACCAGAGCAACGCAGAAGAATTTAGGGAGGAAAAGGGCACGTTTCACTCCCTGCTCTCAGAGAAGTCGATCTTGTCTTTAACCTCTGGATGAGCATACATGAGCTACAGATCGAAGACATCTGCTGTGAGACAGCTGGATTCACATGGCCGAGCTGTTGTCCACAACCTTCAAACAAAGCCACACCAAAGAGAAGGTGCTGCACCCCATCGCCTGCCTAATTCCTGCCCCGGTGAAGGTAAAATCTGAAATCTCTCTAAAGTGAATCCGCTTTGGCAAACACAGCCAACACCACGATGCCACCCCAGCACGGAGGTGGGCCAGGCTTTAGGGTCACCTCACTCATGAGATCTCTCTTACACAATTGTATTTATTTTATGGACACCAACTCAGTGCCAGGATCTGAGAAGCATTTTATAAATGACATATGACTTAATTTTACATTTTTTTAATCTGTAGACTAGTTGTTCAGGACTAAGACTGTCACATGAAGCAGTTAAATGGCTCAACCCTTTTACAGCCTGCCAGCTGATAGGTGGTGGTACAGCTGATCCTAAATGTCTCACACTAGAAGCCTCACAGGAGGATTTTCTCCAAAGGATTCATATTTAGCCCTTTGCTTCCCCCTAAATTGTTTTCCCTGACCCCGTTTAAGAGCTTTTTGAAGGACACTGACACGTGCTTTTCAGATTTTCATCTAATCCTTCTCCCACTTTGCATAAATCAGGAGTAACTGCACTAAAGTCTATTTCTTCCACAAGCATTAGCAAAACTGCTAAACCCACCAAGATTTATTTCAAACACTGGCTTCAGTCCTAGCAATAAGTAACTTCGAGCATGGCAATTGCTCCTCACTTAAAGGACCATGGCATGGTGTTCGCTCTTCTGGGTCTTCCTGCATGTCTGTTAAGGGCTGGGCTCACCCTGCAACCTCCCCAGGGGTCTGCCCGACTCCCTGCCCCCTGCTCAGCCTCCTATTTCAGTATTGTGTACCATCATCTCTGAGACCACTGCTCCTCGGTTACACGTGGTTGAAACTGGCTGGTGGGATCCAGGGGGATGAGCAGGCAGAGCCACAGCAGCCTCCGTGGCAGCTCAGGGACACAGCAACGGATCAGAGACATGAAGCAGAGTCCATGGTTTGGATTTGGGCAGCTCTGGCTTCCAGAGATTCATCTAACCACAGCTCCATTACATGGTTTTTCATTATGTGCTAGCTACATCTGTCTGCCTCGCTGCCCTGAGCTACTGTTTTGAGCATTGCCAAAATCAATTGCTGAAAAGATTTATTTTAAACATGCTGTTATTGTCAGACTGGTTTTGTTGAGCTTCTTCCCTCTCACCCGCTCCTGTCTAAGGCTGTACATCTCTAACCTTACGTATCCCTCCTACACGCTGTCCCCACTGCTGGCTGCCACTGGAGTGACACCAGGCAGGGGACTTCATCTTGCTTTATTAGATGAAGAGTAAAACGGGCAACTGCAGAGCCAAATGCATCTCTTAATTTAACTCTGTTAAAATCAATGCTGTTACCATCAGCTTTACAGTCCAAAAGAACTGGGCGATATCGAATGGCCATTATCTGCTGGCAGTACTGGGGGTAGCTTCAGCTGCGTGCCCATCCTCCCATACAGCAGGATCCTGATGCTTCCTGCACCGCCTCTCTGCCTCCATTGGCATCGTCCAGCCATTAAAGTCCACAACATAGACTTCATCTTCTTAATAAGGGGCCCTCCTTGTCTCATTGATGATCTGCCTGCGGGCTCCCACTAGTTCCATTCAACGCAAACACAATCTAGAGCATTTTGTATACTGGTCCCCTTAGGAAAACTGCCTTTCCAGGGAGGTTTGTGGCCCTTAAAATTTGCACTAACATTTTGTTCAGCAAGAGTGTTAAGCAGGCAGCACTGGCTGAGTTGCAGCTCAAACAGGTAATTAAACAGCAATCCATCCACAGCCCAATTTACAGTGTTCCAGCTGAATACATCAGATGCAGGCTTAGATGGTAGTATAGCCCTTATTTCTTAATGTATGTAAACCCAGTTCTACTGCCTCTTTCATGGTATCACCTATATTGAAACCATGATTTTAAAAAATCACCCTATACATTTGAACAAAAAAAGGCATAGAAACTAAAACTTTCCAGTTTACCAGAATATCACCTCTGCTCCATGGCTCAGGGGGACTTGGCGGAACAGGAACCTCGCCAACCATTTTCCAGGGTTGTTGAACATACGCAGATGAAGACATAAACACAGCAGCACAGTCACCTCGGAGCAATGCCTCTGATCTCTGTCAGCTTAGAGATGCTGTCTGCACCAGGGAGGACTTTTCGTCTGGGTTCCTTCGCATTACTGTTAACTCCAGAGTGACTCTAAAAAGTCACGCAGCTGGGGACAGGCCTGGTAACACTCCTGGTATGTGTTATTGAATTTGGTAAYACCCTGCAGAGGCAGGTAACTTCTGCCCTGCTGACGCACAGTAGTGCAGGCGGCTAATTCCAGTAACGTCTTGGCACGCACGGGTCTAACCCCCTCAGGACCAGCTCACCACTGGCCTGTGTCCTGGGCAGTGAGTGGCACCACTGCAAAGGCAATGCAGGGCAGATGTCATGCACTGCAAAATTGGGAGGGCAAGATTTTAAACCATCTTTCACACTCACTTTGTAGTGGGGCAAAGGCTAACGGGTGGTGCAAAGCAAAAGAGAAACAGCAGAGCGAACCAGGCAATATGATCTCCCATAGATACTCAGTATATCTATGTAGATATAAATACACATACCCTATCCTATCCTATCCTACCCTGTCCTATCCTATCTTATCTTGAGGCAGGGATTCAGCATCTTATGGAAATGGGTTTGGTGAGCTTCCTCATCCCTTCCCTACATTTGTCCCCCTTAAAAAAAAACCCTAGAGCATTTAGCCTGGCAGCAAAATGCTGCTCCAGAGAGGCTGGTGGAGGTTCAGGGAGGGCTGCGGGTGGGAGCACCCAGCGCTGGCACATGTCCGAGGGGGCCAGAACCGTGCTCTGGCTCAGATGTGGGGTGCATTGGCAGAGCCCCATGGGGATCGAGGCCGGGGTCTGCCAGGCAGGGCTGAGGTGTACCTGGCTCCCTGCCTGCACTCTCCCCCCAGTCTCTGCCAGTTTAATGAACACCAGATTCACACAAAGTGTGAATAGCAAATGGGAGGGGGGGGGAAATGCACTCCGGATAGAGAAACATGTGACAAAAGCTGCACATATTTTCATCAACCAAAGGCCAGGACATAATAATAATCACTTTCCCAGCCCGGAGGAGAAGAACAAGACCAAGGGTTTCTTTTCAGAGCAGCTGAGACAATAGTGACAAAGGGCCACACAAGGTCAGTGACACTTTTGCAACTCATGTCAGCTGAGGAGCTGGTCCTGATCTGTCATCTCCCTGCTGATCACTGACAACTGAGACCACGAGGCACAATCCACCTCTGTGTTACCGAGCTGCAGAAACCTCCCCGCACTCAATGGGGCTACACAACGCGGTGGCAAATGAGACAGAGCTCTGCTGCATTCAAGTACGGGGCTGCTTCGCTCCCTCCGCTTTGGTGACTCGCTGTGATTGTCACATCGCTCTTCCCCCACCCCTGCGCCTTCATCAACCCCTTCAGCTCATTTGCATGGCTGGGAAGGGAGAGAAACTCTGCAGTTGCTGTCTCTGTTGACAATGTCCTAAAAAGTGCCATTAGTTGGCAGGCAAATTTTCCCTGTCGTTCAGCAAGGGCTTTGGAGGCGCAGTGCTCGACAGACATTTTTACAGCCCTGTTTGAAAAAAACAAAACAAGAAGTAGCAACTCTTAAAAGAAGTGGCAGCTCTTTTCTATTTGGCATCCCTGCCAGGTATGCAGCAAAAATCATATATCCTTCTCAAGTCACTACTAACCAGCTGGGCTTTGGTCGTGGAGCTTGATGCTCCCTTTGCTCCTTTCAGTGCTGACGTTTGTGTCAATATGGGACATCCCCACTGCCAGCTGTGCACAGCAGAGGATGGAAAACCTGCAAGAGTATTTCACAGCGCGTCTCACACCTAGCTGGGTGACAATGGGCAGACTATCAGATGTGGGTTTAGACATTTCTTCCTTCTCCTTTTTGTAAGGCTGGTTGAGGAGAGGAGGTGGTAATTATAGACCTATGCCCAGGATTGCATGAGTGGTATGGAGCCTAAGAGGTRTAAAACAGCTGACAGTTAACACCTCGACTGCCTTCCCAATCCCAGTGTCAGGGGCTCAGGAGGGGCAAAACTGATCAGGGTTCAACCTCCAGATTAGGTTGCAATAGCCTAAAAAGTCACCCACCCAGATGATGTTCTCTCACGTACATGGACAATCTCCATTCTTACAAGTCTTCAATTGCCTTTCATCAGAAATCCTTGGTCAGAGTTCCCAAGGGGACAGAGTGGTGGGGTGGACATGAGCTGTCTGCGTCCTGCCCGGGAATACGGGCTGGGCAGGAGAAGAAGACACTCCACCAGCAGAGGCCGTGGAGCAGCAGATAGCCAAAGGTCGTTTGCGCCTACCTACCTGCCTTTGAGGCCCCATCATTAGAGACTTGCAAAGGACTGTTGTCATTAACAATAAAGCCTTGTGCCTGCCCCGGAGATGAGGGCGAGTTGGAACGTGGCCAACCCTCCAAGTCACCATGGCCGTGCAGCCTATTGCACCCTCTCCTTTGAACAGCCAGACACTGACCCCATCTAAGCCAGTTTTACAGCACGTAACACCACTTACTACAGGGCCCTTAGTTATGAAAGTGTATCAGGTGCATTGACCTCCTTTTGCAAGTAAAGTCACGGTACCATATTCCAAAGTGGCATAAATGGAGGTTGCATCCCTTCCTGTCCTTCCGCGTCCCCCCGCTTGCAGCCCTTGATTTCTCCCAGAAAGTGGTGGCTCATACTGTAATTCCTGGGATGAAAGCACCCAGCCTTTGTGCTCCCCATCTCAGCAACTTTCCAAAGTATGTGTCTGCCAGCGAAAGAAACACTTTAATGTTTGCTGTGCGAGAGGAACTGTTTATACC
The DNA here is from genome assembly GCA_035582835.1 of Phoebastria nigripes. Classification (NCBI taxonomy): domain Eukaryota; kingdom Metazoa; phylum Chordata; class Aves; order Procellariiformes; family Diomedeidae; genus Phoebastria; species Phoebastria nigripes. The sequence goes on from JAYKAV010002799.1 coordinate 235,243, forward strand.
CCATTCTGATGCTGTGTTTCACTGGGATGAGAGACAGCTCTGGGCAGCGAGGGATTAAGGGGGTCCATTGTATCCTTTTCTGATGTTGCCCACCATTCGCTGCCATTTGCATACATCCCGCATTCAGGATCCGGGGGCATGGAAACAGCCACCCCACCTGCTCCCGTGGCCGGGCATCGCCGGACTGGGGGCTGCTTTGAACAGATTTTGGGGGGGGTGATTGAGCATGGGGAGAAGAGTTGAGTGCGTGTCTGCGTTGGGAAGGTAGGACAGAGAAGGGGGAGAGAAACAAGAGTAAACATGAATTGGGAGGATTTTCAAAGCCGGCAGAGGGCCTGGAAAAGGACAGGCTTTGAATTCTGCATGTTCTTTTAACTCGGCCTCTGATTTGAAGAGGCCCCCGAAAGCCTGGTAAGCCTCATTGAACTTGAAAAGCTACAAGCTTCCTTTCTTCCCCATTTGCTTTGTCTTCTCTTATCTCATTCATGTGAGACATTGCTCCCACCCCAGCCCTTGCTGGAGAGAGGAGCTGGCCGGAGCCCCCAGCATCGCGGAGAAGCAACAATATCACATCGCTCCCAGAAAGCCCACGGACAATAGGCAGGAATTATTAGCGAGGTGCTGCAGCGACCCCGGCTCAGCCTCAGATACAGGCTAATCAGGAGGGACCRGGGCTTTCCCCGCCAAGGCTGGGCAGACAGACCTTACGCCGAAGGGGGTTGCTAAAAGCCAGCCTGCAAAACCCTTTCTGAGCCTTTGTGCAGAGAGGAAGGTTTGGGGAATTGGTTTTAAGGGGACACTTGTCAAGACTGGCAGAGCCTGCAGTTAACCCCGCACAATGGCAGCCCCACATGCCAAAAGTTCTTTGGGAGTGGGCAGGCTCTTACGGAGGTCCCAGCTGTCCCCCAGTGCTGCAGCTTACTGGTGCAGACTGCAGAGGGTACAGTCCTGCATATTCCCAAGGGCAACGGGACCAAAGCAGATGGGGAATTGCATAATTGCATCCTTTCTGTGGCTTTCCTGTGGGGTTTTGCACAACTTTGCCTAATGCCATGATATCAAATCCCCGTTCCCACCTTGCTGAAGGATGAAGGCTCAAGACAATATTTATTGCACACTGAGGAGCCATTTGCAGCCTGTGCTGTGTGCTGAACCAGTCAAGTCCAGGACCCAGAAAGGACCAAGCAGGAATGCTCCACCACATGTGTCTAACTGTGTTACAGGATTTGTCAAGACCAGTTCAGGGACCGACTGCTACCTTCAATGAGGACAAGGGTGTACCCGCTGGGTGCAGATACTGTTTAATCTTACTGGGAAGGAGAGATAAGATCCCCAGGTGTCCCAACACACTTTAGGGAGAACATTACGCTGCCAGGTATAAACAGTCACCCCTGTCCATGTTGTCCCCCAATGCTGACTCTTCATAGCAGGCATTTACAGCCAGATCCTCCCCAGCAAGCTGCAAATAAAACTTGCTAAAAGTTACAGCCAGGTGGGCCTTTTCTGATAAATATTGCACTAAAAGGCAGCTTCCTGCAGCACTTCAYGGACCGTGTGAGTGGGGAGAGGGTGAGGGTTTGGAGACTCTTCATAAACAAGTAAAAGCTCAGATATAATGAGAAAACCTTTTGTGACATAAGGACCTCTGCATGTCAAGTAAATTCATTATATACCAGCTTGAATGGCAATCTGACGGCCTCCAAGTGTCTAATGCAATTACGCTGAGATGGGGGAGATTGTACAGCTGTGCTTCCCTGCTAATAAAAGAGAGCAAAAGTAACAAAAAGGGGATGACAAGAAACYGAGGGCTTTCCACCGGGCACAGCAAAGCCCGCTGGAGTTCGAGGGTTCATGAAACTCTCTGAACTGATTTTGGAGTTCACAGGGTTCACAGCACAGGCAGAGTTCACAGGCTTTTCCTCGGAGATCTAAACCCATGGGGTTTTCTCCCATCCCTCGTCTCTCACCTTCCATGGGGAGATTTCCCATTAAATACACAGAAGGGGACTGGAAACCCTACTCCATTCATAGAAATCTGGGACAGCTCCTGTAAATTTGGTAGATTTACCCCAACTCCAGCATGTATTTTTTCACCTGTGCAACAGTGCAGGGTGCTTTTCTGCTCCCCTCCCACGGCACTACTGCCCGAGCATGTGGGATAGCCATGCACAGGGCAGAGTACCCTGCCAAAGACTGCAAAGATACCCAGGAAAGCCCTGTAACATACACATACACATAGCATCCCATTATTATTCTATACATATAGGCCAACCCTAAAGCAAGATCTCCTTCCACCGATGGCTGGAAAATGAGTACCAAAATCTCACCCATGCCCATCTCCCCAGTGCCTTTCTTGCACCTTCGTTCCTCCCCTGGCTGAACTGGAGACAAGTGGGAATGGGTTTGCTGGTGTGAACACAGGCTAAACCCTAATCCCACCTAATTTAAGGTAATGGGGTATGTGGGTCAGGAGAGCAGCCGTCCCAAGTTACTTTTCTGGTCCAGAAAGGGATCCTCCAGAAATTGTTGTCCATCTTGATAGGACTTCTGAGGATTTATACCTGCTCAAGCAAGCCCTGGTGAGTTAACCTTGTCTGTCTACTCTTCCACTTGAAGGGTTGCCTTTCCTCAGTTAACCGGGGCCTTGATTGTCTTTCCAGCTCACATTTATGCAGCATACCAGTAGATTTACACCTACACAAGTGAGCCAACAAAACAGAACAGTGGCCTGGGGACATGTGTTGTGTACTTTAGCTTAAACCTTTCACTTAAACTTTTAGCTTAAACCTTTTCCAAAATGACATGAGATAACCTGAAAATGATTTTCTGAACTGGAAATAACAGCTTCTGCACAGAATATTAAACCTCCTCTTCCCGTGCTAGGCAAACCCTTAGTCCTGCATGTCCTTCCCCCTGCAGCTCTGTTACAGCACTTTATGAATCCAGCCCTGCGGGCATCAAGCGAGCCCTTTGAAGGAAAAGTGCACAGGAAAGGATATTTCTCCCATAGGCGACAGATTCTCTGTAATAATACTAAGTAGCAGAATGAAAAAAATTAATCAAAATTATCTTTTGAGAGTTTCCTGTTAGGACAGCTAACATTAGTAATGAATGCCTGAAAAGAGCCAGAGTTAAAGGTAGGCACTGGCATTAAATTTTGGAATATTTTGATTTTTCATTAATTAACTTGGAAAAAGTAGCACCATGTTTTCTGTTTACACCCAGGTATTTGTGCTATACATTGGACTGGATGATAGCCTGCTTCTACTAAAGTTATGGCAAAAATTTAAGCCTCGTCCAACTCAACTGGGAAATTCCAAATGAAAAAAATAAAAAGATTTCATTTCAGCTGTGGATGAATTAATTGCGTTTGGCTCTGAAGGGTTGTCTGTCTTCATTATTTCAGTTTAGGTTAGATTAGATTAAATTAGATTAGACTGATAGATGGGGGGAGGAATGGAAGGACAATATGTTCCCTTTTTAAGAGTAATGTACAAAATAATTCAAGGCAGATGAATTTCACAAGAATATAAATCTGAATAAAGTTAGATGACCACTGTGGACTCTTTAACCTTGAAATAGTTAGAGACTTGTTTTAAGACACATGTAATTACTTCTCCACACCATGTACTCCTTTACAATATCCCTATAACACAAAATCATTCATATTGAAAGATATCCTAGTGGATCTCTCTCTGAAAACTTCAAAGATTTTCAAAATAGCAGGCATTTGGCAGCAAAAAGGTCCTTGGCTCAGGAGATATCATTGCTTTACAGACATTTTTTTGTGACTGTGCCTAAGTTTCAAATGATTTTTTGTTAACCCAGAAATACATCTGTCTGCTCCTACGCAGAAGGAAAAAGGATTCTCTGCAGTGAGACGACACCTAGAAGGCAATTCTTAGCTCGATCAAGTAGTTTTCCAGCTCTTCAGAACAAAGCCATTGACTTGGCTTGGAAACTCAGCCAAGTAAAATCATAGAATTCCATTCAGTTGACTACAATTGGGAGTTTATGAAAGAAAATCCATTCCTCTACCAAAACTGGGCAGTTTAGAAGTAGGAAACACCAGCTGGGACTTCAAAGCTTTGATTTTTTTTTTTTTTTTTTTTTTTTTTTTGCAATGTGCACACTAGAAAGATTTTCCTCTGTCCAGGATCATCTGAAAAGCTCTCTGAAATTCAAAAGGTGCTGAAAATTTAGTCCCAAACCTAAATTATCAACACAGACTCAGCTTCATGATCATTTTGTCTGATATTTATCCACCTTTAAACATCAGCAAATACATGCTGCTGAATGAGGAATGGTGTAACTAGTCCAAAGGCAGTTTAACCTTGGGTTTTTTTGCCAAGCAGGCATTGTTTAGCCCATCCTTTGCAAATGCTAAGCTATTTTCTGACCCAGTTCAGCTGTTCCCTTTGTTAGTCACTTCCTTGGGTAGATACAGCCATGGCCCTTCTCTACTGTGAGCCAGCAATCCCATAAATATTAGAGTTAAGCTTTTCCTACCCTTTGTCATCCAAATACTGATAGTCTTTTTCCTTCATTGACCCCTACTCTGAAGCCAGAAGATGAGATGGTGTAAAACTCAATTCATTGGCTCTGTATACTGAAAGGTTTTGGATTTTTTTAAAAATTATTATTAAAAAGACATTTTCTCTACAAACTAATTACCCCACTTCTCCTTAACCTGCAGTGATTGTGCATGGGCTTCTTGGCCCAATTTGAAAGCCCTGGATGCCTTGTACCATTGCGCCAAAGCAAACACTCATCCACAGGCAGTGCTGGTGCTGCCCGGAGCATGTCTGGGAATATGTGAGACAGCGATGGATTACACAAAGGGCTGAAGTACCACATCGAGTCGATCAAAAACCACCACCACCAACCACTCCAGCTATTTAGTGAACATCATGGACTGAGACCCTGCATCCTTCTTATCAGCCAGCACGTATGAGAATGTGTTACCTCCCAGCAGAGCGTGAGTTTTCCTCTTGAAGGAAATGCCATGTGAGCACCAGGGCAATCCAACGCTTACAGACACCCCGTAGCTTTGCAGTCCATCCCTCCTGCTGACACTGCTTGGCTTCTCTCACTTCTCCCACTCATAGCTGTGGCTTAAAAACCTGGGGTCTTGTCTAGACAACACTTCCTTAAGTCTGTGAGTCATACTGAGTAAAGACTTCTCAAAAGCTTGTTTTGTGGCAGGACCCTCTGCTTGACAGAGAATAAAATCCTGCAGGCTTCACAGTGATTTCTGCCTAGCAGATGGAGGGAAAATGCATTGAGAATGGACCTTAATTAAGATGTTATGTCTACCGTAAGTCAAGCTATCTGCAAAAGTACCCATGTAGCATATGTGTTTGATCTTATCACTCTTGTTTTTGCCACAGCCTTGTTTAAGGCTAATGAATAAGAAGATGGATCCATTTCTTGGTTTCTGTGGGGGAAGGATGGATGATTTGAGGGGAAATACTGATTCACACAACTTGTCACATTACAGCAATAAAATCCATACTTTTTCTTTTAATGGGATTTCCGAGAATTTCACACCATTCAGTAGTCAAGAAGAAAGAATGAGATTTAGTGGATAAAACATGAGTTAAGTTTTTTTCCAACACCCGAAACTATGGTTTCAGTGTGATGTAATCACATAAAAAAGCATCCCTGCCCCTAGGAGATGCATTACCCTGGAAAACCACCAGCACAATTCAGCTGAGTCCTTTTCCATGCCTAGCAGTCGCAGTTGTAGCCCACATGGTCAGAAGCAGCAGTATTACACCAATACACAGAGACCCATGTGGAGGAAACCTCCGTTACTCCTGGCATAATCCTACAGATATACTGAAAGACTTTAGTCTAATATGAAGGGCTGTGGTCACTGTCCTTGCCTTGCTTTCCACTGATGGACCAAGGCAAGACCTTGGAGTCATAACTCAGTACAAGGGGTTCACTACCTGCTGCTGATCTCAGCTTGACTTAAATACCAACCTTAAAGCAAACCATATCTCGCTGCAGAAGCTAAGCCCATCCACATTATTTTATGCAGCAGTACGCTTCACAGTAGCATGCTTCACTTGCAGACATGACCTAAATGCATCAGGTATACCTGCTCATGGACTGATCAAATGGAGTACCTAAAGGGAGGTCTCTGTTCTGGTTTCAACACCCCGTAGAGTCGTTGACTTCCAGGCACCTAATCTGGTTTAGGTAGAAACCTCTCTCTCTCCTTTGTGTGCCAGATTTATCATCCCAGCCCTAGGGGGAGGCTAAATGTACCCCTGATGTACATATTTGGCCAAATTTATGGATGCTGAAGCAGTTTTTGAGCAGAAAGCTCTATATTTTTAATTAATGCTTGAATTTCCTGTCCTGCACACTTTAACTGGGCCTCCTGTGCTTCCCACTAACCACACAAACATGAGCAATGGAGTCTACTCTGATTTGAGGGGAAGGCCATGGTGAACTGGTCTTCTCAGTTACATCTATACCAAGAAAATAAATAGGGCCAGTGACCCATGATGGTCCTCCCTATCTCACTGCATGTGTGTGCCCTAGCAGGGTGTTGGCCTGTGCCAATAAACCATTTCCAGGGCAATGTCCAGGCATGAGGTGGGGATCAGCAGATGCCAGGGATTGCTCACAAGCAGCAGCATGAATGAGTTGCATGAAGTGAGCTGAGCTGTGCCAGCATCCTCCAGGATGTAGGATGAGCCTTGTTCCATTTTATTTATGGATATAATTTAGTATAGATGCAATTATTGAGTCCCAAGTTCATCCTTTAGCATGCAGTGGTGGTGATGGCAGGAGAATGGGTTTCCAGTTTAAATTCTCCCCTTCACAGCTGGAGAAGAAAGGAAGAAACTACCTCCTGCTTCCCTCTGTCTTTAGCAGCCAAGAAGATGGTTATCATCCCTGATGCTTCTCTTCCCCAAACTGAAATGACCTCAAGCTGAATCACACTCTGTTTCACTCTGTGTCTCTCCTGGTCCCTGCTCCTTTCTGTGGCAATTTTGCATTCTGGCTCAAAAGCCCCTTTGAGCATGCAGGGAACACATGCCTGAAAAAGAAAATGCCTCCTTCTTTTCAAAGAAATAATTTTGCTGGCCCTGCTATGCTGTTCTCACACTGCTATGAGCTTCAAATGCTCCCATTTATTAACATGGCTGCAAAGCTGAAGAAAAATTGGCAGCCAGGAGAAAGGCTCTCAGAGCCCTGTCATGAAGCGGAGCAGGAGGTGAGCATCACGGAGCCGAGCACCTCATAAAGATGGGGGATGATGGGGAGAAGGGAGGGAGCCAGGAGAAGTCACTCCTGGAACATCTTTCTGGTATGCTGTAAGCCTGAGCACCTACGGTAGCACTTGGTTTGCTTTTTCAGCCTTGTAAATTTTATTCTTTCAGAACACAAGACTGTTTTGAATAGGAAGATTTGGTTTTTAACCAAATTATTAATCTTCTCTGTTTTTCATCCAAAGCAGGGAAACCTAAAGGAGGTTTCTGAACACCAAACATTAAAACATCTCACTGCTGGCAGCCAGGCTCTCTGGTGACTTTGAAAATCCTTCGCTGATGTGTCTATCTTACCACTAGTTATTTCTGGAAGTCCGGCCCGTACATAAAATGTTGCTTTGTGCATCAATTAAACCTGGTCACACATACCATACCTAATATGAAACCACACAGGAAATGAAAAGTTAAGCTACCTAACAGCGTACGCCTGCTCTCCTTCGCCCTGAGCCCCCGGCATCACCGCTAATGCAGCCACCACAGACCACAGAAAAGCTATAGCAACTTTAACCCTGCTTATAGAAGGACTTCAACACCTCCTTCCCCCTCCCCAGAGCGCTGTTTCGCCGGAGCTGTGTGGTCTGCCACGGCAGTGTGAGCGGAGGAGAACACGGTCTGTGAGGCCAAGGGGCTGAACGTCGCATTGCCTCGCTCTTGTGGGGCTGGGTTTGAAGGCGCGGTGGCAGATGGCAAGCGGTATCTGTGGGGGTGATTTGTTTTATTACTTGTATCAAACAAATCCCACTCTATGTCAAGAAAGGCAAACTCAGATTGAATAGCTTCGTATGTCCAGGTAAACACAAACACACACACATATGCATGCACGTACATATGGAAAAGATGAAGGGTAACATCTTCAAACTGGAGGCATTCAAAGGAGAAGCTCATGGTGCCAAAGCAGGAAAGGAAACTGGTTCATACCATGGATTCGGTCCATACATACAGCCCTGTTTACAATGGAGTAGAGTCAGTTAGGATTACTGAGGATTTGACATCATCTCTCCATCATACAAGGACCTGCCCCAGTGTTTTTCTTCTGGAAAACCCTGCTGAGAGGGCAAAGTCTTCCTACACTGCAGTATGTGGAGCCAGGCCATGTCTGTCCCTCAGAAACAGTGGGGTCGGTGGTCCCACCTGTGTCTTTTCCTCCAAGCAGAGACCTTCGCTTCTTCAAAGGACAGCAAGTGTTGCTCCTCACCGTCATCTCCTTGATGTCTGCGCCATGCCCAGCATGCAGGGGAAGCTTGGCTTTCCTCTTTGGGCTGGGGACCTGGGTTCAGCCCCTCACTCAGCCCCAGGTTCCCTCCTCAATAAAGACTGAGGTGCAATGCGTCTAAAAACACCTATGGGTGACTGGCTGAGACATGGCAATTCAAACTTTGGGGAGATAAATCCTGAACTAGATTCCTGACTCAGGGGCTGCAGTTGGGTACCTAAAGTCAGGAGGACTAAACCCTGGTTTCTGCTCCAGCGTTTGTCCCCAAGATAATAACGTACCCTGCTCTCATCCCATGCCTGGCTGGTCTGATCTCCCTGCAAGCTCCTGGGGACAGGGACCGGCTCCTCTTGCTTTTTTTGCCCACCACAAAGCCCTCGTCTCAGCTGGAGTCTCAACTGGGAAGACCTGAGGCTCTGATAGGGAAATGTGAAGTCCTCCACACCAGGAGGCCAAACAGCTAACTTAGCCTTCATGGAGTTTGCCCATTCCTTCCAGAAATCAGGCAGAGATTTATCAAAATCTCACCAGGAAAAAAACAAAACAAAATTCAGGTGCTGAAGCAAGCCATTTCCTGTAAGGGAAACAACTGTTTTTACAGGTATAAGTGAGGCCAGATTTTCTACAGACGCAGGGAAATTCTTCATTTTGCAAGTTGGAATTGTTTTTTTCTTTTTAAGGCAGCGGGGGGGAGTGGAGGAGGCAGGAAATGTAAAAGATTTTGGAAACATGAAATGAATAGGTCAAGACACGTCATTTTGCTGAACCAAAGCAGGAGGCAACAGCTTGAAATTGAAATTAAATAGACCACCTGCAAGAAAAGAAGAGGAAGGGGAGATGGGGAAGAGGGGAGGGAGGAGCAGTGCTGGCATGAATATAAACCACACATTTTTTAAAAGCATCCGTCGGTGAATTATTAAAGATGCTGCGCTGCTCATTTCAGGTTTGGACATCTTGGCAGTTGTGACGGGAAATGTGCCAAGGCACACGAGCACGGATTGAATACTTATTTTTGAATTCCTGGCAGGCACCTTTCCTTTAAAACACCAACTCTGGTGAGTGTTTGGAGGACTGCTCTAGGACCGGAAAAGATATCTCCTCCCACCCCCCGCAAGCGTGCAGTGAAGTGCTGGACGTGATGGGGGTGTTTATGCAGAGGGACAAGTGCGTATTTGAAGCATTATAGGCTCTTCTCCCCACTCTCCACTTCAGCCTGTCCAAATTGTCACTGCAAAATTCATCTTCCTCCCCCACGCGCACAYGCAGGTACTCCTGCCCTGTTGGCTGGATCCTCCATCGGCTTCCTGAGCGCTGGCAGCTCGGCTCCCAGCTTCTCCTCCCCAGCTTGTGCCGTCTACCTCTCCTGACCTACATGTCATCAATCCTTTCTCTTTCAGGATTTCTCAGCGGCCATCTCTCCCAGGGCCTCGGGAGCATCTCCCCGGCAGCCCCTTCAGCATATCTCGTTAGCCTATGCAGCTCTGTGCTAATTCCTGTCCTCCCCCTGACCAAATACAATAAATCCTGTATCTCTGAGATAGGCTCAGAGCTCCTGCTAGAAAACTGAGGCTCATCCCTGGTGGCCTTGGCACTACTGCATATCTGTCTAGACCGTTTGAACCCCACTGCCTAGGACTCCACATGCTGTTGTAAATCTCATTTGAGCAAACACCCCTCCTTCCTTCCGCCTCCCCAGTTTGATCAACATTTTGAAATGGGGAATGAAGCAAAGCAAAGCTTGGCAGAGGGTAAATTTGATCCCTCCCCATGACAAAGCAAGGGAAACCACAGACCCTGGCTTGAGGATGGTGCAGAGCAGAGAGGAGAAAGTTACAGGCGCATGGGACAGAATAAATTCAATCAATTGCCAGAATATTTGTAAATAAAATAATAAGCAGTGAAGTGAAATAAGCTGACACGCGAAATGTGCATGTTGATTAAAACAGCCCTGGAGACCACTAAATGACAAAGTCACTGTGTATGCCAACAAAACCCCAACCGTAGCCCTGATGCATATTCATAGCATCTGAACAACGTCCCATCAAGACACTAACGAGGCGCTGTGCTTGGGAACACGCTCACATGGAGCCAGGGGGAGACTGTTTGGTGCCTGACAAATTTGGGAAGGCTACAAGCGTTGAAATCTCTCTTTGTTACTTAACAAACATGGAAGTAAGGGAATGCCATACCTCTTGTTATGGAAATAGCACACAGTGCTGAGGATATATGATAAGTCTAGGAGAGAATTACAAACATTCAGGACTGATCCCTTTGAAATCTCTGGGAGTTTTGCCATTTATTTCAATGGGGGCTTTACCGAGTCCTTACAATGGATGTAGTCATTTATCTGCAGGCGTCGATGTGGTTTCCTTTGCCTCGGCAGCCATGCTCCTCACAGACACCTGGGAAATGGGTTCATGCTCCTGTGGAGCAAGCACGGGAGTGTCATCGTCCCCATCTGCAGGTGCAGAGGTGGGTCACAGCGACACGTGGAGGGAGGGACATCGTAGCGCGCTCTACCCACTCTGCTCAGCCATCCCGCCCCGTCTCGGGCAGCCCCGTGCCTTTTCAGCCGGAGTGCCCAAGGGACATCACAGCCACATACGTAGGTACCAGGCAGGTGCGTGGTGTTGCCTTGAAATAGCTCGAGGGCCTGACTAATTTCAACCTAAACTAAGCAAAGAATGGGCAATGGGCTCTAGGGTTTGAGATTCAGCAAGTTGTTGAAGGGCAAACAAGGTGAGTGTTGAAGAGCTCAAAATAACACAAGATGCCTGTCCCTGAAAGGCTCCTCCATAAGGGCACTTGGGCAGGTCCCCTCTGTGGGCAAGGGGTTGTGGTCCTCCATCACAGGACTGGAGGGCGCAGAGTTTTGCTGCAGCTGACTGAAGACAAACGAAGTTCCTTCCTGCACAGCCTGTGCTGAGGTCCTGGTGCCACCCGTCTGACAGCAAGGCCCTAAACAGAGGTACAATTAGACATCTGTGTAGTGAGAGAAGAAAAATGAAAAGCTATCAACCAGAGCAGCTGGGTGCCATGGTCCAGAGCCTTGTCCTAGGACTTGGCTCAAGTCCAGGAACGGCAGCACTGAATCTGTTTGCAGGGGTAGTGGTGTGGGTGCGTGTGGGTGTGCATGTAACACAAGCAAAAAGCAGGTCCTTCGCAACAACTTAATACCTCACCCTGCAACGTGGCTCTTTGTACCTTAGCAAAGCTCAGCTACGGCTATTTCAGAGTCAGTCACGTTAACTGACATCTTTCCAACATCATCATTGCAAGATTCAAATCTAATCTACCTGTAGGTTTGCTTAACAAGCTTAAGGTGCCCAGTTATTTATTAAAATCAGAGGGGAACCAGTAAAATACAGAATTACACAGGATGTATTAGAGGAACTAGTACTAAAAGACTTGCTCTCTTGGTCGTTAGGGTTGGTATATCCAACCACAGCTCTAAAGTGGAGGAAGGCACTAGAGCAAAGAAGGTTTCTTGGGAGTTATCTTAATTGCAATTACCACTGCTGACCAATCTGACTGTTAGCTGGTGATTTGTTCAGCCAGACCCTTCTATTTATCTTTATGACTGATTGAAAGACACCCAGGAAGAGAAAAGAATAAATCATTGGGGATGGAGGGAAGTGGGGGGGCAAAAAAAAGTTGCCAGAAATCTGCCCAGCCACTTTAAGAAGGAGCAAGTGGTCCAAAAACATTTAGAGAGCGGATTTATTCTGCCTGGATTTTCCACCTCAGGAAGGCAGAGCTCCCAGTGGGGCAGGAGAGAGGATGGAGAAAAACGAGGACTTACAGCAGAAGCCGCTGATGTGAATGACAGTTTGCTGGTGGGAATAAAATGTTTCTTGTTTGTTCCAAGATGGAGATAACAGAGTCAAGAGGTCAAGTGGTGTGGGAATGCGAAAGCCCTGCGGGTAATGTAGCATGATAAAAAATGAGGGATCCAGGGCGCGGGGCGTCATTGCCACAATAGGCCAACTCGCAATTCAGAAAGAGCTTAGATCTTGTCTGTATTTAAATATTGACTGATAATTTCACTCCATTACCTCCCTGTCGAAGAGGTATGCAGATAGCCTCGTCTGACCAAGCCCATTTTAGTATCCTGAGGGGTACGTCCTGTGTTTGATGAAGTACTAATTGGGGGGGGGGGAGAGTTGTCCTTTCTCATCCATCAATCTTGTAGTCATATGCACAATTAATGGAGCTATTTAGATACCCAGGAGTGACCGGCACACAGGAACTGACCCGAAACCCGCTGAAGCCTGCAGAGTCTTGCACAGCAGTGGGGGGGACGAGCTGGGGCTGGGGGGAGCGGTGGGGCAGGGAGCGATGCTCAGGGCTCTCCTGGCATGGCCGAGGTTGTGGGCACAGGTAACCCACGGAGCACCCATATCCAATAACATCCCTCACTCCCTTGGATTTGGGAAGGTATTTGCAATTTAGATGCACTGACAGAAAGATGGAGCTGAGCTGGGTGCTGGCCCCACAGCAGAGCTGGACAGCATGGAGGAGGGGGACAGGAGGGTGAAACTGGCCAGCAGCTGCGGAAATCCATGGCAGGGAAAAAGTTATATAAAAATAAAACCCATGGGGTTTTTTCATTACATTTCCCCTCGTTCCACCCTGACACAGTTTGCTTAGCAGGAGGATGGGCTGCGCTGAGGCTGCCTCCTTCCCTGTGCCTCTCTGAACACTTTTGTGGTGAAATTTCCAGTTTTGAATTTCTGGTCTGGCACAACATCGAGGAGCCTATTAGTGCCGGGTCACCCACGGGGAGCAGAAAGCACTCAGGACTCCCACCCGCCTTTGCGTGTCTGTCCTGCAAAGTGCTACAGATGCTGATCAATATTAATCATTTCTGGTATCTGGGATTATCTGAGTTGAAACCACGGGCTGGGACCTCCCACAGCATTGGAGAAACAGGGCAGAGAGAAGGTCTCTAGGCACTAAGTGGGTCTTACGGGCATACGGTCAGGGACACCCTGGCCCTTTCCATCGGATAGCAAGCACTGTCCCTCAGGGAAAGGAGGAGAAAAATTCTTTCTGTGGCCTGTAACACAATGGTGAGGAGTAGCTTAAATACTCCTCGCATCATGCTGGAGGTGTAGGAGAGGATTGCTGCATTTCACAGTAGGGAAACTGAGGCACAGAAATGTTAAACAATTTGCCCGAAGTCACAGGGCAAATCAGAAGGGAAAATTCTGGAGCTGAGCTTGGCTTCTCTCCTCTTTCTTTTCCATTTCCACATCTCCCCATGGCTGCGGAGCCATTTGCACCACTGTGCTGGGCCTCCAAAATGGGCACATTTGCTTTATGGTGAAACCACTTCCCTTTCATCCAGGCACAAAGTCATTTGGAGATGCTCTCAAAAAAGCCACCAAATCCAAACCAGTATTATTCCAGCTGGCTGGCAACCCATGCCACCAGATGCCAAAGCGTGATGTGTCAGCAATAAAATGATAAGCTTCGTGTAACTTTTAGGGCTTGCTGTATTCACCAGAATGAAAAACATGAGGCTGATGCCAAGACTGGTGTTTAAATAAGGTGTCTCGTGCAGTCAAACATCTGTCCAGCTGTGGCTGTGCTGTGCTCTCTGTAAACTACAGCAGCTTCCCTGACTTATTGTTACCAGATTAACAGCATGGGAATGTTCATCTCTTTAATTCCCAGCAGTATGAAACCATGAGGGAGTGTGGATTAGGCTAACAAAGCAAACTTGCTCCATGAACCCTGCTCTAACAGCAGGTTTTATTAAAGGAAGTGGGAGGTACACTCAGCTGGTTTCCCTGGCCTTTTCTCATTAGGAACTGGGCAGTGCTGACCATGTAGGAGAGGAAAACAATAATCATAATAATAAAGGAAAAAAGTCAACGTGTCAGTCAGGTTGCCATTGCATAGCAAGCAAAAAATGTGAACCAATTTCCTTTCCAGTTTTAAAAGAGAAGGAGGCATAACCTCGGGGTACAACCGAATTCAGTGCATGTCTAGTGCTTCTTTCACCTCCCAGAGAGAAAARGAGCAGGACCAACCCACGGCTGCCCCAAGACTCCTGTGCTGAGCTTGCCTTGAGATATCAAGTCTCAATCCTACTCACAAAGCAATAGCAACTCTGTTTTAATATGCAACCACATTGTAAAATGCATTCTCCATCTCCTGAAATGTCCCTGGGGACCAAAGGCAGGGGGAGAAGGAAGAAAGAGGAGGTTTACCCACAATCATGTACCAGCTCAGCCCAGACTAGAGCCTCCATCACGTGGCCTCCTGATCTAATGCACCATTCACTCCTCTGTGGGGTCTTTGCAGCATGTTACCACCTCCGTGTGTGCTGTTCTTGCAAATCAGATTGCCAAGTGCATCCCCCTGCTAGTGCAAACCCATCTCGGCATTTTTGTGATGCCTGCTATTCTGACATAAGAATGGGCCATAAAAACACTTGTTACAYAAAAACACTTGTTACCCAAAGAAGCAAAAGGGAAGACCTAGTCCTGCCTTCCCCATCTCCCACCCAGGCCAGCAGCTTTCACTTTGGACAGCAGCTGATGGGAAACCCCAACAGCCGGAGTGGCTTGAGGAGACCAGACAACAGGCCAACACGATGGAAAAAGCAAAGAATCCTCCAGCTTGGGCTGCAAGGGCATTTGTAAGGACCAAAACGTGTCAGCAAACACACCAGGTAACGAACACCAGGTGAAGCCCAGGGAACAGCAGGCAGCTGCGGTTTTAACACACTGCCTCAGGTTATGGTAAACCCTAGACTTGCTCATAGTTTTTACTTCAACCTGCTGATCCATGAAAAAATCCACAAGGAAAACACCACATCTGCCTTGGCTGYGGTAGGACTCTGACCTCGGTGTTGCTGTGTGCTCCCCACAGCCAGGGAGGGACRTGGGTTTTTCACCGAGATGGCAGTTTTCAGATGCTTTGGCTTTGGCAGCAAACCTGGCACGGGACACACACCTCCCTGGTTTGCTGACCCCACGGTTATGCCAAAGCAGCTGTTTTGGGGTCTGCGTTAGAAACAGATCTGAGTTAAACATAACTCTCTTCTCCTCTTTTCTGTTCTGCAGATTGTTTTAACCCTGAATCTGCCCAGYGATCTTCTCTAAACCCCACAGTTGCGTGATATGGATGCAGGAAATCCTGAAAACAACTCTGCTGCGAAAACCAGTCTGGCATGAACCTATGCTGAGGCACCGATGGGTTCCAGTTCACCCACCTGCATGCTCCTGTTTGCATTTTTCCCCACTCCATGTCCTAACTGCTAAGGTAAAGGACATACAAGTGGTGACCCGGTTTTAACACATTAATGTATTGAACTGATGTCAGCTCTTGAAGTTAGAGGGACGCTGACTGAACCTTCAGGATGTTGCCTGAATATTAGATCACGGTGAAGTCTCAAGATAAGGTAAAACTTAATTAAAGGAATCTCTCTCTGTAGGAGGGCCTGATCCAGAGGTTGTGAATGGGATAAATAACCTTTACCTCCAGGTTGCCAGTTAGAATTTGGCTCCAGCTGGGAGTGATAGAAAGCCAATGTCTCCTGGCCAGAGGTTGCTCAGTCTCCATCCTTGGAGATTTTCAAGACCAAACTGAATAAAGCCCTCGTTAATCTGGTCTGACCTCAGAGCTGTCGCTGCTTTGAGCAGATGTTGGACCAGAGACCTCCTAAGAGCCTTTTCAGCCTGAATTATCCTATGATCCTAATGTCAGCATTTTCCCAAGTCACACAGGTACCAGCAGCTCTGAGAACAACATTGGCCTCTGCAAAATGAAGGTAACCATTTGAGACAGATGGACATTTTCTATCCTGACACTTTTTAAAATAAAAACCAAGCCAATTTTTTTTGAAAGAATGGAAACATTCATGGGGAAAATGCCCAGTAATAACTATTAGTGTCCTAGAAAGAAATCAGGAGGCAGGTTCATCTGGGCTGGCAGGTCCCCATAGTGTTTCCTGGCTCAGGGATAGCAGTGCTGAGCATCATGCTTAGCTCTCACTGTCAGCATTGATTTTAACATTTTAATTGCCTGTGGCCATGAGCAGCGCTGGCAGGATGCTCAGGCATCATTTTGCTTGCGCAGCGGCAGCTGGGGACAACCTGGTTCAAACCCCATCCACCCAGATCTAGCCCTTCTCAGAAACGCAGGAAGGTGGCTGCTTCCTGGCAGTGTCCTGATCCCCTGGGAGAGGTGACCCTCCCGAGTACTGGTTTGCAGTAGGGACATTTCTATATTGCAGCTGGCATTAATCCAGGGGACATCGAAACCTGCCCAGCCCATGGAGGCTGAGCTCAGTGCTAGCGGTGATGCACTCAGGTCACTGATGAAAGTGCTATGAAGAGTTACATGTCCTGTAGCAGCCAGGGCAAATACCTTCCACTGTGACAACATCCCCATGAAAAATTTAATCAACAGAAATAAACAAACAAACAAAAACATTATTAACAGAGCATGCCAGTGCTGGGCTTCAATAATTGATGCACCAAAAGCATATAAAAGAGCCTCCAATGATACATTATTTAAAACAGCTATTTGTAAGGTGTTGTGAAAACAAATGTAGAGAGGCGGTGAGAGGGAGCCTGAGAAAAGCAATGGTGAAGCAGAAAAGAAAAAGAAAGGCAGCAAAGGTGGTGCAGTCTGTCCCACACYCCTGACCCAGCCTGGGGTCTCACCTGAAGGACATCCAAACTGGTGTCTAATGAATGTGGTGATGGTCCCTCAACATGGCAAAAGCAAAAGCTCTGTCTTGATTCAGCTAAATATATTTAACCTTCCTACATACTCTGGAGAGGAGGGAGTACGATTTGTCCCTTCCCACTGGCTGTTGAGGGAACCTGGGTGCTATTCTGCTGTCAACTTATGTCTTTTAGTTTAGCTCCTAAGTTTAGGTGGGCTGAATCCAGACTTCTGGTCCACTTTTTTTGATGGGTTTACTTGCTAAGCCCCCAAATTAGAACATGCCCTACACAAAGTCCACCGAGACCCTGTGATGCTGGGGACAGCTGGAGGACACACACGACGTCATGATGCAGTGAGTCAGGAATGTTTGAGGTGCTTCTGGGATTTTTCAGTTGAAGGATACCTCTGTCAAAATGCAGATTCATTTATGTCAAAACAGTTTGTGGGAAAGAGTTGGTTTTGACAAATTTCTTCTTTGCAAGCTTTTTTGAAAGAAAGTTCTGAAGTCATCTTTCTGACATTCTCAGGTTAAAAGGCTTTGCTTTTTAAGGCCAAACCAAGTTTTCAGCTCTAACAGAGTCTCCTTCGGACAAGTGACGTTACGTGAAACCAGTTACAAAGACCTCGTTCAGAGAACTTTCTGGCCACAGACCGACTAACGAGAATAAAGGCACAGAGGGATATTTTGTGTTGACAAAATAAGCACTTTCTTCCTTGAAAGTTGGCTGCATCATTTATTTAAGCATAGTCAATATTTAATGGAGTGCTAACATGCACATTAAATGTATTGTGAGTCCTCTTGGCCTGATGTCCCTAGTTGCACAGCAGCAAGAACAGCTCTGGAGTAATCCATGGCTGGAGCTACATCAACTCTGCTCCGCTACACTTGGGATATTTCTTAGGACCATCCTGAAACACTTGTTATCTCAAAGGCAGACACTTTGGGCTCAGACACATGGGCAGGCAGTGGGATCTCAGCAAGCGGYGAAGGTGCCGGCTGAGCTGCCATGACCAGTGGCGTGAGTGCCTCCAGCTCACGGCGCAGAGGAGATAACTCTGGCGTGTGATCACCATGACGCTTCAACAGCGGCACCTGCCTGAGGAAACCCWGCTCCTGGGTGCTTGGCTCTGCACAGCCCCTGGTCACCCTGGCCTGAGGCTTTTCAGACCAGAAATCTGGTCTGGCTTGAAAATGCTTTGTATTAGGTAGGGAGAGGCAGGAGGAGACATTATTTTTAAGCCCTTGCATTGACTACCTGTAACCTTACTGGATGAGCAGTCGAAGAGGATTAAGCAAAACCACACTACCTCCTGTTTGCCACGGGCTGATGATAAGCTGCTGCAGCTCAGCATCTYGCGACGCCCTCCTGCCTGCCCAGCTTGGTCCTCCACGATGTTTTTCCCGGGACTGCTTGTTTCCACTGGGCTCAGACTCTGCCCCAAGGAGCTGTTTTCTTCTCTGGTTGTTTCCTGCTATGCCACAGCTGATGCACATCCCTGCTCTGCTTTTGTTGGGAAGTTTTTCCTCCTGTCCCTCTTTGCTCCATGAAAATGCATGTTTTGTTGACTCAGCGGGGAACCAGAGCATTCAGCCTTACRGCTGCCTGCAGGGATGCTCAGACATCGCTTAGGGGAGTTCAGCAGGGAACTGTGGAGAGAAGTCCATTTGCAAAGCACACAGGAGAGGGAATTTCAGGGATCTTGCATCACCTATTTTACTGCAAATATGGAGACGCATGCCATCTGCAGCCACCTCCTTTGCTCTTTATATAAACCCAGGGATGGGACATTATGTTAACACTCAGCCAGCAGGTTTGGAAAATATTTGGCCCTTAAGCTGTGCTTTGGAGACCTGGACTGGGGGCACGTCTCCTTTGAAGAGACCCGACATCACACCCTTTATCAACCTCTTACCCGAGGAGCCAGCACCTTGCCGCCTGGGAAGCTATTTAGATGTCGCATGTATGCCAGCAGCTGGGGGACTCCAAGGGACAAGTGTCCTCGTGGAGGCCCCGAGGGGCTGAGTGTTGGCATGCAAAAGCTCTYGGGAAGCTGAGGAGGTGGCAGCAGGGATCGGTGCACCCCAAAGTCRCATCCCAGTCCTGGCCACCAGCAACATCACAGCTGCTGGCGGTGGAAACCCCTCTCTCCTCTCATGGCTCAGATCAATGGATGGGTCGAGGTCTGTCGACTTCCACCGCAGCCATCCAGCCACTGACACCTAAATATTTTCCTCCTTCAGGAGACAAAGGGAAGGAGGGCAGCCTGGCTCTTGTCAAGTGTGGAGCTGACAGCTTTACAGCCTCACTGGGGAGAGGAGCTGAAAGAAAGAGCGTTAGATTTAATCTGTGCTGACAGGGGTGGGTGATGGGTATTTTTATAGTGGAGGAAATGTATCGAACAGGGGAAATTAGACTAGAAGATGATAAGGATCTGGGCCTGACACAGCCAATTAATAGATGTTTACAAATGATAAAAGCTGATAGATCAAAGCAAATGCACTCCTTTTTACTCCCTGCCTCTAAATCGTTTGGAAGTGCCCCACTTGGCGGTGGCTGTCTTGTCCCCGAGCTCAGGGCCCTCTCCAGTCCGTGGCTAGCCCAGAGCAGCCGAGCAGTGCAGGGTTCTGCAGCAGCTGAGCGCTCCC
>JAYKAV010002799.1:255183-405014 GCA_035582835.1 Phoebastria nigripes
GGCATAATTTCTCTTTGTTCAGCATTCAGGGAACATTTCTCCACCTTGCACGTTTCCCTGAACCCAAAATGCTGRGGTTGAAAAAATGTACAAGGTATCTGGCACAGAGGGAGAGATCCTGGTATGCAATCACAGCATCCAGCAGCTCTTCCATGGGGACCCCCGGCATCCCATGGCTGCTCCAGAAGGGATCTGGGTCTCCCATATGTCCCGTGTCATATCTGGTGGAGGATGCTTGGCAGGAGAGAAGCGTGCTGTAATATTGAGGCCAATGCCATGCTGCTCGTCGGGAAACCTGCATCCGTTGTGCACCAACAGAAAGCTGGGCCACGCTTTGGGTTCTCTGCTCAGGGTGACAGTGAGTCCACTAGTTAATGGCAGTTTTAGCAATGAGAAGGTCTGAATGGCCAAACTCCTTTCTTTGGTGTGTGTGCACTGCTAGTTAACCTCTGGTTCGTAATCCTTCATGGTCCATATCCTCCATATGCTGGTTTGCTCCTTGTATTTTTTGAACTGAATGTGCTAAATCTTCCAGAGACAAAGTCTAGGTGCAGTTCTCAGGATTCAGGCCCAAGACCGCTTCCTGCAGACTGTACTGATGAGGCAATTCCCAGCTCAGTTCCCTCCAGTCTGTGCACTATCCCACACTACCCAGCTGGCCCTGTGTTCCCATAAGACACATCGGGCCATGCTCCAGGACAGACAAACCATGTCCCTGGGGAATGAGCAGTTTCTTTGCTGAGCCTCCAGTTCCCACCACACCACACCTGGAAGCTTTGCAGGGGACTGGTGGGGTAACTACCTGCAATCACTGCCAGCTCAGGGCAGGCTTGTCCTGGAAACAGCTATTGTTTTCAGCAGCAGAGCTCTTCCCTGAGCTCACACTGAGGGGAAACACCATGGGGATGAAACCAGGAATARTTTGGCACAACCATAGAAGTGAGATATTGAAAATCAGTGTGAGCTGCAGCTTGTAGAGTGTTTTTAACAAAAGCATTGCAAGCGAAAGCAGTTCCTGGGATATAACAGCCATACAAACCCATGGGCTCTCAAGACGTAGCGCACACAGCAGGAACCCTCCAGCCTCAGCTGGGATGGGGTCTGCTTTGGCTTTTTAGCAGAGGCAGAGCCCAGGCCAGCTGTGGCCATGCTCCCTGGTGGGTGTATGAGCCCTGACTTCAAAGGCAGCTTGGCAGCAGCCTCATCRAGGCAACTGTGGTCCTCAGAAAGACTGAGCATAGGCTCAGACATTCACTCGTGCAAAATGGGCACAAGAAGAAAACAAACCCTAAACCCATAAAGAATGAAAAAGCTTCTCCAACATTAACTTCTATGATCCTACACTCCTCTCACCGCTGCTGTGTCAGCTTTTCCCCCCACCAGATGGGTCTGCAGATGGTGGCCTGCCCAGCAACCAATGCATGTTAAAGCAGCTTCGATCAGCCCTGATTTCTCCGCCCTGCACGTGTCCGCGGCAGRGGAGGCAGAGACCTGCACGTTGGCCTGGCTCCGTTTCAGGTAGGGCAGAACAGCCCAGGCTGGGATGTGGAGCTGGAGACCTGCCCTCACTGCACAGCTAATGGAAATACTAGGCTTTCAAAAAAGTACTGTTGCACAGAGGGATGTGGCATTTGACATCAAATTTCCTAACCCTTCTGCAAAGTGGGCTGTTAGTCTTATCCTCCATATAACATGGTAGCACCTAACTCAGTCCTGTATTTTCAGATTTGCTGACGTAAATGAAAGCATCTAAGTCCATATTTAGGAACAAAAGCAATGGGCTCTGCTTAGAAAGGGCTGAGCACACACAGCTCCCACGGACTTCAGAAAAAAGCTAGATCAAATCCTGAAGTTATTCACAGAGAAGACCCAGTTTTATTAGCTCCAACATGACATAGGCAGCAAATTCCACCTTCTAGCATCAGTCTCTCAACTAACCAGATAGTTGGAGGTCAGGGAAGATGGGCATTGCTTATTTAACCCTAAAATATATTTCTCCTSGTGGTGTCTTTAAATGTGACTAATRAGTCATTCAAAAGTACAGCTCCGCAGCCACCTTAGGTAGTGATATCTCAGCTTTTCCTGCATTGCTGCCCATGGCATTTACACGAGAGGCCTTAACACAGTATCATCCTACATYGCTTTAATTTGCTATTAAAACAATTACAGGCTTTTGAGTTTGGGCTTCTTTCCAGATACAGTAAATCTCCTCTGCAAGGCAGGCAGTGTGACAGCACCACTGCTCACAGCACCCATTAATTATGCCAACTCCAGTATAAACAACGGCAAGGTCTTATCATGGAAAAATTCTCCATAGCCAAGGGCAGCTGCCTTAGTCCCATTGGCTCAGCGAGCKGATGTACCGACCTGGAACAGGCACAACACAGATGCACTATGCTTTTCCCCTGCCATACTCTCTACAGATGATTCTTTCTCTGCCACTTACAAGTGGCAGGTCCCGTAGAGCCCTGAAATGCTGGCTTTACTTTAAACAGCTGGAGGAATTTTTGGGATAACACCTGTTATACAGATTGGCATGGATGTCAAGGCAGAAGACATGAGGATGCACCACAGCTCAGCTGCCTTCTGGACACTAAGAGTAATAGGGGAAGGGAGGAGCGACTAAGGTCATTTTAGGGCACTGTTCCTGCCAGGGTCAAGCACTCGGCTCCGATGRAGCGAAAACCTTTAGCACATGCCTACACAAGATGTTACCCATCTCACCCTGCAGAGAGACAGGGCAATTCAGCTTATCCATCTTTGCCTCCCTCGGGAGGTGCATGGCCATCTCCACTGCCTGCCAAGGCAGCCCAGACAACTGGATTGCATTAAGCTAGACATGCAGCTTGGAAAAATTATGGTGCAAATCGATAGCCTAGGCTTACCAATATAACTGGGCTAGTCTCATTTACCCAGCTTCCAAGTGCTAAATTGCTTGGAAACTCTATTTCCCATAAGCCCAGGTAGTATTTTCAAAGGTGCTTAGTGACTTAACAGCTTGTCTYTCGTAGACTTACACTGAAATTTGGGCTTCAGTGCCCAGATCTAACAAAGTACATGTGTGTAATATCAGTTTGAGCTCCCRTCTCCCAACTAGGACTCAAAGCATATGGTTGAATGCTGGCCTAAGCACCTAAGTCACTTAGGAAAATTAGACTTTGACACCTAAGTCAGCTAGATGCTATATTTATATTTAACCTTGACCAAATCTGTGGCCTGCCCACATGTTCTCCGCCATGTGAGAACCCTCAGCAGCATCAACATTTATTTTTTAAATCCATTTCTTGGACAAGGCACAAACCCAGAATCCTGAACATTATAAATATTAAAGTTCCTATAGCACTTTCCGTGGAGGAGAGGTGTTAGCCCCAGGACGCTGGTCAGGTTCCAACTCATGCAATTGCATTCAGCCTCTAACACTTCAAATTCCCTCTCCAGTTTCTGTTTCACTGTGTTGTATTCCTCTTTGCTTTGACTAAGCCCTGTGATTTTATTAATTTTCTTCTATTAATTTACAAACCTACCCCAGCTCCACCAGTGGCAGAAATGGCAGGACTTGCATGGTCCTCCTCCAGGAAAATAAATTAAAAAATACAGTATTTTCCTCTTAACATGATCCTTTGATCCATCCAGGTTTTACTTTTTCATTCACAGTAGAGTTGAGATTAAAATATAATGCAAAAAAAAAAAAAAAGTTCAGAGGAAGAGATCTGCAGAAAAAGTCGTCTGATGCTTGTGGACTGGTCACCCAAAAGGATGTTGATGATTTCAGATTCTGCTAAGGGCTGTCTACCAAGGCACCAGGAGATTTCTCACTTCGGTCTTCCCTGATAAAATAATAATAATAATTGAGAATTATAAGTAGAATTGAAGTATTCCTGTAGACGTCACTGAATTTTTAAGAGGAGACATTTCACATCAGAACGATCAGCTGCATTTGCAACACTTGACAAAATCAAATATTGATTTTCAGCTTTGTTCTCTGAGTGAACTCACATCTGTGTTGCCAGCAGAACTGGCAGACTGTAGAGCCCTGCCTATGGCATGAACGTTACCCACTGCTGGTAACCAGTGTCAGCTGGCAGCACCCCAGGAAGGTCGGCTTGGGATGGGGTATAGCTATGGCCAACCTCTGAGCAGGGCTTATTCCATCACACCTGCTGAAACTTGCTGCCAGCAACAGGAATTTGGCTAGTCGCAAGAAAAAGTTGGATGTCGATCTCATTGCAATGCCTGGGAAGTCGGTGAGCATTACTTTCTTCCCAATTAAGTAAATCTGAAGTGAACCACAAGCTGCAGGACTCGGGTATAAACATGGCATGAGATCGAACTCAGGACTTGGCCAATAGAGTCTAGACTGTAATGGGGTAACCCGTACCCACCAGCCTCCCGGGAGGGAGCACACACTGAATGTCCTGCAAAGGGCTTTGTTAAATCTTCTCCTTACAAAGGAGGTGAATGCGGGACACACAGCCATCCCTCCCTGCCTCCTTTGAAGAGCAATGACATTCCTGGGATGCTTGAGAGTTGATGGTGTTGAAGGCTTTGAAGTGAAGTACTTGAGCAGTCTATTTTGACTTCCCTGGGTGACTCATGCTCAGCTCCGTATCTAAGATGGCTTTTCAGCTTCCTTTGACTGCTTTCCAAAAGTTACATGTTTGCTCAGCCTGACCATGGACTGTAACTTTTCTGTTCACCATTCATCTTTCCTCCTGAGGGTGGATGAACAGCTTTCTAACTCCAAAGGGGTTCAATGGTTCAGGCAGTGTTTTTCAAGAATAGCAATGTCTAAAGGCATTTTTGTATCAATAGGACAAATCTTAACCCTTTGACAAGCCCATACAGCTCTCAGGGAGCTGACTTGGAAAGCGTCAATGCAAGGCAGTTAGCTGTGAAGCTACAGCTGATCACATGGCAAATGGCATTTATACAGAAAATCAGAAGCACAAGGGAGGTCTCTTACACTTTTGTTGTGACACGTATCATAAGGGTATAATAAGGTATTAAAAATAACTTCACAAAGTACAGCCAAGAAAAGGGTTTGTAGGAGTGATTCTAGACCTGTATATTGCGTCTTTCACCCAAACACCCGCAACACCCTCGCAAATGTACTATTTTTAGGTACTCTATTGTTTGTACATAATGCCATGTGGCTCTGCAGTTGGACAGTGCCCCATCCTAAATGGAGCAGGGTCCTGGCTCTTTCCCAGAGCAGTGGGTTGAGGTCCTGTGAGCCAAATCAAGAAGAAATGCACACACATTCACAGGGACCTTGATTTTGACGTTTCCTCCTGCCATCCACATACAACTCTTTCTCTAAGAGAAGATCCTTAAAAAAATACCCATGAACACCTCCACTGCCAAATCCATCAGGCTGTGACAGGAGCTGCTGCAAAATGTAACAACCACCTTAGGTAAGATTTTTAGTTTTTAATCAATTGAGAGCTTTACTTGGTTCTCATTTAAATTTCACTGCTAGGTGACAATTCCTAGGGCTACAACAACTTGCCTGCCTGACATTTGACCTAGGAATTAGCAGTTTTCCAAATGTTTTTTACCTTCAGGTAAAAAAAACTTCTTGCTTTGGGAAATCAAGTCATCCTCATTGCTCTTAGCAGTGCACGTCCTGCAGAGAGGCACGGAAGATGTAGTGCCCGTTGTGCCACACAGCCTCCCTGTTGGCAGGGGCTCAGCATGCCCAGGGAAGGATCTTACAAGGATCAGAGGCAACATGAGGAATTTCAAGGTACAGAAACACCATGAGCCTGACTCCAGGTTCACTTGGGAAATCTTTTCCCAGAAAAATTACCTGGCTGGCGTTTGAGGCACAGCACTTTTCTACCCTCTGGAGCAGGAAGACATGAATAGTTTCAGGAGATGATGTGACTTGCACCCATCATTCAAGTGAGGCAAAAGTATTTATACAAGTCGCAACAGAGTGAAGAAACAAATGCTGGATCTGGCTGCAGGTTTCCACTTACTGCAGCTGGAGCTTGCAAGTGAAAGCAATAGTCTCTTATGCACACACATACATCTGACACCAGTTAATCAGAGCACAATATGTGGTCCATCATTGTGTGACAGCCCCACACCCACATCTGAGTACTTCAAGATGGGGTCAGACGCGCGAGTCACTCTCTCAGTGGCACCGGCTGCTGTGGCACGCAGCCAGTCTGATACAAACATCCACTGCTATAAATCTGTGGACTTTCCCTTGTTCCACATGTGTTTTGTCCTTGACATGGGGGACAGATTTAAAGTGTTTCTGGCACTGCAAGGGAGCAGGATTCACTTCCCAGCTCTCACGCTGGCACCACGAGGACCAGTACCAGAAGGTTATTTTACTTGAGACCACCAAAAAGGCACCTGTTATGGTTCTAGCTCCATCCCTGGTCCTCCTTTGCTTCTCCACTAGAAAAAGAATCCCATCCAGCCTGGTGGCATGAAAGCCACAGAGATGAGGCACCATGGCCCCAGGCCTGCAATGCAACAGGAGCGTGGAGRTGGCTCAGCAAGGAAGGAGGGCTGGCTGCTTTGGCCAGTGACAGAGAAGACATCAATGCCTTCATCTGTAGGAGCTGTTGAGCATCCCTTCATGCCAGGAAGCCAAAGCATTAGAGAGAGATGGATGCTGATGCGATTTTATCAGCCTGCAAAGCCAGGCAAAGATGAAAGCACAGAGAACATCCCATCTGATCGCCCATTTCAGACAACCCCTCTCACTTCTCCTTCCCTTCTCCCTCACCGTGTTCCTCTCACCACAGRAAGTTTTACTTCCTAACTCTCCCCGACGTCTGTCCACAACTTCTGTCTGCCCTGGGATACCCTTCTGCCAGTGAAGCACGCAGACCCAACCTCTCAGGGATGGTCCCTGCCCAGGTCACCTCCATGTCCATGGGTGTAAGCACAGAACCCCATGCAATTACTCCGTACTTCTGCCACACCGTACAGCTATTGCAGCCACTGCCTGGGAGAACCAGGCCCCTTTGTGCCCTACAATGACCTTTTCATGTGGGCTAATTACTGGCACTGAATAGAGGGAATGCCTGGGAGTGGGGTGTTTGTGCGTGCGAGTGCACGTATGCTATTTCTATAGGTTTCTCTCCAGTCTGTCCTCTACACAGTCCTATAAACTGAACAAAACAAAGATTTATCAGGGCATCCTGTTCACCCTTTTGTCAGTAAGAGGATTGTTCCCTCCTCTGTTTTGTGCCAAAATGCTTTTCTCTTTCCTCTGAGAGAGGGTGACCTCTTCCAAACAGACTGCAGCACTGGGAGACATTTTCACTGGGAGCCTGATCTTAGCTACAGCACTGACTGGGATGGGACCATGCCTCATTTCTGAAGATCAGATCCGTTTTTTTCCTTTACCTCCTTCCTCCTCTCAAATCCTCTCTGGTACATTCTGTTCATCCTAAAAAAAMCCACGCCAGGGATAACTCTCTGGAGGAGGGAACACTTCCCATGGCTAATAGTTCAGATGGTACCTTGTCTAAAAGATGAAAACCATTAAACTGTGATGCCCAGAAGCATTTGGACATCTAGGCTAGGTGGTTCACCTCTATCTTGGCTTAGACACTGTAGGAAAGGAGGACATGGGTATTGGACAAGAATTGAAAACTGGGCCACACATTTACTTACGTGTATCATATGTGCATATAACTGGATGTCTAAATCAGATACCTAGTTGCCCACCATCAGGGAATAGGGTGTTTGCGTCCCTTTACGTAATCTCCGGGCATAGTCTGTTGGCTCTGAAGAGCCTCCCTTTCACATCAGCTTGAGACAGATCCCAGTGCCTGCTCTCACACCTTATGCTTTGCTTATCCACCCACAGTGATCTGCCTGCTGAGATTTATACACCCTTTACATCGTGATAAACATACACAATTCACCATCCAGGGTCATGTCCTCTCTGCTGATGTTATGAGCAAGGAGAAATACTGAGGGGGTCTTGGTCAGTCTTATGCTCAAAGACAGTCCCTTCTCTCCTGGAGACACCAATGGGCTGACCTCCAGGTTGGGGCTGGTTAAGGAACTCCTGTTCCTGCTCCCATTATCCCAAAGATTCCCTTGGAGCCCTGGTCACCCCCCATCAGATGGTTCCTGTAACTGCACCCCCAAATCCTCCCACTCTCAGTCGGATTGGAGGTGACATTTCACGTGATTGCATGTTACGGAAACGTTGCAAGTGCTCTTTCCAGGGAAGGCTAATGGCAGAAATGAAATAATCAAATCTGCTACTACAGTAAGACTGGGACATGGGAAGGAAAGGAACCAGGTACAATTAAGAAACCTTTTCCCAGAGGCCTCTGGGGGAATCCCAGCACTGCAAAACTCATGGTCAAGCTGCAGCCTGAAGAGCTCCAAGATGGGTCATTCTCTAAAGCTCTGTGGGCCACATTAAAGCCTTACTTACAAGCTTAGGTTTGGAGACATATGACAGCTACTTGAAAGGAAAAGGATATCATCTCTGTGTGAACAATGACTCACTAACCCTTCCCCAAAACAGATCCCTTCAGCTCCAAAACCTCATGTGATGTCCACATCTTGGCACCTCCTCCTCCCTCTCTCTACCCTCCTGATATCTCACTCATCTACCTGAGCAAGCAAGGCTTAGCAAAGAGAACATGCACCCCACAAACAAAAGTCAAGGGAAGGCAAGATCGAGCTTGAATGGCATTCCCACATTTCCATATTTCCAGATTTTGGGCTCTATGTAGAGAGCATGAACCCTCCTCCATGTCCTGCTCCTGTCTGTGTCCCTTTCATGCTGGTGAGATTTGTTGCGGGATAATTCTCAACAACCATCTCCCCACAACAAAGCCACCCCCTTTAGATGTGGGCAGATGATATAGAAAATGGGTGGTTCAGGCTGATTTCATGAGGCCTAATAAATCTTCAGTAAATTAAAACTCATCCCCCTTTCCTCCCCTCCCCGGGCCTTTGTCTTGCTAATACACATTAAGCCCTGCCTGGCTACACACTTTGAGGCGTTTCGGAGGTGAGGTCTGTACAAAGCTGCAGATGTGGGAGCTTTAAAGGACCTTTGGCCCTGGTGTTACCCATTAACATCAGCCATGCCAACACAAGAATCTCACCATGGTTCTCTCCCCTCAAAAGGGCTCCCAAGTAACAACCTCGCCTTTTGAGGGGGGGGGGGGAGAAATAAAAGAACAGAAGGAATGAGCAAGGGAGAATGAGAGAGAGAGACCTTCCAAAAGAGGTGTTCCCTGTAAAGCTAATTTTGTCCCTAAATCATTGTCTGAAGCTGGTTGCTAGTTAGAAATTGCTTAAGAAATCAGTGCACCTCTTTCAAGCCAGGCGATGCTGGCACTCACAACAGCATTCGCTGATATATGATTAATTTCTCTCATCTCCACTGACCGTTTCCACCCTGACCTTCCTAGTTTCAGACCTTGAAATAAAGAGCCCTAATGCAGTCCCATATTCAAAGAGCCACTTTTGTCCCATATTCAGGTTTTTATTCCTGTTCAGATGTTCTCTATGCTTTCCACCCCTCTTTAGAAATCAAAATCAAGCTGCCACCCGGGCTGGAAACCAAGTGACAGGCCAAAAATGTGTCTGTGAATGTAATAGCCCTTCTGGAGTATCCCCTTTTGCCCTAGTGTCTTCCGTTATCCTTTTACTTGGAGCATGCTAGTGCCCTATGTACTTGCATCCCCTATCCAATACAAGGGAAAATGCAGCCAGGAAAGCCATGTAATTAATGAACCTGCCCATTTCCAGTGGGCAAAGATTTGAATAAAAGCTTCAAGGATGCGAACAATTCACTTCTCTGTTCAGTGCATTCACCGAGGTGCTTTCAGGTGTGATTCGAACAAGAAGTAACAGCTCCTCTCCCCAGGTTTCTCAGCAGAGGCTGCGCCTTCCATCCCTTGAAGCACTTTGGCTAAAATGTAAAGAGAAACTTTGTGGCCCTATGTGGGTGCTTTAGAAGTTGTAAGGTGTGATGAATGAGCTCTAAAAAACACAGATCAAGAGGAAGATAGCGGGGATGAAAGGACAGACAGTTAGATCAGACTAGACATCCTGGGATGAAAGGAAAGGTGAATGGGTAGCTAGATTAGACAGTTACGGTAAGTGGAAGGCAGGAAATCCAAACCTGTAGGTGTTTATCCTAAACTCCAGATCTGCACCTGTAAAGGCTGCTGCCTTACTTCTTTTTTAGTCAGTCCTTTCATAAGCAAATTTCCCAGCGTGATCAGGAGGTGCTCCTGGCACAGGGACTGTGAGCATGAAAGAGAAATGAAACAAACTGGCCAACCAACCCCATTCATACCTTTTTTTTTAAAATCTCAAAGGAAAGCTTAGATCTCCATCCCTTTTAAATTTTTGGGCAAAGGCACAGGTCAGTTCTCATTTTATCAGGATTGCTTTGTCCATCCCAGCGAGAAGGGACCATGCACTTTGAACAAGGTACAGTATCACGGGCTCCAGAGGATTTCAGAAGGGGTTTATCTCTGGAGCGTGGAGCTTGTTAACTCTGGACTGTTGCTGGAGGCTAAGGCTGAGAGTTCTCCCTGTCCAATCAGATAAACGTGAATGCCTCTCACTCTGCTAGCGAGCTAGCATGAAAACCCACAGCGTCACACTAAATAATGACAGTGAGAGGAGAGTGCGTTCTACATTCATTCACCAAATCAAATCCCAACAACATTCAAAACAGTTCAGATATTTATCTGGGGCTGCTCGTCTATCCCAAAAGCACAATGAGACTTGTCAGGTTTCTATGCTTTCCTGGTGAGACTATTTTACAACAAAGCAGTTATCCCTTGGGGATCATATAACTATTTACATATTCATTTCCTGGCGTCGTACCCATCATTTCCTATCATATCACGGGAAGGCAGCTGCCGTCCTCTCACACTGTGCAGTCCTCAGCAATTTGGGCTGATAAGCAGTGTGGAGCTTAGAAATCAGCTGGAGAGGCACACCGGGGTATTGTGCTGCCTTTCTTTACATGGGAAAACTTTAGATAAGTGGAGAAGTGCACCACCAGTGATGTAAAAATCTATCCTGTTCACTTCAGCGGAATTTCACTGACAACTTCAACCTTCTCATGTAACTTCGTACATTAGCTTTCTATGCTAAACCTTGACCAAAAGCTACAGTTTTGTTTTCTCCTACGTCAGGGACACATGAAAATTAGCAGAACAGCACTTTTTTCATGTCAAGACCTTTGTAAAAGTATTTTTCGATAGATAGTTGAACCATAACAAAATATGTAATATGCTCCATTTTTGCCAGTAATTGGGTTGCATGTCATCCCCCTATGGCTCCATCTCCACATCAAAGATTCCTGCATTTATTTCTATGATATCAATTAGTTTTATTCCAAAATCACTACGAAGCCCAAAGTTGCTCAATACCTTTGTTAAGGCATAATAAAAAGCCATAATGTGGAGCAACGCTGCTTTCCTCTGAAGCTTAATCATTTTAGCCTTGATCAATAAAGGCCCAACTGCTTTGCGCTTCTGCACAGTCAAAGAAAAGATCCTCCTAAGGTCTGAACACCTCCTGGAGATGCCTCTGCTTGTCACCAACAATAAAGGTGGTGAAAAACAATTAGATTCTCATCTCGCAGTACTTCAGTTATGTGCCAAGTTTAGGTGAAGAAAATCACCTTTTGGATGTCTGAAATCAGTGTCATGGTTACCACCCTGACAGTGAGCAAACCTATGTCAGCATTTGGCTCTTCATACTTTGCCCTGAATAGGAAAAATAGTCTTATTGCCAGTTGATTGCGGTTTTCGCTCCATTAAATCAAACCAGGAAAGGAGGATCCAAATGACATTTTAAAGACATACTGAAGACTCTGGCAGTAAATAAACCCAAAGAGGGCAAATATGTGTTTCATTGCAAATACCATAAGCCTCAAAGTGGCTACAGAGCAATAACTCTTCTCTTTTACAAAGGATCCTCCATCTGAGATCCTGAATGTACTTTGAAAACAAATGCACTCTATCTCCTAACATCTACCTGGCCTGACTGACAGAGATTTCTAAGACTTATGGCCTCATCCTGCTGAAATCTACCCCTTCGTTTGGAGCAGGATGCAGTTCTCTTGGCACAAAAACGCACACAGCTCTTTGAAATGCTTGGCAAAGTCTTTTGCTGCGAGGGGTGTGCTCAAACCTGCTCCACTTGAAGGGAAGCACAAAACTATTATTGACTTCAAAGGCAGTGGGACTCAGCCCCAGGGTGGAAATTAGCTTCAACATTAATTGAATTAAAAGAGGGGGATTCCCTTCGAAGAACTGCCACTTCCTGGGCCATGGGATGAGATTTCTATTGAACACAATTATAACTAGGCCAAAACACTTGAAAACAGGTGCTGAATTCAGTGGCTAGGCACCCCAAGATCCAGTGGAGGAGAACAAGATGTATAGAAACTCAAGCTGTAGTTTAATTTACCTGAACACGACCCTGCTGAAGGACAGGACAAGGGCAGAAGCTCCTGAAAAGCACCACGGCTCCTGAAGCTGGGAGCGGAGGCAGGACCTCAGCTCCCATTAGGCAAAGTACACGTGTGAGTATTTCTAAACCTCTACCATCTGAAGAAAAGGTAAAAAGGAAAAATAAATATGAAATAAGTATGATCTAGAGAGGCAGCTGGGAAACTGCATCCCAGCAAGGTGTGAACTGCTGTATTCAGCCCCCAGGCCTGGAAATGCCACTAGCCTCAAGGCTTGAAATGTCCCTCATGAGGTGTCCATGAGCCCCAAAAGTCTTAGCTCAGCCTTGCCTCCATTTGTTTGCCCTCTCCAGGAATCTGTC
This sequence comes from Phoebastria nigripes, assembly GCA_035582835.1. NCBI lineage: Eukaryota > Metazoa > Chordata > Aves > Procellariiformes > Diomedeidae > Phoebastria > Phoebastria nigripes. The sequence goes on from JAYKAV010002799.1 coordinate 267,985, forward strand.
AGGGCAGGTAGGTTTTGGTTAGGATATGTTCTCTATTGAACCTTACTCCTCCAGAATTATGAAGTCCCTGATACCTCTGAGACCTCTCCACATTTTTGGATGCGGCCTCCAGATCTTTGTCCCTTTTCTCCCCCATTTATACACACCAGCACTTGTGGGCTGGAGCATCTTTTCCCAGCCCTGGTAAAGCAGCAAATTGGATTTACCTCCACTTCTGAAGCTCACTCAAAGAACTACTTAGAAAAAAATATTAAAATCAATAAACTGGATTCCTCTCCACATCAAATGACCCCCCAAATCCTCTGCACCCTCTGGCCTTGGGAAGGGTACAATTCCTGCAAGAACAACCCCCTCCAAACATACCAATAGCCTCCCTTTTCGTCTCACAGACAAAACTCGACAGCATTTACAATGAATAATCACCCTGCATGAGTAGGATTTTGCCATTTGCTTCCTCCTGCAGCACATCAGACTCTTACAAAGCCCAATCTGCTGAAAGCATTGCTTTTCTCCGTCTCACTGAAACCTAGTCTATTTTCTCCCCTCTGGGAGAAGAAGGATCTGAATCAGTGATTTGTGGCTCAGGGCAATGCTCAGAGCTGCCTTTCCCAGGAATTGCAGTAGTCCATGAGGTGAAGGTGTCAACATCAGATAAAGAGGAATTCACCCACCGGACAGCTAGCATATCTGATCTCAGCTTAGGTTACTTGCTGAGAAAAGACCAGCAAGATGCCTCAGAGCAGCCAACCCTCCTGAAAAAGGTAAAGTTTAATGAGATCAAATGTGTTCATAGTAAGGAGGTCAGAAAGGGAAGCAGGTAATGGCATCAGAGAGCTGGGCAAAACTTCTACAGACCACAGGACAGCTTGCTCTGGTGCAGAAGAGCCAACCTAGAAGAACAATAAATTGGGCCACAGAAGTTCAGACACCAGTTTTTGATGCTGGTCTGCTTTGATTTATCTAGGGGATGGCGCCAAGACCTGATTCCCTAAAGAGGGGAATGGAGTTTCGATCAGGTCCCCAGGAGGATTTATTACTGTACTGATGACTGTTCCTGGCCTGAAGTTTCCCCGGGTATTTCTCCTCCAGACTGAGGGTTGGCAGTGCTTCGAGCCTGCCCTTATCCCCACACTCCTGTGGTTGTACCTCAGTCTATTCTCCTGCTGCCTGACTTTGCTATAGCTCATGGGCATAGCACTGAGAAAATGTTCCTTCGACTGTCACATAGCCACTGTAGAAAGCTCTTTTCATCAGCAGGTGTCACACAGCTCTGCCACAAAGAACAAGGTCCCTATTGCCATTTTCTACATGAGGAATGTAAAGCAGAAAGAGACTTGACTGAAGGCATTCACCAGACCAGGGGCCAGGGAGAGAACAGCTCTCCCAGGTTTCTGTCTTGTGCTTTTATAGCAGACTTCTGCCAGCCTTCCTCTCATAGTAAAATGAAACAAGTGCTATTCTGTGATAGAAAGAGCATTGCACATGAATAGCCATCAGTCAAAAAGGATGTGCTGTGAGGATGGCCCAAATGCCCAGTTTGGAGAAGAAAAGAACAGTGTTGTGACCCCAGCAAAGGGCAGGACCCCCGCGCTCCACCACTGCCCTCTGCCGCCAAAGCCTTCACCTCTGACACCCTGACCATGCCCTTTTCTCCAGGGTCTTTCTGCAGCCAAGGCTACCAAATTCACATTGGCTCTCCGTGAAAGGCCACCAGTTCATCTGAATCATCCTCGCCTGCAAACGATGCCAAAACTCGGAAACAGATGTTAAAGTTGAGAGCCTCTGTAGCACAAACTGGCAGCTCTGGACCTTTGTGGTTCTGGCTTGAATATCACAGAGGCAAGTTTTATCATATGAAATACATCATGCACTCATGATCTACATGGCTGACCTTGCACGACGTGCCACTGGGTGCTGGTGCAGTGACACCTGAGTCTCCCTCACAGACAAGTGAAGTCCCCTGCCAGGAGCTACCTTGTCCTCCTTGCCCTTGTCCTCACGTGCACAGGAACCACATTTCCTTTACCTCCCCTGAGCTCACTGATCAGTTCTCTGCACAATGCTTGGGATGAAGGGCATGGCAGTGGCCTGGCTGTCTCCTTTGGGGTTTCCTACCTTCTTTGTGCCTGCCAGCTGCCTCTGGGTAACTGCTGCCCCGACACGCCTCTGCCCAAACGGAGCATTGCTGAGGCACCCAGATGGGTGTTTAGCTAACCTCAAAGACTTGCTCTAGCAGATGAGATTTTTGTGCTTTTCCAAGAGAGCAGAGCCAGGCAGAGGCAAAACTTCAGAAACACCCCATGAATTAAAAGAATAATAAGTGAAACACAAGCTGTGTGTTGTTTCTACCATTTATCCTGCAGCTTTTAACTAACCAGCAGCAGCAGAGCAGCACTGGGGGACAACCTCTCTCCCTCCTTCCTCCTCCCTCCCTCCCAGCAGCATAAATAAGGAGAAAACTCCACCTAAGTCAGTGAACCGACACAGAAGCTCCCTGAGCCAACATGAGAGGAGAAATCAGGCCTTAAAATTGACATAGACAAGGACTGCTTCTATTCATTTGCTGCTGTGCTCCTATATTGCTGGCTCTGCTGTGGCAGCAACCCAGCTTTCTGCGTGTTTAACTGAGCTCAGACTGACCCGAGCTGCACAGTCGCTCCCAGGAGTATGACAAAAGTTCACCTTTTCCCAGACATGAGATAATTTTGGAGCACACTTACACACACCCCACTCCCCATCCCCTGCATCCTTCCCGGGATGCTGCAGGGTGAAGAGTGAGAGAGGTACACATGGATCTGCCAGCATTAATCTCCTCTCAGGATGGCCTTTTAAGCAGGAGAGGTTATAAATAAATAAAGCAAAAAGGATCTCCGACCATCATCCATGAGCTGGCCTCCTTCCCTCATTCTTCCCCCAGATCCCTCCCTCCCCTTTCACAGACATCCTCTGCATCAATGGGCGAGACCGGAAGGCAGCAAACTTCCACCTCCCCGCTCATGCGGAAAGAAATCGCACTCCGTTTCAAGAGTCCGCGTTGCCTGGCTTTATTTCAGCTCTGCACATTGTTCGTGTTGGGGAAGGCGGGGGAGGAGGTAGGGATGGGGCATTGTTTGCAATTCAAATGGCTGGACCTCAGGAAAAACCAATAAACTTAAGTCACTAGAGAATTTCAACAAGCAGGGCCACTTTCACAAATAGGAAGCCTCCTCCCTATCGGTGGGGGCTGTTGAGGAGCCACTAGACAAGAGAATAACTAAGCACTCATGGGGCTGAGAGCTTTTCATTCAATGAAGTCCAAACCAAACAAATTTCCCCTTTAGGAGATGCCTTTATCCAAACACGCTGAGCACACACAGAAAGGGGCTCGGTGCCTCCGGCTCTCTGCATTTGCTATATCAGGCCTGTTTTCTTCTCCCCCTTCCCTGCCTGTCACCGGTCTCAGCTGCGGGCTGGTGGAGGTTTGGAAGCGCACCCTTGGCAGGGTATAGTTTGTAAAGCCCCGCAGATGTTGTCGGTGGAAGGGCATGCGAAAATTCACCCGCCGTAAATCCCCATTCATGTAGTAAGTGTGGCGCAGGAATAAATTGCACCAGGACTGGATTTATAGGTGAGGTGGCTTGTACCAGCTTAGTGTTTAATTTTCAGTTCAGCTTTAACTGCCCTTTCTTAGGAGGATTTAAGGATTTCCATAACTCATTCCAGCTAGCACACCACGGTGCAAATCCTGCTGCGCTGCCCCCTCCTCCCCTCCCTCGCATGGGTTCCCTGGAGCCGAGTCAGATCTCTGCCGGGCGAGGGAGAGGAAGGCTCCTGCTGCAGCGAGGCCACGACTCTGCAGCGTCCTCTCGGTCATTATCTAGAGCTGTTCAAGAAGTTACTCGTGTTCAGCTGGGAGTGTTCTTTGTCCACATCTGGCTTCGCCTGCCCCACACAACTGTTTACGCAAGTCAGGCAGCGATAAAGGCAAGGAAACAATGCAAACGAAAAGACCCTTTGACACCACCTAAGCGCTGCGTTGAGGCATCTGATAAATCAGAGAAGTGTGGGAGTGGCTATCAATGGCCCAACCGGTGGTATAGCATTGCTGAGATGTACACGGAGAAGGAAACGATGAGGTGATGGTCCCCCCTGCCTCATTATCCCATTTTGGAGGTCCCTAATTTGATGCTGACCCAATAACATGGGTAGACTGAAAGAACTGACATTAACTGACCTGAGCCAGAGAACTGGCCCTAAAAGCCCCTTCATTTCTCCCAGTTCAGGCCCCATCCTGAACTAGCTGGAACATGAAATTCAGACTCCTGCTTTCCACCCCTTCCTCATGACTCTTTTTCCTCCTCCTTACTTATTGCACAATTTCCTTTTCCCTCTTTTGCCATCTCTTAAGAAATTTTTTGGTTTTCAGTAGCCAAAACTGCAGGTTTTGCAACATTGCTGTGAGCAGTCATCCAAACACGCAACTGCTCCATCTTGCTGCATCTCCCCCAGCCCCATGTTGCTGCCAGGTCCCCCAGAGGCTGGCTTTCCATCAGGCTGGCTTACAGAGGCCGCATTTTCCCTCTTTGATTTCTTTTTCTGCTCTCTTTTGCACTAGCTTATTCCATGTTATCTTCAAGGAAACAGGACCAAGTGAGATCTAACAACAAGGACAGCAAAAAGTTCTTGCTCTCTCCCAACTATATTACCTCAACAAAAATGACAATTCTCACCAGCAATGTGAGGAGTGCTCACCGGGCACAGACATCTCTGCGAGTCACATGCAGAATATTAAATGGATAAAGTCACACGACATCCAGGTTTTTTTCACACGTTTTTTGGGTCCACAATTTCACATAGATTGATGGGAAGAACTGAGGAAATCTCCCAGAATCACCCTTTGCAATGCCTGGCAGGCTAGCCAGGAGGTCAAGAGGAACAAATGCCAAACAAATCCAGTCTCTATTTGCTTACAAAATGCAACCTTTTCCCATTTTTTGTGTAGGTAATTGCTTACAGGAATGTGGCTGCAGGGACAGCCCATCTCCTGTGAAAAGAGCCGTGGAACTGTAGGTGCGCGACTGTTACCTCTGAGGGAGATGGACCAGCGATTAAACATACTGCAGTTCCTGCTCACTGAGATCCCACCAGGCCACTTCTGAGCCTTGTCACAGAAAGCAATTTGCTGTAGAATAACAATACAGATGTTAAACAAACCCATACTGCTGTAGAATAACAATATAGATGTTAAACAAACCCATACTGCAGGTGCGATGCAGCTCAATAAGGTTCTTACCAGTGCAGCTAAACCCAGCAGCACCCCAAGGGCTTGCACCAGTGTATCCACACCAACGTGGATATGCTCTTCTCAATCTTTCCTGCCCTGGCAGGACTTCAGGCCTGATTTACATGCTCCTGTTTGTGCTAATTGTATCTCATGTAGCTCCATTCAAGACAGAAGATGACAAAGTTACTACCGACTTTGCACAACGTACCTCAAAATAGATTTATAGGAGGAGTTCAATCCATAGTCATGGAGATGTTTAGTACAGAGCTGCCACTTAACATCAAGATGCTTAATTCCCTAGGGGTGTATGTCAAAAGAAAAAAGTTCTTCTGAATTAACTACAGAAGAACATTTAAGGTGGACATGTTAAATTGCATTCAACTCCTGTGCAGATGCTCTTGTCTGGAAGTGGCTATAAAGTTAATATAGCTTAATTCACCTTGAAAAGAAAGCTAAATCAAACAAATCAACTCTGAATAAAAATTACTTTAGTGGTCCTGAACTCATCCATGAAATAAATAAATAAATATTCTTCAGATTAACATTTTTACATGACTGCGGCCCTCTGGGTTGCGAAGAAGGGAAGGACTCTCTCGAAGCAACGCTTTCTTTAACACCAGGAAAGCTGTGCTTATTGCTAACCAGCCGCCTCCGTGACTATTCTGCTCCTGTTTCGTTCATTTTGCTGGTTCCTGGATCTTATTAATGTAGGTGTGAGGGGGTGGGGGACGACAACTCGGACCCCATTGTTTATGTCTTGCTGGTCGGAAGGGGGACTGAGAAAAATAAAAGCTAACAATAAAGCAAAGCGTTAGCCAAAAGAATGCTTTTATTGCCACCAGGAGTAATTCAAACCTTTTGTGGTGGTTTTGAGACAAACTTTATGGTGGTCAAGTCATACATTGCTGGTTGGATTTAAAAAACAGGCAGGATATTTTATGACCATTAATAAATGTTTGTAGCCTGCATACGAACACGGGAGAGGTAATCACACTTCTCAAGCCGATCACCTGCAGTGGTCAGAGAACTGACTTCTACCCCCATCCACCCTCTCCGCATGAATTACTGCTAGATGCATTAAGGAAAGAGTTGCTTTTATTCTTTTTATCCTTTCTCTGAAGTATCGGTGTTTGCTGGTTCAGTACACAGGATACCAGACTCGAATGGGCCAGTTTAGGCCAGTTTGCAAATCTTACAGATCTTCACAAAATTACTCTGGGTCAAATCTCCCCTCACCCTGAGACTCCAGATAGGATGTACTTAAACTGTATGGAAATTACCTTGTCACCCATTTAAGGCCCCTCACCAGATTGCTATAAAACAGGGGCACTGACTCCTAAAGAATTGCACTTATTCATAGATTTTAGGGCCTTTGTGGTTCTTTAGCTTGACCTGCTGCACAGCCCAGGTCAGGGGACCACCCCACGTTGATTCCTGCTTCAAGACCAATAGCTGTGGCAGAACTAGAGCAGAGTAAAACCTCCTGTCTTGAGTTAACAGTTTACAGTGATGGGGGGGGGCAGAAATTTATATATACCTATAATCTCCCTCTGTCTCTGCACCCAATGTTGAGGCAACAGTTCTTCAGAAGTGCCACCTCTATTAAAAAACATGATTCTTATTCCCCACTCTTCCCACGGGTTGTCAATACTTTTGCTGTGCTTGCAATGGTGAGGTTTGCACCATTAGCAACCCAGAACAGGAACATACCATCTGATTTTTCCCAAATACAGGACACACATACTGACTGAACGCCTCTGGTTTCTGTATATCACCATCCCAAAGAAGATGTCAAAACCACTGATAATTTTATCTTTTTTGTTTTAAATACTGGTAAAAATCACTCCTTCTTTAACACCACTGGCCATGGATTTCCTCCACTGTTCTTTCGCTTCCTTCATCAATTTTTCTGCGATCTTTGATTTCTAATTTATCCATATTGATAAATGCTTCCCATTCCCATTCACTCATATTTCACTCTCAGGGAATTGCCTGCACTCTTCGTTCCTCCACCTCCAACTTCAACCATAGCAAGCACGTTGGTTTTAATGGGTTTTAATGCTTTCACAAAGCACTCCTTACTGCTCTACACTCCTGGCCCTCATCGCTATTTGCCTAATCTCTCTAGAACGATGTATGAACACTTATGTCCATTTCCAGATCATTGAAGGAAATATTGCACAGCATCAGGCCTACCAGCCCAGATCCCTTGGGAAACCTACGGAAACACTCAGAGCTAATGACAAACCTCCAATCTGGTATCTGTCGATGCCTAATCAGTCAAATGCCATCTGGAGAATCCAAGGATGAGAGTCAGCTTCTTTGACTTTAGTTATATGAAGGTGAGGTATTTGGTCTAAGCTAGTTGCATGCACCCCTTGTGCAGTCACCAGCAACACAGTCAGCAGCAAAAGTTTATTTGAACTATTGAAATAGTTTAAATCTGGTGGAGTTGCCATCTCTGTTTGCTAGCAAGAAGGGGGAACGAGGCGATTAGCACTTGACATGGAGATGGCTGCACTGATGTGAAGCTCCTGTGTCCATCTTATGGAGCAGTCTCTATCAACCAGCTTGCAAATGAGGTTTCCATTTTCAAAAATATTGGCAAACAAAAGAAGCAACCACCAGTCAGACTGTGTCCTAATGCCTGACACTGCTTCTCTGCTGGATGTCACCCCTCCATCCTTCTTCCAGCAGAGATGCTGCTGGGTATGCTCCCTAACCCCTGTCAGTCTACACCAGCCTGGTTGCCTTAGCCAGTAACTAAGGAGCAGTGTCAGATGAACACCTTGCTGGGCAAAATAGTGATTTCTGGAAGAGATAGGATGTACTTATTTTATCGCTTGTCACTTCTTTACTTTCTGAAGGCTGTTGTCAATATTCTATATGGATCTCATGTCAACAGCATCTCCTAGGGCCTTATTAGCCTATGACTTAGGTCACTTGCTTTAAAGCTGCCAGAGTCTAAGAAACAGATACTGCTATTCCCAGCCCACCCTTTTTGACAACTTTGTACTTCTAAAATAAATCATAATGAGAGGTTTTAACATTTTGGGCTTGTAATTCTCCCCACAACATGTTGGTAATATCAGCTGGGTTGGAACAGAGCAATTCTGTTTCCCCCATCCTCTTTCCCAGGCACCTAACATGGTTTAGGAACAATTCAACAGTGTCTTTTCTTCAATAGTCTTAGTGCTTTGATTAATGCCAGTGGTGTTGATGTAGCTGTGATGGTTTAAGGATGTATTAATTAATTAACCTTGTCTCCTGATTAATTTTGTTCTTGACATCTTGATTTTGTGCTAAATTAATTCTCATTTATTCCCCCTTCCACCCTCCCCTTTCATAGATCACTCTCCTCACTTCTAATCAGGTTTCCCCTTAGATTATCTCCCCCCTCTACTGAAATGGAGATCACTCAGACTGTGCAGCCACTCCAACCCCTCAAGGATTGACTTACCTTCCACAACACCCACTCCTCGCTCCCCTGGGGAACTGCCCACTTCCACACCCATCTTCTTTAACTGACAGTATGAGGGGACCCTCAGAAAAGATCATACAGATGTTCCCTGGGTTCAGCACTCTTCCTGGACGCTACCTAAGGTCCATCCATCGCAGACCAGGAACCTTTCGTCTGTCTTCTCCTTCTACATTGCACACACTCCCTGCCTGAAAAAAGGGCCACCACTCCTGCCTAAGGTCCCTAGATGCCACCAGAGAACTACCACCAACCCCATCAGTTTTAATATGGCAATGAAGACTGAACCAAAGCCCTTCTGTTTTTAAAGCATAGGTCCCTATCACATGGAGTCAAGGGACATGAGCCAAAGTTTCTGGGGTTAAGCACAACCACCTACCAGCAACCTTCCATCCAGGTGGCCAGCAAGGGAGAGGTCTGAAGGCAGAGGCACTTTCCCAGCCAAGTGCCCAGCGAGAGCCCCGAGATGAGAGTTTCTGACCAAGATGCGGGGATTCAGGACGCATTCAGATAGGAGGTGTTCAGTTAAACTAAAGCTTCCAAACCCTTTCCAGGGACTCTTGCTGGATTTTATCAACAGCTCTCCTCCTCCTACCCTGCCCCCAAACAAAATAAGTTCATCAAATGGGGTTTGCTGCCTGGAGACTGAAGGAGTGGAAACATACCCCTCAGTCCTGCTAATGACTGGAAATAGCCCAGTGTAAACTTAATTATTATGCATTATGAATACCAACACACCCTGGTTATTACAATCACTGTCCATCAGTTTACGATCCACGCAAACACCATGGTTGGTGAATTCCATTTTATGATGCAAATGTAGACAATCAATACAGGGATTTTGTTTGATCAGAGGCTCCTTTTGCCTTTTTCAGAGGAAAAAAAACTTATTTTGCATGTTCAGCCCCTCAGCTGGAACAGATCCGCATAACTCCGCCTGCGCAAGTGAGTTCTTGCTCATTTACACTAGGTGAAAGTCTAGCTAAAATAAAAAGGGGAGATATAAACTCACCATGCAGTCAAAGAAGGACACTTTTCACAAGTAGAATGGTTAAAGGAGAACTAGGCATAAAACCTATGGGAAAACAGTAAAGAATTTTGAGTTTGTGTATGTACATGCTTAGGAATTAGAAAGAAAAGTCTATACATTTTTAACCACAAAAGATTTCACTGGACAACATGGTCTAGCAGGAGCTTTAAAGGGGAAAAGCAGTTCACAGACTCTTCTGAATGCATCTCCAGTAGCCGGGTTGTTAAGACATTCAGGGCTGTTAATGTGTACTGTCAGGCCATTGTAACCAAACCTTTAATCCTGGGCCTGTCAGACTTGAAGGAAAACTAAGGGGCTGACAGTACTGCAGCAAATGGATTTTCCTTCTCTGCTCTCATTGCCTCCCCCCTTCCTTCCATTTAAAGTTAGAATAACATTGAGTCTATTGCTTTCAGGGCTTGCAAAACAACGAGAGAAAAAAAGGGGCTGGGGGGGGGGGGAAGAAAACCTAGCCTAGATGGACAATCTTCTCTTTCCAAATCCCAGTACCCAAACTGGGAGCACTTGGCATAGCCCGGTCAGACTCGGGCTGTCTGAGAGCTCTTTCTCCCTGGCTCTGGTTAGAAAGTTTTCATGAGTCTATTTTTATTTTCAGACATCTCTATATGAGGAGAAACACAAAGAGCTACATAGGAAGTGTCAGGCAGAATTGCAAAGTCTTAGATTTTCGTTTTCGTCTTTGGTTTCAGACCTTACCCACATGGGACATGAGAGCTGACAGTATGACATGTACGCAGACACTTTTCCTGTATGTCTACCAGGCTCTTCATCACCCACACATCCCTTACAGCCTTGCTTCATGAGATCTTGGTCTGGGATTTCAATTTTTAAAGCATGATAGGTGTACTTTGCGGTAGGACCTGGGTCTGCTACCCAGCGTTCCCCAAACCTCCACCCAGCCCTTCCCTTCCAAGTGCATCTGCCCTTCTTTGGTCTGTTCTGGATGATTAAGAAAGGCAAAGACAACAGGTAAGACGTGATCATTTGCAACCTGTTCCTGGCATGTGATGTACTGCTCAGACGAGGTGATGGCACCCTGTGTCTGCCACAGGCTCTCCAGAAATTTTAAGACCGCCTCTTTGCTCTGACAGGTGGGGATACTGCCCACTCTGCAATGTGAGATGACTGGATGGTGCATTAGAGGATGAAAGATGGACACCAGGAAATAGGGCCAAGTGCTATTTGGAGTGAGCGCAGTACCAACAGCCTGTTCTTTGTAGGATGGGGTTGCAGCCAGGGGCTGACCACCAGCTGATGCAGCTTCCCTTGGAGCTTCAGCCTGCTATCTTGGCCACATGCTGTGCAATGTTGACCCTCAGACTCCAGACACATATGAAAAGATCGGTCTCTCATTTGCTGCCCAGAAGCTCCATAGTTTTGAAGGCAAGACTGAACACAGAGCCTTTCCTGCAAAATGGCCAGTCAAGGTATTAACCTCCAGTCACCAGGGTCCTGCACCTCTAGCCACTGTTTAGGCTGGGTTTATGTCACTGCAGACTGGGTTTATGCTGCTGGATCAGCATCACCATCTACTGACTATGAAATAAGAAACAATGAATTAGGCTGCAAGTTTATGAAAACACATGACTACATTGTTCAAATGCTGATATCTCTGTATACTAAGGCACTAAGCGGAGTAGGATCAGTGGTAAACAACCAAGACAGAGTTGGACCTCAAGGTGGGTAAAAATTGACGTCCATCATCTGTAGCTATTTACTAACCTTTGTTTGAAATCACCCCCAGTTTCTGTATAAATAAACCAGGATATTACCTAGGGTGCTGCTGAGTGGGTGCAGTTTCCCTGTATCTTTATCCTAGATGCCTCATAATTGCTTGGAGTCTTTCCCTTTGATTCTTTAAAATGTACCTAAATAAAATCACAGCTAAAATCCAGTCCACCTGTTGTAAATAATTCCAGAAATTCTGTTGTGCAGGATATCATGAGATCTAGACCTCTAACTCCAGATCAGAACACAAAAATAAAAGCAAATGGACAGAATTTCCCATGAAAAAGAACTTTAAAGTTTTCACAACAGTCTGGTGGGTGTTCTCTAAACTTGGGGTTAATTAGAGACCTTCATGTTTTCAGGCCAGCACTTAACAGAAAATTAAAAGAAACAGAAAACAGTTTCTTTAGATATGCGTCAGGGACCCCTCCTTTGTTAGCACAATGTCACTCTCCAGACAGGAGGTCTGGTAGAGAGGAGGAACTCCATCTTCCCTCTTGGTGTCCTGCACCACGGATGAATCAGCCAAGCATAAAAGGTCTAACTAGAAAAAGGGAGCATTTCTGCATGTATCCAGGACTGACAGCATTTCTTGAAAAGGGATTAAACAATAATGTTGTTGTATCAGTAAAGGACTGGGTCCTCCCTCCCTTCCCTTGCTCGTGTAGGTGTTGTACAAAGCAGAAGGCGGCAGGTCTGTGCCCCGTACAACAACCTGGGTGGTTACTGCCTCCCGCACGGTACCTGTCCTGCGGATGAGCAGAGGAGCATTGTTAGGGGCTGTCAACCCAGGACTTCTCACTGGCTGCAAATTCATCTAAGGCAGCGAGACATAGCACCGAGAATATTATTAAATGGAAAAGCAAAAGCAGCAAAATCAGTTTGAGAACTTGGTTCACGTTTTGGGGGAAAGAAATACTCCCAGAATCAGGTTAAGCAAAGCCCTACTGAGTCACTTATTGATTTCTTAATGAGCCTGGGGGGCGGGGGGGGCGGGAAGAAAAGAAAAAGCACAGAAAAAAAGAGATAAAAGAACGGATTCCAGACAGAAATGGTGATGCCGTTTCCTTGTACACGTAAAGAAAAAGCCAGCAAACCTCCGGAGAGCAGCACAGCAGACAGACACATGTTTGTTTGAACAGTGAAGTGGCAGCAAAAAGGGGTTGACAATTTGGGGAGGGCAGGGGGGGTGGAAAAGGCCAAGAAGAAAGAGAAAGTTTTGCAGAGCAGCACCTCAGGAACCTGCTCAGAAGTGTCCACCCTGCTGCTGCAAGAGTTAAGGATGAACATCTCATCCACCTGGTTACCCCAACCAGCGGTTATTTTGTGTTTAATTGCTTGCACCACCGCAGTGCCATTGCAATTGGACTTTGAAACCCATCCGGTAAGGTCTGTGCATGAGCAAAAAACTCTTATAGGGGCATCTTATGGGCAAACCCCTTATCGTCTTAACTTAGCTAAACTACTTCTGCTGGTATAACTGCATGTAACAGCCACAGCCATGTCCTGGGCTGGGTTTCAGCTCCAGAAAAGCCCTCTGGTCAACGCCCTGATATTGTTACGCTGACAAAAGCTTCCAGCACAGACCTGACCTCAGTCACAGCGCTTTGGCAGTCCGCAGAGCTGTTAACACCTTCGCCCTCCAGCATTGTGGCATGTCACAGGTCAGGGCCGTGTTACAGCAATACCCAAAGGAAAGCCATGCCCATGCCACAGCCTCCGCAATACTGAACAACTCCTCTTCTCAGCCCTGAGCTCTGCAACCACCCAGCAAACATTCCTGATTCACAGTCACATCMCTCCTGGGATGCAGGTACAGCCCTTTACAGCTGGGGAGGCCAAGGTCCAGACTGGTTAAAGATCGTGTGATGCTCAGGTGGTGCCACTTCAGAAATGCCAGAAGGCTGAAAAGGGACTGCCCTGACCCCACCTCCCAGGGCAGATTCAGTCATACGAAATAAAAGTGCTTTACGCATGCAGGGAAAGCAAAATAAAAGGCAGCTCCATCACATTTTTAACTAAATCCACATAAGGCATTGCGACTGTGCAGCTTTTCCAGGAAAAAAAGAAAAAAAAGAGAGAGAAATCATGCTCCGCTGTTAGTAGCTGAGCTGGTAGAACGTCTCTGGGCTAAGTGAAAGCTCAGAGGCGATGCAACGAATGAGCCAGGACCTCACCAAAGCTATGAGAGGGGCTGAGACCCTGGTGCAAGGAGAGTCAGGAGTCCTGTCCCATAGGGCCCATTACTCACCGCGAACAGTAGGTCCTATAGTCACTGGTTTCAATGGTATAGCCAAGTAGAGCCAAAGACAGCAAGAGGGGAAACACCAGGGCCCTGACTGGCAAACCAACACCTCAATATCATGGTGCAACCCTGGAAGTACAACTCTGCTAAAGCCGCACTGTGCTGCCTCCGAGAGACCCCAGGTTTGGGATGGGAAAAGAGAGGAGCTGGGAACACGGCTCCAACTCCAGGGGAAAGACATAAAGACATTATAATATTTCAGTGGCCAGGCAGGTTCCCAACTAAAATTAACACTTCAGAAAGGAAGTCAAATAGAGATACAAATACACCTTGCATCACATCTAATGAGAGTTTGCCCCCAAAGCAGGTCTTTCCCTGAAGAACAGTTGAAGCTCCAATGAAGCAGCACCAGCCTTGCTGCTGCTTCCCACCCATATCACAGTAAATCAACACCAGTTTCAGTGTTTGCCTGAAAACCACTGACTGTAAACTGCAGTGGTTGAGGGTATTTGTCACAAAGAGCTGTCCATCCCCGACACAGCGAGCAGTGACCTCCAAGAGAGGAGCCGGGGCCATGGGAAACAGTCACAAACCCAGACCAGCTCCCCAGCGCACGCCTGCATCCAAAAATCGACAGCAACTGGGCATGGGGGAAGGGGGAGAGAACCTCTATTTCCTTATTAAGTAGTTCTCTTTCTCTCTTTTTCTAATCTATGGAAAAATAGGAATGCAAAGGAGAGCAGAGAAGAGCCTTTCTTCACAGCAGGGGATGCTGCCCGGTGCCGGGACAGCGGCTCTGCTGGGATGCTGCAAGCCGGGAGCTTCTCAGGGTGTTTGCAAAAGGGGAGTCAAACTGCCGGCCGGAGGAGAGGCAGGGAGACCAGGACGAGCATCTTAAGGTTTAAAATGCAAATTCCTCCACTTGCTTTTAGGTGGAGGGGTCAAGGTTTGCCTATTTCTTCCTCTCCCCCCCCTCGACACTCCTTCCCCCTTCCTCCCCGAGTTTTGTTTAGGAAGGGACTGTAGATGCGACAAGGTCTTTGTGCTGGCCATTCAGCTGAATGAAAAGGCCGAGGAGTCCCAGTGGAGGGAACAAACTTTTGGGGGTCAGCGCGGTCAGCTTAGAATAAATGTGTCGTATTGTTTGTATTAAGGACATGATCTCAGCAGGGTGCTCGGAGCCACCGCATACAACATGAAGGACTATTTATTCAACACTGAAATACGCAGGGCACAGGACTCCTCTCCCAGGGAAAATACGAACTGCTGCTGCAAACGTGCCTGCCTATTCCTAGCAGCAAGATTTACTGGAGGGGGCAAATAAAACTCTTTTTTTTTTAATATGCATCATACATAAGGACGGATGCTGAGCTCTCTTGGCAAAAAATAATCATAGTTAGAAAGCGGCGGCAGCGGCAGCACAGCCAAGTGCCTTTTTATTGTCGCTTTTCTCCAAAAGATGGACAGTTCAGGTCATTAAAGGCCTAAGATAGAAACAGTTTCTCTTAGCACTGTTTGAAAACAGGCTTTTGTTTCCATGGAAGTGGCACAGTCCTTTCTTGGGTTGCCTCCACCGCAGAAGTGGCCCGCGGCCGTGGGGTGGGAACGGGGCTCCTGGGGCGAGGGGAGCGCAGAAAGCAGCTCGGGGCACCCGCGGCCCCCAACAAACCCATGTGAAATCCAACTGGAAAAGCAACACAAAGGGACTGGGGGCTTGACAGCCTGTGGTGCCCCCCGGGAGGGCTCCGCAAATGGGGCCCCCAAAGGAGGCGGCCAGCTGGGGAGGGGAGGCCATCCTTCCCAAGGCTTCAAAAACAAAACCCTCATAAAGGGACTTTAGAGACGCCCCTGGCTGTTAAATGATCGCCCCCTCCCTCTTCCTCACTGATTCATACAGAGGAGCATGTGTTCCCCCAGAAAGCATCTTTTCTTCTCACTGACCTAACTCCCTCGTTTGCAGAGGGAAGGGGCGTTTGGTTAGGTTGTTCATCCAGAGTTTGCAAACCAGGGTTTCATTAAGTCGCATGATTAACCCAGAGGAACAGAAGTGCATCTCTTGGGATTATCTCCAGCCAGCATAGCTTCATCATGGCCAGCCTACCACAGCGCATGGGGTCTAGGAAGACCAGCTACCTACAGCTGCCAAAAAGAAGTAGGATAAGTTTTAAGGTATCCACGTGAACTCTGGTCTCCACCACAAATGATAGCTTCAGCCCAACCTCAGTGGGAAAATAAAGCGACAAGGAAAATGAGGGTGGACTGAGAAGCAGAAAGAAGGTTTCTTATCTTGTGAGGAGACCACTCCCAGAGGACAGCCGAGTTCACAGATGTTTGGGCATGTAAGGTTTGATGCTGAATCTGCCAAAACTAAACCTACCCATAGACATCAACAGCTTCATGGTGGGGTCCTGCCTAGAGAGCTAGGGACTCTTACTCTGTCCTTGCAAACCTGACCTCCAAAAAAGGTAACCATACCTTAAAAAACCACAACCAGCCCCATCTGCCCAACTGAAAGAGCAGCAGCCTTTAGGGAGAAGGGAGTGCAGGGACCTCTCAACCCAGGTCTGCAATCAAAGGATTCGTGGCAGGGGCCACACCATCTGCAAGGCAGCATGTGTGCTGCCGTGTTGGCCAACACCTGGCAAACAGCACATGAGAAAGTCACAGTAAGGGCATGGTGAATGTGACCGAAACCCAGCGGAGCAAACAAAGGTGAAAATCTGAAATCTGAGAATGGCTGGAAAAATCCCCTGGGTTTTCACAGTGCTGCGGTGAGTCTTTGCTTATGAAACCCAGGAGCCTGGCACAGCTCTCTTGGAAGCCCCCCAACATGGGACACCTTGACTTCCACCCCCTGTGTGCTGGATGCCCCCTTCCTTTTTTTGTCCACCCTATTGCCTTTTGTGCCAAAGTGACACAGACTGATGAGGATTATTTCCACGGCTTCCTCAGGGACAGGGGGGTTTCCCTACTGCCCTTGTTCAGGGACAATAGACCCATTAAGCGTCTTTCCAAGGCAAGGGGAGCGGGGCATACCTGGCCCCCAATGTGGGAATGGCCACTGCCCCTGACAGCCATTAGCATCTGAATGAGAGTGATGCCTGCAGAACAACAGGCAATTATCCCACTGAAAAGCTTTTAAGTGGCATTAATTGCTGGCCACAGTCTCCGGGCTCTCTCAGAATGCACTGTGTTGACAAACAGAATAAAATATATTGGATTTCCTGCAGGGGAAAAAATATTTCGGATTGTGCCTCACTGAGGGCAAGCTCCACTTTCATCCTCTGTTGTCACACAGTTAGCAACGCTCCACACCTAGTGACAGCAACACGGCTCGGGATGTCCAAGGGAACCTAAATTTGGCTCTGGTGGCTTTGCAATGCCTGTCTGGCTTGATGAGAAGGCTCCCAGGGGAAGGTGGAACACCTGCTCTATGCATTGCTGGACTGAATTAGCAGCCCCTTTGTCCCAAGCATGTCTCTCAAGGCCCAGGTGTACCTTATTGTACTGCTCAGAGATGCAAAGAAGTGGCACAGCCCTGAAACACAATCTCCTTTCACTAACAGGAGGTGGCTTTATCTTCAGTGCTCTTTGAACATGATAAATATCCCTCCACAGCCCAGGAATGGGGGTGATGTAGAAACATTTTACAGTTGGGAGAGGAAAACTATTTTATTAATGTGTGTTAATCTTTGTAAATCAACTACATTGCTAACAAATAAATACTGTCTTGCCTGTTAGGTACCTTCAAGAAGGTCATATAAAGGTCATAGCTAGCACTTTCCTGTGATTCCCTGGAAAATCACACTCAAATGGTCTTTGCTTCCTAACAGCTGAAATGATTCCAAGGCTGACCTTGCACATGTGAAGGCACTTCTTTCTATAGCTCCTTCCTGCAAAGTGCAAGTCACTGACCTTAAAAAAGTACTGCAGCACTATTTTTTGCCCAGGAGCATCATCTCCTCTTCAACGCCATGTGTCATACAATCATGCCAATTCCTGGATTGTTTTGAGATGTCTGCTCAGCTTTCTGCATGCATCCAGACATAAGGGCTGTCAACTCAGGTGGCCTAACTTCTGCGGCACTTGGGTAAGACCAACGTATGTATGACCAGACCCTAAATTGTGACAAATACCACAGATCTACTGCCTCAGAAAAGCTCTGTGACAACTCTTAATACGATGATCTGGCTTTAAGGGTCGTAAGTCTTCTTCTCCTTACCTCTACCCCTTGTATACACGGAGAGATCAGAGGGAGCAGCCTGACCACATGCAATAGCCCACATTCACATACCAGTTGCAGGAACTCTTGCTCATTCTCCTACCAAAGCTGTCCCATGAAGCTGGCAAAGACAGGCTACTCCAGCATTACTTACAGCCAAGCAGCAGCCTGGATGGAGCAGCCTGCCAGACTGCTTTTGGTGGCTGGGTGTTTCAAAAGCAATGGCTCTTCCCAGTCCCCAATGAGTTTTCTAAAATGTGCAAGGTAAGCCTTCAGTAACCAAACGTAGATGCTACCACGTACATGTCTCTGAGAGCTACCAACGCTTCTCTCTCTTCATGGCCGGTGGACAGGGTAGGGCATTTTTGGGTGTAATTCTCCTATCCTAAGACTCACTGCAGTGTCACACACACTAAGCCAGCAGGACTTAGGAAGGTGGATTGAAGGTGGGACATCATCAGCAGCCTGGAAAGGAAGACATCCTTTCCCTGAGAAACAACCTTCCTGTGAAGGACAACCTAAGTGCAGCTGGATGGCAATGAAGATTACTTTCCAGAGCTTTAGGCTGCAGCATTGCCATAGGTCTCTCCAGCAGTGACCTCCTGGCTTTCTAGCAATGATCCTCAATACCCACAATGAGGACCTGAGCTTATAATTCTGTTACTGTCACATTTGCCACAGAGCCAATACCCAATGTACTTAGTTAAGCTCTTGAGTCCTTGATTATGAACAACTCCCCTTATTAGAAATAGCAATAAGAAACAAAATGCCCTCCCCGAAGCACTAATTTCTACTTGGAGTTACAAAACCTTTTTACAATCAAACCAGCATTCATTCAAGTGAAGAGGAAGATGAAACTTTCCCTGGTATTTTCTCACATTACAAACCTGAAATGTGCTCCCTATGCACTGTGGCTCAAGGACTTCTAGAGGATTTCTGATAAATACGGGTCATTTTATGACTCAGAGTGAAAACCATATGAAAAACTCTGGCTTTTGCTAATTTAGACCTCCAGCTCAGCAAGTGCATGTGGGTGGCCTTTTGAAGTTTGAGCAGCAGATCTTCTGCTTGAGCAAAATGGCTTAGTTCTCCTGCAGTCAGTGGCGCTAGGCCAGCCTGCATCATCTGAGAACAAGCCCTCTCACATTCATCCCAGCACAAAACTCCAAGAGGAACTCAAAAAACGTTAAGGCATCTGCAGAGAAAGCTTTGAAAAAGTCTGTGCAAAGTCCAGTCAACTGAAACTGCAAAGCTTTGCCTCCAGTATGTGGAAGAGAATGGACTGCACAGTCAGAAAGCCAAAATATTAATGTAAGCTCCCACAACATGTCTGTCCAAGAAAGTGCTAAAAAAACCCAAGCGTGGGCTCCACCAAACAAAAGATGGACCTCATGTGCTGCTAATAATATCCAATCATCAGGACTAGGCTAATTTCCTCTCATATTGCCAGATCCAGACCACAAATAATTAACTTAACTGCGGAAAAGATGCAATCTTTGTTGTTGTTGTTTTAATAAAAAGAATGACTCCAGATCCACAGAGGATATAAGGCTAGTCTGATTTGTTCTTGCTGAAGATTTGGTCCTTGGTATTTGCTGCTAAGCTAATAAGGTGATCAGCGGGATGAGAGCAGGTACGAAATGCCATGTGTTACATTATGGAAAAGCAAACAGCTCAAGCAAAGGACCTGGGAAATAGAAAGTAGCACATCAGTTGGAGGAAGGACCATTAAGCAGGACTGTGTTAAGCAGCACTTGCTGAACCACCATGTGCACATGAAGGCCAAAAACCCCTCCCCAAGGTGAAAGCAATGCACTTGATATTTCCCGGTGTTCATAGGATTTCATTAAGCCCAGTGTTGAGAAGCAGCAAAAGGGCTCACGCCTTCCCCCCACAACAACTTCCCCCCACGGCTGAGGAGAAGGCTCCCTGCCAGCTGTCCTCCTCCACGGAAGCAGAAGGATTAAATCTTTTTAAGGGACCCAGGACTCAGAAGTTAAACATTGACACCCATGAAATAGGTCTGTTGAGTATTTAGACACCACAGATCTCCCCTTTGCTTGAGTTGACTGGCAGTCTACGTACCAGGGTTAAAACAGGAGGATGACATCTAAGATGGACAAAATGAGTCACCCTCAGGTGGCTTCTCCACTGACTTTAAAGGAAGCCAGATGAATAGCCAAGACTGGCCTTTACAAAGCAATTCCTAGAGCTGTGGAGTCCAACCTCAGGGTGTCCTTCCCGCAGTGGCCGTAGCCATTAAGGGACAAATGCAAACCGTTGCTATTGCTTATCTGCCTTAGCTTGTGTAGTTTGCTGCTTCATCCCTTCCAGCCAGGGGAAGAGACACCATCTGGGGACTCAGTACTGACCCCTTGTCCCACCCCTCCTATGTTGTGTGTCTCACACACAGTCTGCTGTCAAAAAAAAAAAAAAAAAGGAAAAAAGAAAAAATATCTCTTCCGAGCAGCTGAGTCATAATTCAAACCTGTGCCTCAACACCTAAAATAGCTAAACAAAGTTTTGCCAGTTCCCACCGTTCYCCCAAGAACTCGTGTCCCATTTGCTCCCTGCATGTCAGAATGATCAAACCACCTTCATGAAGACCAACCCATCTGGTCCCCTCCCTCCAGTCCACCAGGGAAGCCAAGTGAGCAATATCAGGACAAACCCATGGAAAGACAGGTTGTCATAACAGAAATAAAACCTGTTCTCGTCACGCCTCACCACAGCGCAGACACACCCACAAGATGCACACGCACACACCTCCATATGGAGCTGCGACTACTGTGCTCCAGGGTTCATCGTCAGGCCAAAGAAGCATCCCCAAGCCTGGAGCTGCATTCAGATTTTTGGCTCCTCTTACAGCTACTGAGGAGCTAAAGGCACCTGTATCTTTGGCTACATATGGAGCACATGGACTTAGAAAACCTGAATTGTATACCTCTAGGTAGGTAACATGAATATCCTCCTGGGAGAGGTATACTCAGGAGGGAGAGTTTGCAGTGTCGGTGTGGAGAGTGGGTATCTGCCCAGGGACTCCCTGGTGCCCCTTCCCGTGCTCCTCTCATGTCCTGCCCAAGGAGGGCCTGATGTCTACCCATGTCCAGACCCTAAACCCCCTGCTCTTGGCTGTGATTCACAAGCAAAGGGACCCCAGGTGCTGCAGGGAGTGGGGGCACCCACACAGCACGCATTGGGTAATACCCAGTTTCTAGAGAGCTAAGGACTGCTGGCAAGTGCACCCTGCAGTGGGCTGTGTGGGGGGAAGCACACCCACTGGGAGGTTACAGGTGGGTACCGGCAGCTGGTGTCTTGCTGGTCTCTATAACAACCTTTTAATAAATCCCTAGGTATCAACCCTTTCAAAGGGGCTTTGGTATAAACCACGACCCCAAAAGCCATTGCCTCCGGCTCTAGGTAGATGAATTTTTCCCTCTGCCCCTTCTCCTCGGGAAGATGGCACATGGGCATGCGCAGAGCCAACAGCCGGAGGAGAATGGACCCACCAGCGGGGTTCAGCATACAAACCCATCGCAGCTGCCAAACCGACCTGATCCCGCCAGCTGGTCTCATTTAACAGGGCAACAGGGGAGTTGCAAGAGGCAGGAAGACCAAGAGGGAAGTAGTTAAGTTGGAATTAATTTGTCACTCCATATTTAACCGACCTCAAAACTATTAAACAAATCTAATAGGAAATATCCCCCAGATTCCAAATACCTCTGTGTTGCCTGCTGGGGACCAGCCACCGTGCAGGACTTCAGCCGCCGGGCAAACTGGTACAGGGGAAGGGGGGCTTCCCTCCTCCCCCATCCCCAGGCCCAGTTTAGTTCATGCTAGCTTTTACCCTAAGCCTACAGGACAGTTGATGGAAGAATTATGGAGAGTATCCAGCATCCCAGGTTGAGGTGCTGGAGGAAGCTAAGGGATCCTGATGGATGTAACAAGGCTGTGGGCTTTCCTGGCTCATGCTGGAAGCCTTAGGCGCAGTGATTGGCTGCCCAAGAGTCATCGGTGATTTTTCCACCCCTCAAAAAGAAAAAAATATCCCAACTCCTTGCACATTAGTTGCAACTACTACCCTCTCTGCATCTGTAATAAAGAGGGAATTGGGAGATTTAAGGCTCCAGATGGAGTGGAACTGGATTTTATTGCCAAAACCACACAAACTCAGCAGCTAGAACATGGAGAGAGGCTAGGGGTGGAAAGCTGGCATAAAAACTAACAAACAAAAAGCAGCTTTTTCTTGCAAATAGGTGAATCCAAGCCAACCCCTCCACATGGCTTAAAGCACTTGGTGACAACATATTTCTTATTGCAGGATGTTGTCAGTTATTGACTCAGGTCTGCGCTCTGCTTTTGAGTGCACAGAATTGCAAGGGCATCCTCCCCTGGATGAAGTTAGCCAGGAAGTAGCAAATATCACAAAGAATTGAGTTCAGCCTGATTACGATAGCTGAGTATATTGGGATGAATTTTGCATAAACATCCTCCCTTCTGAGGATAACCAGCTGGGCATTTTAGACTGATACCCCCCAGTATTTAGGGGGAAAAAAAAAAAAAAAGGCAAGGCAAATCACCGGGTGGGAGAGCTTGCTGGAAAACTGCAGGCACTGCTTGCGTTCCCATTCATCTTTGCCGTGATTAAAGCACCATTCCCCGAGTGTTTCTGCGGGCAATTAACGCTTCCCCGGCGTCTTTGTTATCTGCTTCGGAGGGGGCTCGCCGGCTTCGTCAGGCAGTGTGAAGGTTTTCCACTTGCTCGGGGCTGACAGCACGCCGGGGCTCCGCGGGGCTCCGCGGGGCTGGCGGGCGCTCGGCCGGGCTCCGAGTGCCCTCTGCCGGGGAGGGGCCGCCGGCTCCGGCCGAGCGCCCCCGGCTGCTCCCCTCCGCCCCTTCCCCTCGCCCCTTAGGGTTGTTGTGGTTTTTGTTGTTTTTTTTTTTTCCCAATCTTTTCAGGTTTTTCAGCCCTGCTTTCGCTGGCTGGTCCCGGGATGGAGCCGCTGCCTGCCTGGCTGGAGAGCCGTGAGGCTGCGCCTGTCTTGGGAAAGGCTTTTGGGGTCTCATCCTTGGGGGTTTGGTCCAGCAGCGCTGCAGTCCAGAGACTGAACCCAGTGACAGCCAGCTAAATGCCCCTGCACGGATTTTTCCCCCCTACAAATGTGTCATTGGGCAGAAAGCTGAATTTAAAGCCAGAAAAGGAGGGCAGAAGAGTAATGCCGAAATTCTGGAGAGTGTTGCCTCCTTATGAACCAATCTCTAACCTCAGTTCCCCACTCCGTGGGAGTAAGAACATGCTGTTCCCGTCCCAGGGAGATCACAGAGATTAAATATCTTGATCAAGGTCACTGCTACAGCACTGGGAAAACAACCCAAGAGCTTTTGCACTGGCAGCTTCCTGGGTCAGAAACCTTGCAAGCCCACTTTTCTTTTCTTCCCTAGAAATCCAGAGGGATCACTTTTACATCGAGGGCCATTGGTCACGTCTGTGTTTTGAGGAATATTTTTTAAATAAATGCCTAAATAAGTTTGAGATATTCAAACTAACATTTCACTGACACCTTAGCTTTTTTTAGTCCATTCTTCTGATAGGAGACAAGAATCTAGCAAAGTCTATCCAGGTATCCTAAAAGACTTTATGAAGAAGAAGATTGTAGTTATAAAGAAAGCTTGAGCAAAGAGGACAGGTTATTCAGTCCAAGTGTTGCAAACCCTGTGTTACTAATTCCCCTGTACCCAGACACCCACTAAACAGGTCAGAGCAAAGATGTTTTTGCAAGAGATTCATCCACTCCCTCCCGTCATAGGGAGGTTCAGGGCCTGAACCAGCTCTTGCTGAAGTGAATGGGCAAACTCCCTGCTTTTAGTGGCACAAGATCAATTCCCAGTTCTGCAGGCAAAAAGTCAAACAGAAGCAGCAAGCATTTTCCCCCCAGATATTAGTGATGCACACCTCTCCGGTCTGGAGCAGGCAGGTTTGTTCAGGTTTTAAGGTGGGAAAAGATGCTTTAATGTTTCCTTCTTTTTTCTTTAACTGTTAAAAGGCACAAAACTGCTATAGATCTATCCACACACACCACTAGCAAAACACCAGTGGTTGTTTGTTTAAAAGTAACACTGATGCACAGAGACCGCTGGAAGGAAGGGAAACCTCAATGCAAGAATCCTCACTTAACCTTTCCTAGCTGCCACACGTCAGCCCCCTTTCACCGACCACATGGTCCTCTCTCCATAAATCCCAGGCACGTCTGACATCTGCTCAGCATGAAATGCACGTTGTATCTGCCACCCTGTCCTGTAACAGCGAACCCCCATCCCCAGCACAGAGGCTGCTGCCTCAGAGAGGGCATTCAGCAAGAGAGGTCTGCATCTGGTGGAAAACTCTCCTCCTGCTCCAACTGAGAGGAGGTTCGGTGTGAGTAACCCCAAGGCTGCGACCTAAATTGGATGGAGAAAGCCCCAACTGCATCCTTTTCCTGTGCACACCTCCTAAAGGACCGCATCTCACCCCTTTCCTCTCCCAGGACAGAACTGCATGGCCCTTCCAAGCCAGACTGGGGCAACAGAAACTCATGAGCTGGTGGCTGGTCAAGCCAGCCCCATGGATTTTCCCTTCAGGAGCTTGCAGCTAGTGGCGAACAGCTGACAAGCTAGCTTTACACCAAGGGATGCTTAGTTTTAAGCAAGAGGAACAAAAACAAAATACACCATGTATGTACGTGCCTTCTACCTGAAGGTTCACTCACCATCCTGCAGTGATGGTCCAGCTTTAGCATCTCCGAACATATCTCAGCCTCAACCGCCCTGCAGTGATCACCCTGGGAGCGGGCTTGGCACAAACACACACTTTTTTAACCAGACAAAATTCTTTTGTTTTCTCACTTCTTAAGCTTAGTTTGTGATTTTGTTTTGCCTTTTTTTTAATCTCGTAGGAAAAAAAAAAAGAAGAAGAAGAAAAAAAAAGGGCTTATTAGGGCTTCAAATTATGTGCCAGTGCCTCTGTCCTAGTTCTCTAAGAACCCTTGAGAGTTTGGTGTCAAGCATTTCATCCAGAGCCACAGTTTTTATTTTCCTATGTGTTTTCCAGTTGAATAACTCCATATATTCATATAGGGAACATCACAGCAGTGCACACGCTTCAAAAATTACATGGCAGCATCACATTCATCATAGGCTGATTCCAGCTCAGGATCTGCAGGGAGCCGTGATGAAAGTCTGGTCCAAGGATGTGGTGATAGGGTTTTCAGAGTAAAAATTACTGAGTTCCCCAAGGGGACAAAGACCCTATGTGAATATAGGATTTTTCTAAGTTCTTCTGTGAGGATAAACCCTTTGACTTCATCAAGTTATTGTTAGATACAAAATAGCTGGATTAGAAATGCTTTCCAAAATCTGGGATTTAACCTACAGCGTGATTTCCATTAAACAATGCAGGAATTGCCATTCGAGGGAAGAACACAAATCTGTTCCCTTACGATCATGTTTCCTACAGTGATCCTTAGGAGCTACCTTGGGAAAACGTGTAAGAAACAAAGCAAGTGTAAGGCAAGATATGTGTAGCAGCTGGCAGTTTGGGACTTGCACCTGAACCAGACCTCTGCATCTGAACTCTTCAGCATTAGCAGCTCCTGATTGAGTTCTCTCTCATGAATTTGTCCTTTCCTTTTTTTCACTCCTTTTTAGTTTTGGCCTCCACAAGATCCAGCAGCTGGGAGTTCCACAGTTTAATTGCACAGGGAAGAAAAATTCTTTCCTTATGATTTTTTTAAACCTGCTGACTGGTGATTTCATCACTAGACAGTAAATTGTAAGAAGAACATAATGCTTCACTATCCACTGTTTCTGCACTCCTTGGCATCTACAGTCGAGTACAGTCGAGTACAGTCGAGTACAGGCATCTGCACTCCTTGCATCTACGCTCCTTGGCATCTACAGTCTCACCTTAAATTGGAAGTCAGCCTATACTTCCTTCTCTGTACTTTCTCCATCTTTTCTAAATCCTCTTTCAGCATGGGGAACAGAAGAGCACACAGTATCTTTGCCATTTTGGAGCCACAGGCAGGCAGCTGGCGCAGGCAATGGTAAATGGTTGGGGGTTGCTGGGATCCAAGCAGCATCTCATCTTGCTGCCAGCCCCATTCCACACCTGGGGCATAGACTTAGAAGGTGTAGAAGAAAGTCCAGCCTTAGAGCTTTTCTGCTATTCCCATGGGAGTTGGGAAAGTGCAGAATAAACAATAACAACAATTACTCCAGCTGGAAAATATTATTTCTCCTGGCTTCTTTTCTGGCTCAGAGGGAGAGCTGGTTGGAATTACATAAAGTATTTGTGATTGAAGAAAACAGCTTTTCAACTGAATAATAACTTCTCTGCAAATGTTTTGAAGTTACTGTTATTGCTTAACACCTAAAATTAAACATTTTCTGTAATATTTCTTTTTTAAGCTGAATTCCCCATCCCTCTGTTTTTTTGTATTGAAAGAGAAGACTCACAACAAAATAATTTGTATTTCTCTGACTGGTTCAAATCCCTTATAGCAGAAATATACTCAGGCAACCCAATGACTCCACTGAACTGATGAGTCGGGACAGAGGGCTCCAGAGGCTGAAGTTTACTGGGAAGAAACACAATTTGGCCCAAGCTGCTTCACCTGTCTGACTCAGAAAAATCAAGGCCTGATCCTGCTTCCACTCCACATCCCATGGTGTATTTTCTCCTGGTTTCAAGGAGAAGTAGAACTTGTCCCGCTTCATAAGGCAAGACTCACTGGGGACCTCAAATGGCTCAAAGCTTCTTAGAAAAAGAGGATTAAGACATCTGCTGGGTCCAGCGGACTACCTGCGCTGGCCTTCAAAGGCTCTTTTTGCTCTGCAGCAGCTGGTGCAGATTAGACCTGGCTGGGCTTCAACCAGGGTCGAAGCTTCATGGACCACCAAAGCTGCAGTCCTCTGCCCTCCTCTTCTAAGCAAAAGCAGCAGTTGCCCTGTCACAGAGACCTCATCCTGCCCTAATTGTAGCCCCGTGGATGAACGTATAGACACAGCCCTTTAAATGCTTTACCAAGAATCACTTTCCTGCTGCCTGCAGTCCCCGACTTGCACACAGCCTCTGGGTCTGCAGGACAATAGAATAGGGTGGGGAAACCCAAGGGCTGTTCCTGCGGCCAGGATGCTCCATGCCCATCCATCCCAGCCACGCCAATCTGACAGCTCTCCAATTTCAGCAACTCTGTCCTTCGGCTGTGACTCACCAGCTTTGTTTGAATGATTCTGAGTGAGGTTACAAGGTCCAACAAATGCGCGCATTCACACCATGGTGTCTGATTCATCACTCTAAGCTTTGGGCAGGCTTGCCTTACATGAAGATACACAGATTTCAGCCTTTCTAATGGCACAGAGAAAGAGAGAAAGAAAGATTTGTCCATCAAACCTTGCCCCAGGCAACACATTTACTGCTACTCTCCAGAGAGCTTGGCAGATACTAAAGGCACAAACAGTCAAACAGAACAAATGAAAAGAACTTCTGCTCTGTGGGAAAATACAAGGGCTTGGCTGCTAAATATTTAATACCAGGAACTCCCCTTCCTTTCTGCCTCCTCCTCTCTGTACGTGTTCAGCTTGCTATGGTTGCAAAGGGCAAGGGCTCTGGGATGCAAGAGAGCACTTTCCAGCTCTGACACCCACCACAATGAATCAAACCCAATGCAACTGGGAACAGGTTGTTTGGATTCAAAAGCCAAGTGGGGTGCTAGTGGAGCAAGAACATTTGCAAAAAGGCTTTGGGACAGCTGTGCATCTCTGTCTTCCAGATCTGTGTGCTTTCCATGGGGGTTTTGCCTGTAGACCGTAGCAGTGTATTGGAGCCTGTTCTTCCCAAATCACTGCAGGGTGCTAGACAGGCAATAGCGTAAAACCTGCCTGTGCAGAAGTGGATGGAGAATGGCAGGGACCCACAGACAAACCCCCAAAATATCTCTGTCTGTTGCAGAGCAAAACCAAGAAGCTGGAGCTATCGGGGGCAAATTTCCCAAATAAAGACAAAAATACCAGTTGTTGACAAAAGAAACAATTCATGGAAGTGGTGCTTTCAGTGCAGCTTTATTCTGGGGGGAGGAAAAATGAAATAACACACACTTGGTGGCAGCTGGGAGAGTTGTGCTTCAGTGGAGCAGGAATGAAACATCTGACTTTTGGAGGGACTTTTTGTAGTAAAAAAGTTTTCAAGCACTGACGAAGTAAGACTTTTCAGAGGACCCAGAGGAACATATCCATATCGAATACATATTTATGTACATGTATGAATGTTATTTTAGGGGTTTATGTAGTTTTGATCTACTTCCAAACAGAAAAGAAGGATGCAGCCAGCCAGGCACAAATAATCCTCATTACAGCTGTGCTGAATGCGCTTCCCAGCACCCTAGAGAGGAAACAGCATTTCTGCATGGTGACCATCTGTTCTTCCCACTGTGCCCAAATTTGCAGGGGGGGGATCTCAACCAGCCTTTGCCCCATGTCTGTAACCCAACAGCCATCTTAGAGTCCCAGCTGGGTACCGGCACCCTCCATCTCTCCCTGGACCAAAGGAATAGGGAAGAAGTACAGCACCAGAAAGAGGACACAATGGGATGGAGTAAAGGCAGAAGTTGGGGCATTCATGTAGGCCACCAGCATTTCAATGAGTCGTGTCCCTCATTGCAAGTAAATAAAGAACTGGAGCTCCACTTCCCAAAACACAGCACCTCCTCTCACCATGCCCATAACAGAGAGAAACTTCCTTGTCCCTTGTGTGTGGAGGAAAGTCATGTTTTAGGAAAAAGAAAGCAATTAAAAAAATGAAAATAGACTGAAGCTACAAATTGTGCTCTTCTCTCAGTTAATATTTAATGTTGCAATTGGGTGGTTTTCAGTGGGGGGAAAGCACTGGCATTTCTTTGCTACAGATTGACTCTGTGAAACTCAGCGTGTCAAAAAAAAAAGAGAAAAGCAATTTTGTTGAATATTTCAACATCTGGAGCCACTTAGTGGCAGGAAAAAGCAACTTCTTGAGAAGCACTTTTGATCTAGAGCAGTGGTTTTAAACCTTTTTCTATTTGCAGACCCATAAAATGTCTCTCTGCATAACAAATGTAAGCCTACTGACAATCAGCTTTCCCATCTCAGTCAACTCTGGAGATCCCTTAGATGTTCAAACGCAGGAGAGGCAAAGCTGTGCTTTCATAGACCTGCACAAGACTGTCTCCTGGACCGCTTCACTTCACAGTGCAGGGAGCTGGTCACTTCATTACAAGATAATCTGCAGAAATGTGATCTCCCCTCCCTTGACAAGGCGTGGCCTTTTTCCTAAGGCTGAGACTGTTGTTATCTGTGGAACAGGTACTCACCAGGCCTGTGTCACCCTGATAAAGCTGCTCAGCTCTGCCCACAGAAAAACAGTGCATTTCTGCCTTTAAAGACTATCTCAGAGCTGCTACACACCAGAGAGCTAATTCAGGCTGTGTGTATCATCTTATCTCTCCTGCTTCCCAGAGTCTGTTGTGCCCAGCTTTGCAGCCACCGTGCTCCACTGACTTAGGCTGAGACTGCCTTAGTGGAAACACCCTGGGCTCTGGGCAAGTCCTGGGGAGCCCATTTGCCTTGTCCAAAGGCCCCCAGCACCACTGAGGGACCTCTTTCAGCCAGAAGCGGGTCAAGCAAGCATACAGTTCAATAAGGGGAATAAGGCTACAAGATGCTGCATTTGGAGGCAGAGGATCTAGGCACCATCCTCATCTCCTGGTGAGTTTTTCTCATGTCATGGTGCTTGGACATTACCTCTCCCCCACTCCCAACCCAGGCTTTGGGCTTAGCTCTTGCTTGATTTGACTTGCTTAATTTCTCTGTACACAAGATCAATACACTGCCAAGAAGGAGATAACTCGGTCTTCTGCATTGTACCTCACAGAGACAGGGTAGGGCAAATATGGCTGTAGGTTGTCCTGGGGGAGCCTTTCTTACTTATTCAAGCAACAAACCTGTCTTCTTAATTGGTCAAGGATTTGTTAGCATATCACTGGTAAATCTGCTCAAAGGACTACTAGGAAAGCACGTGAAAAACAACTGCTGTGCCCAACAAAGAATAGCATAGATCAGGTCTTTGTTTCCATCGTATTTCTTCTCAGTGCATTTGATTAGTTTGGTTAATTGAACATGTAACACACTCTATTATCATGCACCAGCAAAAGAGGTTTTATGACTCAAACAAATATGGCCATTATTAGCTGCTTCTGACATAACAAACAGGACTATTAGCTTTGGAGAGGCAGTATTTTATGTATGGCTTTTTGGTAAATTGGCTGTTTAATCACTTTTTTTTTTTTTTGTAAAAAGACCTCTCCTTCAGTGGCTGTCTCTGAGCGCTCAGTGCAGGACTGCAAGGGGACACAATTCACAGCATTATTAGAATGCCTGTGTAATACAAACATTTTCCCTCATTTTAGATTTATCCCCCACAAGGGTACCATCACGAATCACTCTAAGCACCTCTGGCAAGCATGCACCCCTTATAACACCGCAGACCAGCTCCAACAAGGCTTAGGCTCATTTAGTAAGAGACTAATGAAAACTAATTAGCAAATGTGCTCAGTGAACGAAACTAAACTCAGCCAGCCCCCGTACACACCTCAATTTGTGCTGGACATCTTTTAGGTACACTCACCCCTTCCTTCTCCCCCTCAAAGGTGCTCTAATTTCCCTATTAGACAGTGATGCCTTTTTTTGTAGAAACTCGTACCGGTTTCGCAATGCCAGTATAGTTAAAGTTGTGCTGGAATATGTATGGTCCTACTGGTACAACGGGGACTCTCTACATCCTCCTGACCTCTGAATCCCTGGTGTCCACCACATCTTAGTGCCTGCTGGTGATCAAGGAGGAGCAAAGCAAGTTTCTGCTCTGTTTGCACAAGAAGGCGGATAGACATCAGCTCTGCTGCTGGGATGGCACTACCCACCCTGGGAAAGAGAGAAACCTGCCCTAGAGCATGGCATTTCTACTGCTCCAAGCACACCACGCAAAGGGGTTTTGTCATAACGCTGCCAGATACATTGATAGTAGGAGACAAAAACACCAAGTATTCACCATGAAAGGCACTTCAGGAAATCTCAAATTCTTACACATTTGTTGTAAGCTACATTTCTCTAGAGGCCTCCCGTTTGGCCTCGGGTCTGTGACATATGTAAGCATTGCCTTCACTTGCCATCAGCTCTTTTTTTTTCATTTGGAAAATGTGATCATCAAAACTSAACTTTATATAGGAAATGATGAGTTTCAATATCTTTCTTGCTAAAAAGAAAGTTTCAAAAGTGCTAAAATGATGCTTTGACTTTTTTTAAACAGAAATTCAGTTTCAAACAACTTACATTTTTGGTTACAATAGTTCAAAGAATTCCGTTTGAAAATGTTTTGTTTATTGATTAAAATTAAAATACTTGTTTTCAGATGTTTTGG
The DNA here is from genome assembly GCA_035582835.1 of Phoebastria nigripes. Taxonomy (NCBI): domain Eukaryota; kingdom Metazoa; phylum Chordata; class Aves; order Procellariiformes; family Diomedeidae; genus Phoebastria; species Phoebastria nigripes. Next base: position 299,455 of record JAYKAV010002799.1, read on the forward strand.
ATTGTGATTTTGGACTCCCCACTCAGTTTCAGAATATTTTTTGTTTAGTACCAAATGTTCTTGTGGGAGGAAGGGTCACTTCTTTCTGGTCTGTCATAGTAGGGTACTTGGGTAAAATATAACAGCTATGACAGGAGAAATGGGATGTAGTTAGGTGATGTAATTGTTTCATATGGCTTTAGCTTCTACAAATTTGTCAATGATTATGAATCTGCATAACCTGAACATAGGACAACATTCAGTGATGCTATTCACACACATGCGAATGGGAAAGTGCATCATGTAAGTACCTCCTGCATCGTGGTCACCCTGAAATTCAGAGCTGGCAGAATAATAAACTATGAATGAATATCTGCATCTTCAGAGTCGCACTGAACTCCACAAGTCATCTTATCATAGAATCATAGAATAGTTTGGGTTGGAAGGAGACTTTAAAGATCACCTAGTCCAACCCCCCTGCCATGGGCAGGGGCATCTTCAACCAGATCAGGTTGCTCAGGGCCCCGTCCAACCTGGCCTTGAATGTTTCCAGGGATGGGGCATCTACCACCTCTCTGGGCAACCTGTGCCAGGGTTTCTCCACCCTCAGCATAAAAAATTTCTTCTTTATATCTAGTCTAAATCTCCCCTCTTTTAGTTTAAAGCCATTCCCCCTTGTCCTGTCACAACAGGCCCTACTAAAAAGTTTGTTCCCCATCTTTCTTATAAGCCCCCTTTAAGTACTGAAAGGCTGCAATAAGGTCTCCCCGAAGCCTTCTCTTCTCCAGGCTGAACAACCCCAACTCTCTCAGCCTGTCCTCATAGCAGCGGTGTTCCATCCCCCTGATCATTTTTGTGACCCTCCTCTGGACCCGCTCCAACAGGTCTGTGTCTTTCCTGTGCTGAGGGCTCCAGAGCTGGACGCAGTACTGCAGGGGGGGGGTCTCACCAGAGCAGAGGGGCAGAATCCCCTCCCTCGACCTGCTGGCCACGCTGCTTGTGATGCAGCCCAGGGTACGGTTAGCCTTCTGGGCTGCGAGCGCACATTGCCGGCTCATGTCCAGCTTGTCATCCACCGCTTGTAGAGATCCAGAAGAGACTGTTTGTGGATTAAGATGTAACTTAATGCAGAGCACAGGATTATTCTTTGCTTCCCAATTAACTCTCTTATGAGTAAAGATGGTTGCTGTTTTAACACTTCCAACTGAAGAAGTTTCAGTCCATATTGCTAATTTTGCTTTTTAAGCAGCTAAAACTGTTTCACAATATTTGGTGGGCAGAGGGGGATTTCCCACACAGAGAGATCTCCTGGCAGCTTTTCAAATTTTATGCAAAACCCTTCTCTTTCCACATTTGACCCCATGACTAGTATTTACCATGGAGAATAAACTCACTAAAAAAACCAACCTCCATCCTTATTTGCCAAGATTTTGATGTGTGTATACTATCCTGTTATCCAGGGTTAGTTGATCTCAGGCAGACCTTTCAGCTGTTGATGTATAAAAATTGAGGGCTACTAGACAGCTTAATAACTATGTGAGTACCTGCTATAAATGTTGAAATGCAGGGCAAGAATGAGTGCCTGTTACCCTTGTAACATTACTACAATCTGAATGATCCCCCAAAAAGCATTAAAAATCCCCTGTGGTTGCTGGTAAGCTCTGTGGATGGGACTCCTTATGCTCGTAAATGAAGGGATCTTGGTTTGACTGGTTCAAGGTTAAACAAAATACAGGAAAGATTATAAAGAGGGTGGCAGCAGCTATTTCTCAAGAAGAGAATGGATCCATCACAGGCGCAATTTACAGAGGTACTTGAGAACCAAGGGTATTAGCCAAGCCTGGTACGGAAACTAACATTATATCTACTCTAGGGACACTGAGACTGTATTAGGACTGAAGAGGAGTTATTTAAATTGGAGCTTAAAAGGTCCAAAGTTCTGGACTTGCCGTAAACTGATTCTTTATTCTGGTCATCATCAGGTTGAATTTTTTTTGCCAAGCTGATGGTTCTCACAAGTGTATGATGACAGTTTTGAGGAACTTTCCCCAGTTTCCATCACCATCTTTTGGAAATGCAGATGCTCAACAATATTCTAGAACAGTCTGTTCACATCAGCTCCTGAGTGATGACATAGAGGGTCTACGTTCATCCTGCCCAACTGAAAGGTCTTGCTCGAGGTGCATAGGCTAGCAGCCAATTTACCCTGTGATCATTTTCTTGTCAATGGAGTGTGGTGGGTTGATCCTGGCTGGACGCCAGGTGCCCACCAAGCCGCTCTATCACTCGCTCTCCTCAGCTGGACAAGGGAGAGAAAGTATAACGAAAGGCTCGTGGGTCGAGATAAGGACAGGGAGAGATCATTCACCAATTACCATCATAGGCAAAACAGACTCAACTTGGGGAAAATTAATTTAATTTATTACCAATCAAATCAGAGAAGGGTCATGAGAAAGAAAACCAAATCTTAAAACACCTTTCCCCCACCCCTCCCTTCTTCCCGGGCTTAACTTTACTACCGATTTTCTCTACTTCCCCTCTTCCAGCAGTACAGGGGGACAGGGAATGGGGGTTGCAGTCAGTTCTTTACACGTTGTCTCTGCTGCTCCTTCCTCCTCAGGAAGAGGACTCCTCACACCCTTTCCCTGCTCCAGCACGGGCTCCTCTCTCCACAGGTCCTGCCCGGAGCCTGCTCCAGCGTGGGCTTCCCACGGGGTCACAGCCTCCTTCGGGTGCATCCACCTGCTCCGGCGTGGGGTCCTCCACAGCTGCAGGTGGATATCTGCTCCACCTCTAACCTCCACGGGCTGCAGGGGGACAGCCTGCCTCACCATTGTCTTCACCATGGGCTGCAGGGGAATCTCTGCTCCGGAGCCTGGAGCGCCTCCTCCCCTCCTCCTTCACTGACCTTGGTGTCTGCAGAGTTGTTTCTCTCACATATTCTCACTCCTCTCTCTGGCTGCAATTGCTGTTGTGCAGTTTTTCCCCCCTTCTTAAATACGTTACCACAGACGCACTACCACCATCATTGATTGGCTCGGCCTTGGCCAGCAGCGGGTCCATCTTGGAGCTGGCTGGCATTGGCTCTATCAGACACAGGGGAAGCTTCTAGCAGCTTCTCACAGAAGCCACCGCTGTAGCCCCCCCGCTACCAAAACCTTGCCACACAAACCCRATACATGGATAAAAGCACCTTCAGAGAGTAATTCAGATCCATAGATAGATAGAGGGACCTATCTCAGAGGGACCAATCTCCACCCCCTGTAGAAAGACAGTAAGGCAGTGTTCTTAATTAGGAGCTGACTATTTCTCTTTACATATCAAGGAATAAACCTGAGTGCTGGAGTCACTCCAATCACGAGTACAAAGAAGCACAAGGTCTGCAGGACTGAGGGGACTTGTGCTGAGGTCATGTGTACAAAGTAGCATGTGAGATTCCAGATGCTTTGAACCATTTTAAAATGATCCTTTAATATTTAATTAAAACAAACAAACTGAAACTTGCTGCACATGTTTCACGAATATGTGACAGTTTATATTTATCACCAGAGGAGGTTCCAGACTGGCACTGCCAATGCTGAGCTCCTTCTACTGYTGAGCAGTGGGAAAGGACATTCTGACCTCTTGATTACATGTGCATGGGTTCAGGAACCATGAAGCTAAAAGGCTGTGAACCTCATAAGGCATGAGCTTCTCGTCCTGTCTCACCATGCTTATCCATTGCTCTATTGAAGGGATCTCTGAACTTCAAAATGGGAGTCCTCTTGCCTCTACCCACCTTCACCATATTGCTGCAGTAACCAGCTGCTGTTTACTCGGGGTTGCTGGCAAAACACAGTCACTTGAACAAAGAGCTCACCAGTGTATGCGCCAGTTCTCTCTGGATTGCACAACGCTCCTGTTATTACCAGCTTTTGCACAAATCCCTAATAGAGAGGACATACTTGATTATGTAATTAAATCCTGTTTGTGGCTGCAGAATGTCTTCTACATGTTTTTCTGCCCAGGATCATCTCTGCCCTACAACACAACCCAACTCAAAGGTTTCAAATATGCCTCAAACTACACACCCCACTTGCCAAAAAATCAATGCAAGCAATTAGCATGGCAAACCAATTTAACAAATAGTTCCATTCATTGCAGTGGAGTCCCACATTTGAGCAGGCAGTGACCTGCACTTCCTGTCTCCTGCACTTGCCTTCCCTTATGCAGACACTCAGTAGTTATTCGGTGGAAATATTTAGATCACAAATTCACACTCTAAGCTGTTGGGGAGAGGCTCCCAGACTTGCCTAAGTGTATTTTCTTCCCTTTTTCTCAATGCTTGAGTGCTAGTGAGAGGTGCCAGCCAGAAACCCTACAAGCCTCTATATTTTCTTAAACAGAACAAACCTGTTTCATAGACACAGCCCTGAGCAACACCAGTATTTGAAACCTGGGGTTTCTCTTTCCCTCCTGACTCGATGGAGTCACCTCTAAGGACGAAGGAGACCCTCCCCGCCCCCTTCCATACTGCAGGCTCTCTGCCAGCGCTGCCCACAACTGTCTACCTCGTACCACGATGCACTGCGAACCGAGAGGGCCAGTTCTCCCCGAAACAGCTAGAAATAACCCTTCGGCAGCTGGCTTGCCTGAAGCTTCCCAGGAGACACAGCCGAGCCCGTCGGTGCAGCGGGGGGTCCGGGGAGCATCCCCGCAGGCGGCCGGCGGCGGGTTCAGCACCACGGACAGAGCGCGGGGCGGAGCGGGGACCGCCGGGGACCTCCCGCGCCCGAGCACCAGCGCTGGACCTCTCAGCCCTGCTAATGACTTTTTCTCCACGCTATGCTGATGGGAGCCAAGCGATGCTGCCTGACACCAGAGGAACGAAGGCCAGGAGGTAGTGGTTTACATGCCACCACACCAATGGGATGCACGGCGCTTGTCACAAAAATGCTTAAGTGAACCACCACCACTAAATCCGGTGAACCAGGGTACACCAGCAGAAGTACACCAAACAGCCTTAGACCTAGGGCCAAGCTGTGACAGGTATTTGGACACACAGATGAGACAGGGGTAACAATGGCTGAAAAAAAGGATTTTGGCAGAGGTGGGTTATACCAGTGGGTTACCAGGCGGTTCAATTGAACCAGACTAAACGATCTCCAGCAAAGCCCAGCCTTGATGATTAAAGTGTGGGCATATGGTAAGGAACAGCCAGTTGAGAGGCAGCAGTGCATCAATAAATCATTTACTGATGCCGCAAAACAGAGCTATCTCACCATGTAGAGACCAACAGCAGAAAGATCCGAGTTCCTTCCACTAACAAATTCCTGTGTGCCAACAGAGAAGTTACTATCTATTATGACCTATTTATTTTTGTAGTTGTCTGACAAACAATAAAAAGGAAGGCCCACTTGTCTTAAACAAAACACAATAAAAAAAATCCTTGAAAGAATTTTATAACCTGCTTCACCCTAAGACATATAAAGGCCCAGAAATGATGGAGTTGGATTAGAATTAAGCAAGTGCTACTACAGTAAAACAAGGCCCATTAAAATGTAACATCCTGATGGAGGTCAAAAATGCATGAATGGTGTGTTGTTTGGATAACTGCCATCCTGAGGATGGGCTGCTGGACAGGCACTGTAAATTATCTGAAACACCCGCTTCTGCCAACAGGAGCAACACTCCCAAAGAGATGGCAGGGCTGTGTTCCTCTCTGCCTTGATACATTTAATACAATGAATGGCAGTAACTGGTTTGACTCAACTGAGCAGGGGAAAGGTAAAATAACTCTCCAGAAGATTATAATCCAATTCCTTTGCAAAAGAAATAAATCTCCATTACTGCCCAACACCTCTCCTGCAGTTTCCAATTGGCCTCCATGTCAAAGGAACTGCTTTTATGATGGATCTGGGGCATTTATTATGACAACACAAGGCATAAACGCTGCCCAGCATAGAACAGCTTGAGAGCTCTGATTTCAAGCTAAATGCAATAAGAGAAGAGAACCTTCCTACACCAGGGAAATGAAGACTGCTTTAGTGGATTATGGTGGGAGCATAATGTTTTCACTACAGAGAATCTCATACCTCTCTCTAGCCCAAAGTTCATGAGGAATACTCTTGTTTTTTCAATTACTCTGAACCCTCCTCCTTCCCCCAGAAAATACATGCCTCTTGCACATGGAGGAAAGACCGGAACACAAAGACAATAACCACCCAGAACATCCTTTTACAGCATCAGCCTCATCTCTCATGGGAAAAGATTTCAAATGCAAGTAGTGCTGGAGTYCTGCTTGCCAGAGCCCCTAAGTGTCTAGAAGAACATGATTTAGAAAGTGTATTACAGTGCCTGAAGACACACAGCTGCTTACCACTTTGGCACAATTTAACTTATGCCAGTCAGAGAGCTTTCCTGGTCCTCGCTGTAACTGCCTGCTGCCAGAGCCCACCCATGGTGGTACCTGGACTAGCCCYCTTCACCTCTCCTGCTGCAGTAGTGCTGCCATGCAGAAAAGACTCAAACTCTGATCTTGAGTGATCCTGTTAGCAGGGTTCTCCAGCCAAGGAGCTGGGGCATTTACTTGTAAGTGGCTTGGGACAGTCTCCTTCCCTAAGACTAGTTCTGCTAGATGGGGCCAGGACCAGGTCTTTCTCCTTCCAGATGTGTTAGAGGAGCTTTCCTTGCTGTCTCTCTCCTTGTTTTCTGTATGAGACATATTTTCAGCTGGAGGAGAGGAGGCCTCTYTCCACCAGAAGACTACAATCTGAGAGCTAAGATACTCCTGTATCCTCTGAAAGGATTATGATGGTTTAATCTTCTCAGGAGAAATATGAAACTCCAACTGGAAATGCCCTGAACGAATGGTCCAGAACCCAGGAATTGTGTGTCCAAGGGCAGAGCTCTTCCGTGCGCAACCGTCTCTTAACGAAACACCCAGCTAGTGTGGTCTGTTGCGCAGAACCCATTTATTTTCTCATGAGTTAGGCACAGTGCATGAATGCCTCGTGGATTAAGTCCCCCTGGCACAGGAACTTGGAATTTGTGGATCCTGTCCCAGCTTATGTGCATGGTAGCCTTTCAGCTGCCTGGTCCTTCCACACTGGGGGTTTTGCTGCACAGGCAGGAGGACCACTTTCAGGCTCTGTGGGAACATTATACTCACAAACTAAAGTTTAGAAGCCCCCAAGGTTAGACTCCAACTGAAAGGGGTTTTCAGGATGGCGACTTTAGATTTAGGAGCCTGAACTCCACCTACAATATGATTTTTTAATTGGGTCCAGATTCTCAACACCTCTGCAAACCCAGMCCTTAGCAATAAAAATCCAATTACCCAAGACTGGAAAAATTTTTTACACTGAAGCACACGTATACTATAAAGCACACACTCCACCCTTTTGACTCAGTGGCACCTAAGAAGGTGCTTAAAGTTACAGTCAGGCAGGTGATTTTCTAAACAAGCTAAATCTAGGAGTGCTTGAGTACTAGCCTGCATGCAATCCTGCATGCTGGCTGTCTCTCAGCTTCTTCCCCCTGGAAAACGTGCTGTTGTATCAAAGCTCTAATCAGACTATGTGGCCCTGGGCAGTCATGAGGTCAGCATCTAGCTCCAAGCACAGGATATCGATACATCCAGACTGCTGCGTTTCCCTCTCATGCTAAATGCTACTTTTTTTTTTTTTCCTTCCTGCAACAGAAGGTGGAAGATGAAACGTAAGAAATGGGAGAGAAATTGAAAATTGCTAATCTCTAGTATCAGCTTGATAATTTGCTTTGGCCTTTGGGGTATTAAAATTATAACATTTTCAAACTGTATTAAAAAAAGCATCGACTCTTTGATTGACAACTTTCTTAATAACTTTTTTTCTTTTCATAAGGCAATCTATTTAATTAATCTTTAAATGAAGTCAATTACCACTTCTATCTTTAAGATCAAATGCTCTCTTAATCATACAGGGGAGAAAAAGACACCGTTTGTATGTACTTTCTGTCCAGGTTTGGTAACCAATGATACAAAACAGCAAGGAAGAACATCATGCCTAATCACCCAAGACGATGTGATTTGGGCTACCTTTTCTTCATACACCGAAGCCCATGCTGCCAACATGTTTCTTCAGTGAAAGACTTCAGAAGTTGTACAGACCAGTCACGTTCGTATCGCAAAGGTTCCCTTTTAATTTCAAGTGACACAGTCAGGCTGCACAAGCAGACCTCTGTCTGAAATGGTTTTCTTTGCTGTTGTAACAACTAACACCTACAATGCCTACAGCTAAGCAAGAGATTGCTGACACATGGAGTGCTCTCCACATTTTTTGTCTCCTTTCAATGTGCGACAGGGCTTTGTACCAGCCACTTTCACTAGGGCTGCTTGAAGGATTTTCCTAGAGATTATTTTTTGTTCTAAGAAAGGCTGATTTAATGAAATTAAGCCACTTTGCAAGACTGTAAATTCACTTCCCTTTTTGATGGGAAATCACCGTAGCATTTTGCTCTGATAAACTCAGAATGTCTTGTCTGGACTTTGATATCACAGCAAGCCAAGTACACAGGCAGAATGAAATCCAATTTTCTTTTTTTTTAAAACTATGTCAAAACTAAATGTTTTGACTACACTGAAATGAAATATCACAATACTTCAAAACTCAGTAGCTCAGGAATATGTTGACTTTTTTTTAAAAAAAGGCCTGATGGAACAAAATTCCACTTTTTCATCCCAGTTCAGGCCAAAATAAAATCCTCTTATCTCCCAGGGAGATGCTTGGCCTATGCTAAGGCACTCTGAGAGGACTCTGAGCACCACTGATCTGGGAAGGCATCAAACCACAACTCCTCAACCCCTGAATGAGGGCTCTAACCATTAGGCATTTACGGGCTGAGTCCAAGAGGCAACCATGCTAATGCACCTTTCCAAGGCAGGAGCCAAATGGAGGTGAGTTTTTTTGAAACCTGCTTTCAAGTAGCTCTCAGGCACAGGGAGAGTTTCTTCTGAGATCTTCCGCTGAACACATGTCTTCTCTGAGATTAGTTCTCTCCTACTTGCACCAAAGAAAACCTAACATCCTACCCTGAGAGCTGTGCAAGAGAATTCTCACCAGGGCAAAGCAAAACCTTGGTTTGTAGGGACCAGTTTTTTCCCACACTCCCAAACTCTCTCCAAAGATGGGTTGAAGCCATCACCCCTCCCCAAAGCAACTTGTGAAGCAGAGCTCAGTAGCCAGCATCCCCCTCAACCCCCAGCATTTGCAGTCAATGCCACAGGTGAAAGGATGGGGATCTGCAGCCATATCAATTTGCAATCAGACTCTTCAGCGCAGCCCCTCTCTGCGGCACTTTGTTTTACTTTCCAGTAATGGTATCTGATTGGGAACAGGCAGGGCAGCACCTAGGATTAAGGGGGCCCATATTAGCTGTTCCCTTCCCTGCTGTTTCCGTGGGGTTTGGAGCAGGTGCCTCATACTGCATTCCCACAGGCTCTTGCCTGGCCGCCAGCCAGTCTGAGGACAGCTCGGAGCAGCTGTCCGGTCTGATGGGAGGGCCTGGACATTTGAGTGTGAGGCCACATGTCACCAGGAAAGGCAAACGCCACCATTGCCTTCACTCTAATCTGGGATAATTCCCTCTTAGAAACATGATCAGGCTTGTATACCCCCGACGTCAAGATCCTGGGTGAACCCAGGTGGGGAAGGCTACTTTTTTTCCTTTCTTTGTTAAATCATGATGGGGTGGGGTATGTTTTCTTTTCTTCTTCTTAGCCGCCAGGCTGGTAAGAAAACAGATGACAAAAGTCCATGAAACATTCCAGTCTGATCTGTTTTCCCAGCACCTCACTTGAAGAAGCTTGAAAACATCTGAGCACCTGGCATGGACACTTGTGAGTGCAAGTGCCATCTCCTGAGCAGAAACATGGACATGAGAGAAGAAACTCAACCTTTTAGAGCATGTTTCTCAGTTCACTCGCATGAGGCTCATTTCTAGCCTTACCATCTCTGTGGCTACTATTGGGAATTTTGAAGCTGATGAGAGGGGACCAGACCTAAAGTAAAAATTTAACCTCCCTTGAAACTGTTGGAAGCTGATAGAAAACCATTTAGTCTATTAGATGTGAAGTGATGTTTGTACACATACGACCCTTTTTTAAGAGTGAGTTACCTAACTGCTGCACTAGAGCCATAGGATGGCGTTAACATTCAAACATTACAATGCTTTTAATAGATTATGTGTAAAGTACCTCATTTAGTCTAACCACAAGTCAGGGACCGACACAGGAATCAATAGCAAAGATCCTGGTGTGTTATAAAGAAGGTCAAATTAGATTACCACAGTGGTCTCTTCAGCTTCAAATTCTACTAGAGAATGTGAAAGGGAGAACATGAGTAGCCACTACAGAGAGAAACAGAGCATTTACCCTACTTTTGCCTCTGCAAATGCGAAGAATTTTAAAAAAAATCAGCTAGCGCACCAGTACACCAACATTAAGTGCTAGCCATGTAGATATCATTCCCTTTAGGAGACAAACCAGCTRTGGTAGAAAAGCTACATAATTCATCTAAGGTCAAAAACAAGTCTAGTGTCAAGATCTGAATCCATCAAGGCTCTTACAACTGCTCTCCTGTGATGGGGTTGGGAAGAGAGTACAGGTTAAGAAGTTAAGGCAGGGAAAACYCAAGTCCTGTGTCCCACTTGTGAAATCCAGGAAAAACAGTATCACAAAGAAAGTTTTCAGGACAGAGACAGGGACCTATATTCCAGACATTACATTAGTTTGGCAGACTCCACTCAACAGTTTTTACTCCATACTCTGCAGATCATTTCTGACCAACACGAGAACAGCTGCTTTCTTATTTCTGAAAATAAGAAAAACCGAAAGACGAATGCTGCTTTCCATGTAAGAAATTTTTGTAGCTGTTAACTTATGGTATTTGATGGCTGGAGAGGAGGAGTGCAATCATGAGGAGTGTTGTCCCTGAAAATTTCTCTGGTGAGATGTCAATGTTTTGAGAATGCTCGATCAAGAAAATAAAAGGCAGGCAGCATTCCTTCTGCACCTCTAAACTTTGACCCCAAAAACAGTGAAAGTGTGTCATTGCAGAACTAAAGAAATGGTTGGAAGGTTTCTGGTCCAACCTCCCACTCAAAGCAAAACTAATGCCAACAGCAGAGCAGGTCAGCCGTGGCCTCGTGTACCCAAGCCTAGGGGTCAAACAGAGTCAAATCTTCAAGGGTGGACTACTTCTTTAAGTACCTGTTCCAATCTGCACTACCCAGTGATTTTTTTTTTTTTCCCCCCAAATATCCATTCTGACATTTTTTTGGCATTACTCCTTGTCACATCATCTCCCATTACTGAGTGAAGAGCTTGGCTCCGACATACTTAATACTGCCCTTGCGGTAGTTGTAGACTGCTATTAGATTGCCCTTCAGTAGTTGCCAGTAGATCACTGGCGTATAAACATACACTGGTGTTACGTCCTGACTCGCATCAGAGTCCTGGTTCTCCAGTTGCTCACAATGCCCACAAGCCAGTGAGCACCAGCATTTCCCTCTGGTGTACAAGAATGGGCTTTCTTGATGAGAGAATTACCGTAATGATCTGCATGTCACTACTGCAAGCAGGATATAGATGGGTTTGAGTCCCAATGTGCAAGAAGTCACTTTATGCTTTAAGAGCTCCTGAAATTATTGATCTGCTTTGGACACTAGAAGCAAACACACCTGCTCTACACCGAAGCTGGCCTAGAATCCCAGGAAATGGGACCTTGGGCCTGGGGCTACAACAGGCTGCCTTCCACGCTGGCTCTAGTGGGCTGAAGCTTTTCGTCTTCCTGAGTCAGGGGAGATGACATCTCTACACCTAATATCTCTGCAATAGAAACCACTACAACAACCCACAGGGGTTGATCGTATTTCCTCCTCCTTCTCCAGATCACCTTCTTCGCAACCTCATCCATCTATGCATTCCTTCTTTTCACATGCCAATCTTCCCACCCCTTGCTTTCTTCCCATATCGTAAATTATTTGTTAACCTGCCCTCTGCATAGCGTCTTTCTCACATCAAGCAGCCTTGCTGGATTTATTACATTTCTGGGGAGCAAGGGAGGAGTTGTGCTGCATGGTGTGGTAGCCTGGAAGATGGCAGTAAAAAAAAAAAAAAAAAATCAGGATACCATAAAGTTATCAACATCAACAAAGTGAAGAGCTAAAAAACAGCAGCAATTTCCAGCCTCCTCCAATGGTATTCATTATGTATTCACCACACAGAAATTTTCACAAACTTTCTTTCAAATGGACCTGTTTAAATGTATTAAATGTGTAGCGGATTAGGTGATTCTTTAACCAGGCTCCCAATGGGACTTACTTAAGTGGAAACAGCTCTTTAGAGGAACATCCTGAAATTTGTTTTGACTTATCTCCTGAGCTGTCTAGAGATTTAAATCGTCACTCTTAGATGTGGTCTCCTAACTGTGCCTGCAGCTTAAAATAGCGTAGGAAATGGGTTTCTAAAAGGCTGTTAAATAACAGAAATGCCAGCAAAAAAAAAAAAAAAAAAAAGTTAATTTTTCTATTCCTTTCCAAATGGGGGGAAATGTTATTGACCTATTCAAGCTCAAAAGAAATTTTCTCACAAGTTTAAAGAACTTGTTGTGTGAGCAGATTACATTACCCAAATCGACTCCTGTGGGAGACCTGATCACTTATTGTCTTTTATGAGAGCTGTTCCTTTTCTAGTACATGCTCATGTCACCCCCTTTGAAACTGCAATAGACTAATTAAGACGATCCAAAAAAAGTTCTATTTCCCAGAAAACTGGGCTTCTGGACAACAACAAATATTTAGCAAGAAAATGCAGGGGTTTTTTTGAAGCACTTTCTGTAAAAAATGGAATGCTCCCAACTAAAAATAAGGCCCATTTTTCATCCTAAAGCCCAAAGACTTCTCTTTTGAAATGCTACTACACTGGTTCACAAAAGGAAACATTCAGGCATCTCCTATGTTTTGGGCTAATCCTGTGGTCATGTGGCATGCCTTAAAATGCATTTTGGTGATGATGCCCTCCCTCACCAAAAGACTGTGATGCGATACAGGGGATTGTAGTTCAAACTCTACCTGGTCTATAAAGAAGAAAGAGAGTATGAAGCAGCTGGAATGCACTTTCCATAAAGTACCATGGGAGCCCAAAGTGTTAACAGGGGTAGTGGAGGTGATGGATTTTCTTACCAGACCTAGCTACTCCTGCTAATAACCAGAATAATTAGCAAGCACCAAGGAGGCAAGAGGCACCTGAATAAATATGTCAGGTTTAGTTCAGGTCATTTCCCCATCTGTAACATTAGATTGGCCGTATTGCTTTTTCCTAACTTTTGTCTGCCTTGTCTCCTTAGATACCGATTCTTCAGGCTGTCTGCCGGGTGCAGGGGTAGGGTACACATCCCTAGGGTCTATGGCCCTTGAGGTGCTCCCCCATAGACATTGAATTGGTAGAAGTAAAGAGTAATGCTGTGAATTTTGACCCACACAATGCCTCCTGGAGACCCCCTGGCAAGCTGGAAGAGAGGCACCAAGGCTAAACTTTAAACCTTCACGCCCTTCAGCTGAGGAGTAGCCCCAGATCCCTCCTCCTTCCCTCCCCTCACACTGGTTGACTTGTACCAACTCTTAATGGTCTGGAGCCCCAACTCGCAGCTGTGCCCAAAGCATCTCCTCCTTCACAGTTCAGTTTTGTGGTATGGACACAGTCCTCACACCCTCAGAGGAAACACTGCCACCTCTGTATGGCCTTTATGATCAGCTTCCTAGACAGAATTCTTCTTAGAGAATTCTGCTTTCTCCCCTCACTGTTGTGCGCTGGGGCAGATCCCAGATGTATGCTCTTTCCATCATATTAAGCATCTGTGTGCATTGCTGCCAAGGCAATAGCACAATGGACCGTCACCCATCTCATTCAGGACCCTCACAAGCTTGTCCCTGGTACCCAGGGTCCCACTGTCCAAGTCACACCATCTGCCAGCTCCCACAGATCCCTTACGATAGCCACCTCCTTCAGGCAGAGACCACATCTGCCCAAGAGCGGGCACAGGGCTGTCCAAAAGCTGCCAGAGTCAGAGTGAAAGCTGTAGCAAGGATAAATCAYGTGAAGAAGGGTCTTCAAACCATCTCAGCAATTCAGAGTCTGTTAACCTGTTTTCAAACAGGGCTGAAGCACATAAGATGATTTTCAACTGACACAACTTTAGTTATCAAAAGCTGCATCTATATTGACAAGTAATTTGGTATAATGGGGCAGACTGGAGCATGGCCAGCAGGTCAAGGGAGGTGATTCTGCCCCTCTACTCTGCTCTGGTGAGACCCCACCTGCAGTACTGCGTCCAGCTCTGGGGTCCTCAGCACAGGAAAGACACRGACCTGTTGGAGCGGGTCCAGAGGAGGGTCACGAAAATGGTCAGGAGGATGGAACATGTCTCCTRTGAAGAAAGGCTGAGAGAGTTGGGGTTGTTCAGCCTGCAGAAGAGAAGGCTTCAGGGAGACCTTAGTGCAGCCTTTCAGTACTTAAAGGGGGCTTATAAGAAAGATGGGGACAAACTTTTTATCAGGGCCTGTTGYGACAGGACAAGGGGGAATGACTTTAAACTAAAAGAGGGGAGATTTAGACTAGATATAAGGAAGAAATTTTTTACGCTGAGGGTGGTGAAATGCTGGCAGAGGTTGCCCAGAGAGGTGGTRGATGCCCCATCCCTGGAAACATTCAAGGCCAGGTTGGACGGGGCCCTGAGCAACCTGATSTAGTTGAAGATGTCCCTGCCCATGGCAGGGGGGTTGGACTAGGTGACCTTTAAAGGTCGCTTCCAACCCAAACTATTCTATGATTCTATGATCTGCACACCTGGTACTGACGCTGGACCATCTACTCTATATGCAGCTTGGGGGGATTGATTTTGCACAAGGTTTAGTCTGGTCCCCCAGAATAAACATCCTGACCGTGCTTGTGGTTCAGAGCTATTGGAAAAAAATCAGTCTTTGATTTGGACCATTACATCTCCATCAGGGGATGGAGAGCATCTGGAGCACACCTGGAGACACACTGGGGTTTTGCTTCTAAATTGCACTCCTCCTCTGAACCAAAATACTCATCTATTCACAGGCAAAAAAGTAGGCATCTAATCCAAAGCAGTTGCCAAGGCACCATTTATAGTCACTGGAGAAAGAAGACTTTCACAGGGCGACATTAAGAAAGCTTACTTTTTAAAAGAGTACTTCAATGCTTCAATAAAGCTGCCTGGAAGTTTTCTGAAGATTTGATTAGAAAATACCAATTAATCTGTTTCATCAAAAAACAACTTTTCCTGGGAAAGCATCTGTTTTGATGTTGAGCTTTTTGTTGGGTTGKTTTTTTTGTTTTGTTTTGTTGTGTTTTTTTTTTAGTTTTAAAAAAGAGACAGAAGTTATAAGCAAAAAATGAATCCAGTTTTCTGGTTTTAAATTACTTTGAAATTTAAGCTAATTGGAGTAAAATAAATCTTTTAAAAATAAGAAACATTCAAAACCAAAATGAAACATGACCTTTCTGGGGATTTGCATCTTCAGAAGGAAAAGTGCACTTTCTGAGCCGTCATCTATACTGTGGGTAAAAAGAAAAAATAAAGAAGCTGGGTTTTTTTGTTTGTTTGTTTGKTTGGTTTTTTTTAAACTATTCTTAGTAAAATAGTAACAATCCATGGACTCTATTTGATGGCTCTTTGGCATCCCCAAGCACCTTTAGGGGGAATATCAGGCTCTGACTGAATCACCTGGAGCTCAGCCCCACGCGTGGTGAGCACCCGACGGACTCCGTTAACTCAGACGTCCGCGGGCGACGCCTGCCTGAGTTCATCTCGTAACGCAACGCCTTCGCAGAACCCGACTCCCAAAGTTCCCAGCAACATCCTGGAACATCTCTGCTTGAGTTCAGATGTTCAAAATAAACAAACAGGTAAACAAACACAAAACAGCCCCACCTCGTGCCACTGCTTCCCCTTCCCTCAGCCATCTGCACACCCTCCGAATGCTGCTCCACAGAGATAAGCCCCTGGCATTTTCTCTCCCAGCCTCCAATCAGCCATTATCATAAGAAAGTGCAAAGCATCTATCAGCCATGCAGCCCAGTGATTTATGTTCAAAGTTAGGATTATCTATTCTGCTCAAATCCCTTCAAACAGGAAACCGGATAAAAGAGAATTGCGCTCCGCAGATAAAATTGGAATATAGGTTCGTGCAACAGAATGACAGGCAGGTTTTTATCTCAGAATGGTTTCAACCACCTCATTTTGTCAGGAATTGTTCGTTATCCACAGCCAGGGACTCATGGCGTGACCTTAATGACGTTCTTGCATCTTTCCCCCGCTGCACTGTGTATGGGGCACGGTTTGCGGAGCTCCTTACCAGGGAAGGGGTAATAACCCAGCAAGAATGCGAGAGCTAAAGCATGAAACCAAGCCTCCCGGGACATGGTGCCAGGTGGAAGAGCTCCCTCTGGACCATCACTCCTCCCCGGCTGCACAGTGATATGCACTTCTGCCCCTTATAATGACCAATTGATCTCGTCATTACTCTGCCTCCACCCTAATGTCCACGGTTTTGCTCTATTCATTAAGAGGAGTGGGGGGGAAGGAGAAAAAGAAAAAAAAAAAAAAAAAAAAAAAAATCTGTTGAGGCAACGAACAAATAAATACCAACCCGAGCTGATCAATCTATCAAAAAGAAAAACAAGTTTCCAGTGTCAGCTCTTTTTGACTACATCTTTTCCAGCATACCAGGACGCAGGACTCAGTAATTTATTACCGCTGTCTGACGAATAACTTCTCTATCCTGTAACCATTACGCTTCATCTCTCTTTATTCTGCTTAATTAGACACTATTATTACTGGCACAGTAATGAGACTTTTGCAAGCAGGATCACAACGGGCTAAGGTAGAATGCTTTCTTAATACAGTAGAAACCTTTCTGACAAGACAGCCATTCATTACGACTGCAAAGCGAGGCACAAAGGCACTTTGTTGGGCTTTTAATTGATTGCCACTTTTTCTGCCTCACTTGGACTACCTGGTTTTATTCACAGGCAACACTGGGTGGTTTACAAAGTAGCAGAAAACGAGGGAAGAGCAGACGACCACTCTGAATGGAAAGGAGGGATGGGGGAGAGCTCAGCCCACTGAAAGCATCCTTTGGGGTGACTGCTGAGATACGGGGGGCTTCCTGCAGCCTGCACAACAACATGGCTGATTTACCACCACCCGCTGAGACAGGAGGAGGCAGAAGAGATGGATTAATGCTGGGACGCTTGGCCAGCTCAGATGGTTTTCAAGTCACTTGAGGTTACATTTTTCCTTCCTCCAGACACAGCTCAGACATTGAAGAACCATGATTCTGTCCAAAACATTTACACGTTTTGAGTGTCTACATGGTTTTTTTGATAGTTTTGAGAATGTCCCAATTAACCACCTCCTGCCTTCTTTTCCCTTCTGGAAAATAGACCCAAGTAAGGAGAAATCCTTCTGACAATTGACAGGCACTCAGACTCTGTAAGGATATGAAGGTACCATGGACAAAATGGGTTCTGGCAGCTGATGTGTCTTTTCGTGGAGGAATGGAGGCCATAAGGAGAGGGGACTAAGAAAACGCCAGGCTGATGCTAGCACTGTTTTCAGCAAAGAAGAGAGACTAGCTGGACTGGATAGATGTACGAGGACACTGTGAAAATTCTTTCAAAAGATGCGTTCAAGAAAAAGGTAGGGTGATCATCAGCCAGACACGAGGCCTGGCCCCATCCTGGAGCAGGGGGATGGACCAGCTGGTCCCCTCCTGCCCCACAGATCACTGCCTCCGTGGTCCTCTGCAGCACTGCCACACGCTGCCACAAGGAGGGACGGTGGTGATGAAGAAGGGATGGTTTGCAAGAGATGTCACCAGACTTGGTGAGGGACACACTGAGACGGTGACAGCAGTAGAGCTAGAGGACTGAATCACCAGGAGATCAGGCAGCAAAAGCCTTTTTGGCAAAGTCAGGACACCATGCAGGGACCGGAGACCCTCTATGAGGCCAGTCTCTGCAGATCTAGCTCAGATCCAGCACAAACCTCTCAGCTAGCACACGGCTCCTAACACAGAGGGCTGAGGTGCTGCTGGTATATGACGAGTGGAAAAATCCCAGCACCCTGGAGGTTTGGGACTCAAGACGTGTCTCTTGGTGCAGCATCCCACACCTATCTGGTATCCCCATAGTTCTGTCTTGCTGCATCTGTGTGCTCCTCCAGTCTGTCTGAAACAACTCTTGTGCACTGGCTTAGACCGTAGGTATTTTGGGTGCAGAAAGATCTTTCCAATCTGCTTGCACAGCATCTAGCACAACAGAGCCCAGGTCCATGCTTGGGTCTCCTTGTTGTGACCATGGTAGAAATCAAATAGTCACAGTATGGCAGATTCTAGCAGCTCTATGTCTCCTCCCACCTGAAAACAGTTTGTGACTGTTTTTCCCAGCTGTATCTGTCGGTCTCATGACAGATACAAACCTTACCTCTAGACCTCCTTAGATACTCCCAACTACAACAGTACTCCTCCTCCTCCCATGCACTTTTCAAAGTTGCAGCTAGAACTTAAAGTCTTCAAAACATAGGGAATCAGGAAAAAAGCTATTTCCCTCTTATCCTGGGTAAGTGGAAGAAGTCCACATCTGATTATGTTATTTTTAATAATATCTTAAATATTAATAACGTCAATGTTATTCTTTAGCATTTGAGGTATTCAAGACAAGATTATGTTGAGTGAGGCTGTGAGACAGCAAGCTTTGAGCGAACTAAGCTGAAAGGACAAGTTCAGGGCAACGCAGTGTTATAAGTTGTGTTGCACTACTTTGCACTGGGGAAGAAACAAATCTGGATCTGAAGCAGAGCTGACTGCGTCTGGGACTGTTTCTCATTTACTCCAGGATGAGGAGTGCATTGGGATGAAGGAAAGAAAGGGCCACGAAGACCTTTCCTTACCTTTCCTCATTTACTCAGAGGCTTCGTCTAAATATTCACAAAGGGCAGGAGATTAATTGTACCAGCTGCCATCTCTGTTGTGTATAACCACAGACTTAGAGCCTTTCAGCTCTTTTTCTCCAGTGCCTGATACAGCTTTGGGAGATTTATAGTCTGCCAGCCCTGGGCATCTTAAGGTTTGGTACTCCCTGACACCCTCTCACTGGCCTCCCCTTCATCTCGGGTCCGATTCCTACCTTAGATACCTCTTTGCCCATTTTATCTGAGAACTACCCATTTTCTACCCTGAAACTCCCATAAGCTGTGTTCAGACACCGCTCGCTCTGCTCCTGGCCTCTCCATCAGGACAGTCCGGGCAGGTCCCTCTGGTCCCGCAGCAAGCTGTCCAGCCTTGGGCACGTAGACAGGAGCCAGTACACAGACCCCAGAGCCAGGGAGCACCCTGTGCCCCACAATTTAGATACACAGACTGTGTCAGAGCAGAGTTGAATACACAACTCAAGCACAAGAGCTCCCTGATATCAACTGGCCACTCTTGGACTTCCAGAAATTGAAGGGGAGATGAGATGGCCCAGACCACTTGGTGAGTGAGGGCATGGCCAGGATGGCAGACTGGGTCTAAGCCAGAGGAGTGCCCCTATGACTCTCCTGCATTCCCCGACAGCAGCTGCTTGCACAACATCCTTGGGTTGCTGGAAAGACGTGGTTGTCCCAAAGGTCTCTCCCATCCTAGGAAATTTCTGCTGAGCAGAGCCACATTCTCCTCAGGGCTCCCTACCCATTGCCCCAGCACCGGCCCTCCATCCCTGCTCCTCCCAGGCAGCTTGTGGACATCCCCAGCACCAGCAGCACAGCCTCCCAGGGGAAGGATGTGAGCATTTAGCACCAGTCCCTGGCCCTGGACATCAGGGGACTGACCTGCCTGCCATACGCCTGGGAGGGCTTGAGGACAGCACAAGAAATGGCTGCTGCCTGGCCAGCAGCCCTTGGTGCAGGTACAGCAGATCCTGGCTGCCCCGGCTATCACAAATCGTTGTTTCCTGAGGCTTAGGCAGAGACAAGCTTCCTTGCTCTCAGGTTAGACAAACAACTCCTTAACATGAAATCTTGCTTCAGGGAAAAAAGGAGGGAAAATAAAGAAAAGGAAAAAAAAAGGAGAAAGGACGATTCTTAAGATTTGGGTCAGGCTTTTTCCTGGTGCAAAGGACACTTGATCCTGGGTGCCGCCACAGAGAGGAAGGCGTCAGAAAAAGGAATTGTCTAGCCTAACACACAGCTTTATTCTGTTGTTAATCTGAGCTGCAGTGACTTGTCTGGACCCCATCTATGAGCCTCTTGGGTGAACAACCATTGCTCTGAAGCAGCTCTGCGAAGAACCAGGAGCTCTGGTGCTGAGGAGCCACCTGCAGCTTGTGAAGGCAGCAATGACCCTCTCAACCAAGTTTTGGTACCAGCCCTGGACACACCACCTGCAGCACAAAGCTGCATTTGAGACAGCATGGGTATGTCCCCACGAGCCGCAGCCACTGCAGTGGAGATACCCTCAAGGCCATTAGACAAAATGATCACATTTCCAGCTCTCTGCTGCTGCTCCTGCTCCTTTCTCTGACATCCCACACCACAGCCATACAAGAACACATCCCAGAGCTGCAGTAGAGCAGTCCAGGGGTCTGGCAGGAGCAGACTGCCAGTGCAGCTTCAGCACCAAAGTTCATGCATGTCTGCATGGTCACATGCAGGTATTTCTGCAATGTCTGCACCTTCATGGGATTTTGTTTTGAAGCTAACAGGTCTGTTATCACGCCATGGTGCAGACGAATGGTGAACCTGTCTGACACAGATGTCAGATGTGAAAGCTTGCTGAGGTCTGCCAGGAAGAGTTTTATATATTAAGCCTTCACAAGATAGATGAGGATTGTATTAAGAGCCTGACTTAAAACCATAAGAGACAGAGAAAAAAAATAATTCAGGTGAAAAAAAATCATGGCTCACATTTCTCACCCTAATTCACGGTGCTGGCAATATCAAATGAGCCGTGGGAGTGAAGACCAGAGTTGYAAGCTGGGATTCCTGTAGTGAATCTGAATTTCCAGTTTACGCAATTTTTACATCTCTATCTAATCCATCTCCATCTCACTATACCATAACGATCTCAGCAGCCCCTAATAGCTTCCCACTCTTCCAGCTATCATGTATCATTTCATTTCTTTAGCATTCATTAACACCTATTCAGGCCTCCCCTGGAGCAACACATCCACAGCGAAATCAGTGACATTACCCTGCTGCGAGCGGGAGCAGCCACAGTGTTTCTAGGAGTATTCAAGCCAGGCTGGCCCAGCTCTGTTGCAAACCTCTTCCTAACACACTTAATCAGTGCCTTGATTACAGTCATTTAGTTTTTTTACTAGGACATCACAGAAAACAGAGCCAAAAAGGAGGGACCCAAAACAGGATGAAATCAACCAAAACCACTCAAAAAAGGTTGATCTGATCTCCTAAAAAGCTCCAGCTGTGCAGACTCTTCTTCCCCCCCACCCCCAGGCAATCTATCCCACTGACAGAAAACCAAAGTATAACATAATGTATCCACGGTGGTTTAAACTCCTTGGGACAAATTATGCCACAAGACCTCCTTCATGGGGTGCATATTGCTTCTCTGCAAAAACACCCTAGGGATCAGCAGGGCCAGCTGGGGAGGGGGCGAATTCTCCCAGTATCCCAGCCCCCCGCTGCACCGTCAGCCCCAGCATCTCAAATATTTACAAATCTGGGTTTGTCTTTGCATCAGGGGTTTGCATGCCCACCTGCTTGTGGCACAGAGCCCAGAGCTGCACACAGACCGGGTGGCATGCAGAAGCAGGTCCCAGGGTTTGCTGACAGCTACTTTCCAAATTACTAGTGGATCCAGGTCTTCTTTGTACTGTTGTGGTACCACAAAATGGCCTTTAAAGAGGATTATGTTGTACTTCCCTGCAGCTATCTTGCACTATAGGTGAGATGCAAATAGATCTAAGGCTGAAGCCCAGAGCATCCAAAAGACTTTGATCTCAGGAGTTGAAGTAGGATGCCACCCCGGGCAGCTTGAAGAACTGCCCTTGGAAATCCACACTGGGCAATAACAAAAACTCTCTGATTTCTGACCACTCCCTTCCCACCTCTCCCAGGCTGCTTCTCCACTACTTGTTCACAATCGGTCCAGCTCACAGGGCAAGCTCGGACCCTGAACACGCAGCAGTGCTCAGCTCTGTAGCTGAGATGGCTCCGTGCTCCTCTGGGGACCGGTAGCACAGCTCTCCCCCAGGACCTTCGGGTACGGATGAACAGCCTGGTCTGGTCATAGACCCAGTGCTTGGACAAAATCCACACAGTAACATAGACAACCTTGCAGTGAGCTGCCCCAGTTTGGTATGAATGCTGTGTGCATGCCCTGCATGAGTACAGGGTTTTAGCTGCTGAGCCTTGGTCCTGACAGCTTGCCTTGTGACAGGGACAATGCACACAGGGAGGCAGAAGACCAAACCCTCTGGGCTCTTGTTCTTTTGCATGAAATAATGCTTTCGAGCTACGTCAAAAGGCTGAATGAATTGTTTTTGCAAGACTCTCTGGTGTCCTGGAATGTGAAGTATTCCAGCGGGGCAAAGCATTGCTGCTAGTAGAAACGCAAACATCAAAGTTATTCTCTGCAATGGGCTGAAGTGCTGATTTGAAAATATTTCCAAAACATGTTTTACATCTGGAGAAACCCAGTATTCTAGAAATAAGTGGGAGAGCATTCCCATGCAAAGTAACATTTGCAAATGTGCTAGCAAAATAGGTAAGAGTTCTTTGGAGACACAAGATTGGGAAAATCTCCCTGATCTTAACTCTACAAAAGCCATTTTCAGTAATGGAAAGAAAGGAAACAAAACCCATTTCCCTTCTGGAACATCAAACAGAATTTTACTGTTGCACTACTCCCCGTATTCCATCCTCATCAACCCAATAACTTTTCCTACAGTGCTTTTCTGTACCTCAGCTGTTTATTTGACACACACACCCCCCACCACCAGTAAAAAATTATTTATAAATCCCTGAACCTTTATGTTTGCCCTCGTAGGGGCAGAACATAACCTTGGCAGCAAGGAGCCCAGAAGGCTTTTACAAGGTTTTTTGGTCAGAGTTCCAGAGAAACATTTTGACCACATTATAGCTCATCCACATCTTCCCCTTTATTGTAGAGTCCCCAGTATATTTAGAAGCAGTTAATCATACATCTGAAATGAGAGATAAGCATTTTACATTTATTGCCACTCTCAGGTGCTGTATCGTTTTTATCCCTTTGGCTATTATCTGACGCATTTGATCTTTCTGTTTAATGCCTGCTTCCCCCATTAACTTCTTAACTTCCGTAGGCTACTGTGCCTAACATAATAGGGAATAGCTTTGATAAAAGCACACATCAGTCAAATTCCCTTACTTCAAGCTTTCACTTGAAAGGGACACAGCTAAGGTGTTTGCCATAATGTTTAAAGTACATTCCCCGCCCCATCAATCTGTGTTTGCAATAAGCCTTTGAAAGCTAGCAACTGAGATCGCTTTCCTTAGCAAAAACTTTTCCACCAACTTGCACACTACTTTGTGAAGAGAAGGCGGCCAGACCGTGGTTAGAGCAGGAAACAGCGAGGCAAGCGTTCTGCTTTCTATTTCCAGCCCTGCCGCACAATGTGCTGAACCAGTCCTTTCAGATCTATATGACTCAATTTCCCCGTCCATAACTGATCGCTATCATATATCCCTGCAGAGTTGTCAGGAGGCCGGATTAATTAATAGTTGTAGGATATTCTGAGATCCTTGAAAGGCAAAAAAAAAACCAACCCAAACCTGTCTTCTTGTGGCTAATGCAATATGACTACACAGTTTCTTCCAAATGTGTTGGTATTTATTTAATTAGAAGGAATAAGGGAGGTGGAAACCACTGGGGGATATTCGCTGTTATTAAGAAATCCCATATGCTGAAACAGAAGCCACCAGGCAAGAGCCCACACGCCGTACGTTTCTAGCTAAGTTTGCCCACGAGAGCTGGGTGCTCGCACGGTGCCCGCTCACCGGCTGGGCAGCCCTGTCCTCATCAGCGTCTGCTCATGGTGGGGCAGCCCAGCAGCACCAGTACCCTCCCTCCACTCCATTTCCAAACATGGAGAGCTTGTCCTGCAGCCACAGACTGCTGGGATGGGTGCAGAGGGTAGAAACAGCATCCCAAGAGCATCGGGAATGAGACCGTGGCTCAAAATGCACAACCCCCCCCCAAACCACACTCCCTGTCCACTGGAACCCCCCCGGGTTACTCTGGCCCCCGCAGTGGCACTCAGGCCACGTACAGAGGTGGGCATGTTCATTAAAGACTTGCTAATGGAGATGTCTTCTGRCTTTGGCAATTACTCACATTTCGAGGGCTAGAGGCCTCATCCAGTCCCCCTTGCCAGGTGTGATGCACCAACCCTGCATCCCAGCTCTTGGCCTGTTCCCTACTCACCCCTCCAGGGCAGGGCATTTTGGCCAAAATTACCTTCTTTCTGTAGCAAGACACCAACACAAAATGCATGAAGGGTCTCAGCCCCTTCCCCAGGAATGGGTCAGCCAGGGCTGAAATTCCCAACATCCTCCTGCCCGACACATCTCCCTCCTTCCCACACCATTCACCCCACTGAGATTCCCAGTGACAGACCAGGTTTCTCCATCTTGAGTAAAATGATGTTTCTCCAGCTCAGTTCAGAGCAGAAACCACCAGGCTCCCCACCACCGGAAAATCTGAGAGATGAGACTGGTCACTGAGGCCATGGAATCCTCTTCAGCTGGACGCCGCGCCAGCCCCCACCGGGTGCTGTTACAGGTGATCCAGATGCAGACTTCAACCTGTACGCCCCTCTCGCCTCCATCTTCTCTGCTCAGAGCGCCCACTGCATGCTTATTATTTCCCTGCGAAGTGCTATTAATTTTGCTTTAGAAAGGGGAAACCAAGGCATAAGGCACCTTTAGCTAATCAAGAAGTCTCCTGTATGATGGGGAGAAGTTGAGTCTCCCACATCCCAATGGAATCACATTCCCGTTATTATTCTTATACCCTCTGATGCTTTCTCATGAGTTTGCTTTTGCTCCCCTCTCCCTCTTTTTTCCTTCTCYTTTTTAAGACATTCCTATAATATCTTCCTGGCTGCTTGAAGTTTATGGAGGCCTCTCAATGTTGTAAAAGCTTTGAGGAGTGGGCTGGGAACTGCTCCATGCATGTTGCCAGACAATGCAAGGAAATGCAAGATATTTATCCAGTCTGGCCATAACATTCCACCTTGAAGAAAATACCATTTCCCCAGTAAAACAGAGGTCTAGGCTCCTACTGCTGCCAGATGATATGGAGAAGAGGTTGTGTTAAGTTGTTGATGTGTATTAAAGGGAGGAAAGTTTCAGATCAGTGCTGGTTAAGATTTATCTGGAAGCAACAAAATAGCATGATGGAGATAAATCTGTCCATCACACAAGTCACCAACAGAATTTATTAAGACTTAACACCCCTGGGTTACGCTCAAACTCTGTATCTGTTTCACAAAGCAAAGAGGGTTGTTATTTTCTTTCTGACCTCCTGTAAGCTAGACTAAGTAATAAATTCTTGTGTCATATAAGCTTGCCATATCTGATCTGGGGACAGCTTTCCCCTTCCCCTGGTGACTCTGCATCGGATCTGAGCCCACTGAACGTCGTTTGGTGACAGAGCAACTTGTCTTGACAGCTAATTATTTCCCAGCATACCAATCTTTCAGGGGATAATATCACTTGGAAACAGGCTTCTTTTTATCTTATTTGGGCACTTCTGCAGAGCAAAGACACCAGCAGAGCTGGGGTTCCCCAAAGGGGGCATATATACTCCTTTTTATTAAAACCCCAGAGAAGCTGCTACATTAACAACAAGTGACATAAGTCCATGACCTTGACAGTTCTGCTCCTTTCTCTTCCCTGAGGAAAGTTGATGCCAAAATCCCCCTTTAGAGGATGGCACAAGAATCCCTGAACCAGAAGCACATGTGGCTGCTCAAGTGACCCCCAGACTGCAAAGGGGATGACCAAGGTATACTTGGCACATGCAGCATTCCAGGTTTCACAGGGTATTTCTCACTATTGGCAGGAAACATTCATGGACAGGCCAATACCCATGCTCCAGGAGACACTTTGACCTTGCCTGTGCTTCATACAGCATGGACAAAGGTGGGCTTTTGTTCCAGGGTGATTTGCAGCAAGTTACAGTGTGTGAACAAGGCAAACAGCAAGGGAGGGATGGGGAAACACAATGGTTGCTCAAGGGATGAGCACAGAAGCAGAGGCTCTGACCAAAACTTCTCTTCAAAAGTTCAGCCTGAAAAAAGACCTTRCAGAGCAACACCTTGGAAAGAAGAACCTGCTCACATTCAGAAGTGTCATTAATTTAAAAAAAGGTAACCAGGCTAAGAATTCTTCATTAAAAAAATGTAATTTTCCATTTTCCAGTGTCACAACCTTTTGTGAAGGTGAGAAGAGTGATTTATTGACCCATTTTAAGTGACAGCAGCGCTCAGGGAAGCTCTGTAGCCCAGCCACAGCCAACCATTGAGTTCTCCCAGTGCCACGGCAGGCAAAAATCTCAAAGGGACCCAAGYAGAGCACTTAGAGGACCACATGAAAGAGATGATAGTGCGAAGGCACAAGGGATGCTGCCTGGAAAGTGGATCAAAAAATCCAGATGTAATGAAGCCTTGTGAAGCCTTAGTAAGCACAGAGGGCTTTCTGAAGATGCTGAGTTCAGGATGTGGGGAGAGAGAGGGATTAAGATTGGCATCACGCCATCTCCTCGTAATTGCTATTTATAAAATTCTGCACCTGCAGGACGAGGTGATTGATTAACATGCTTCATAAATCTCAGGCAGTAGAACAGCTACGACTGTGGTTACAATTTTCTTCATAAAGTTCTAGCTATGAAAAATAAAACGGGTTTCCAAGGGAACCCAGGAGTTTCCACAAACATAGTTGATTTGGTTGAATTCTTTTTTTAATGAAAACTTTCAAAATGAAACAAAATGATAAATGTTCATTTTGAAAGACGTCATTTTGGTTTCATTCTCCAAATCTGGAAGGACTCTGGYTTTCCATTCCTTCCTTCTTTTTCTTCCTGTTTAAAGTTTTCTTCTCTTTCAAAGTTTGGAAAAAAACCCACAGAACTGTTTCCCCTGTATTTTTCCCTTCTTAACTTCTCTCATTTTTGCAAGCAGAAAATAAAATTAAAAACAAACCAAGAACAAAAAGAAAGAAGTCTAAACAAAACTTCAAATAAAAGTGAAACCTGTCTTCCATGGGATAATTAAACTCATCGTCTTCTTTTAAGTATTTCACTTAAAATAAATGACATTTCCCAAACAGACCCACTTTCCGTGCTTACTGCATTTTGTCACACTGGATCCCAAAGGGAATTGAGAGGATGTGCATGACTATCCACCTTAAAAAGGAAGATAATCAAGGTACAGGGCTGCGAAATTATTGCTGAGTGGGGGATTCATCTACATTCAGGTGAGGAGAGGTACACTATAGAGATGACTACTAAAAACAGGGCTCCTGGTGACAGACTGGGATATAAACACTTCCATTTCAGCATATGAATCCCACCTTTGCTGACAAGAACTCAGTGGTAATGCAGGAACATTAAATAACAGATACCATCTCCAAGTCCACTAAGAGTTTGGGGCAATAGATATCATTACAACAAACAGCCCAAATGGAAAGAAAGCCCAAGGTAGTCTCCACACCATCTCCATGCTCCAGAGACCTTTGTCCAGCAGGACTTTTGGCTGTGCCCAAATATGTCTAGAAGATTTTTTTTTTTTAAAAAAAACATGAAAAACCTGTTATACCAAAAAAAAAAAAAAAAAAAAAATCCTCACTTTTTCCCCCCCTCCATGAAAGTGTCTCCCTGAAGACAAATATTTTAGTTGCTCATATTCATGTTTAAGGGTCCCAAAGAAGCTGTAGGATAATAATAAATAATACACCCTATAACTCAGTATTAGCTTAATCCTTGCAGAAGACTTTCACCAGTGCAAAACAGCTGCTCTTGCACAGCACCTAAGGTAACACATCACACATCTGGATAGCAGAGGACCATACAGCCTGCATCCCCCTTCCAGTCCCCCAGCACTAGCCATGAGCCACCTTCAGCAATGCCTCTCCCGTCTCCACCATTTTGCCCATTTTGTTGCATATGTCTCACCACAGAGAGACTGTCATCATCGTGCCATTGCAGGAATATATCAGAAGATACCAGTTGCCATATGCCACCTAGTATTTCAGGGCAGATGAACGAATGCAGCTTGGCAGAGAACTTCCCAGTTCAATCAAATTGGCCCCATCTGTCTGTCCCTTATGGAAATAACGAAGCCGCCAATGAAAAATTCTGTGTGCACTCTATGATTTTCCCCTCTCTTTCCATTTTTATGGGTGCAATTGTGCAATCAGTGCTATTTTTATGTTGCTGTACAAAGGCTTCATGCCCACATCAGAGCTTTTACACTTCATTCCTGGTGCCCACATTCTCCCATAGCTCAGTGAGAAAGGAAGCTTTCAGGGCAGATGATAATTTCAAGCAGTAGGAGCTAAAAGGGAATTATTAGAGGCCAGTTCACCCYGTACCCAGAAAGGCTGCACCAAGGAAGCAAAGCCCTGGTTAACTACCCTGTACCCCAAGGAAGCATGTTTGCTGCTTCCAGGTCCCAGCACAGAGTAGTTAAGTCTCAAATGCTGACTGCAGTCATTGCTGCAGCATAGCAAAATAATAGGGCGTTTGATGAACAGACCTTCTGCCGGGCAAAAGATCAGCTCTTCCATGCTAACACCAGTGCCTGGGCATTGCACAAGCACATGCATATGGAGAGAGGAAGGGCATGGTGAATGCTCTAAAGAAAGAAAGGTTGGGGGGTAACAACATCATTTCCCCTCTGCTTTTGGGGGGACATTGATTTTATTCCCTGCTTTGAAGCACCTCTTGCTTTTTCCTTCTGCACATAAATTGGCTGAGAATTTTCAGCTGAAATGGAAACATTATTCAGGAGTAATTTCTTTTTTTGTTATTATTTGTGGCTAACTTCATAGGCTTTGCGAGGACTGCGTATTTCAGGCAGGCAAAGTTCCTTTTTCCAGCATCTGAGGCTGCAACCTTTCCCTGACCTCTTGCTCTGAAGGTTAACATGAGGTTAACACTGGAAAAGCAAATCAAAGCCAAAATGACACCAGTTACCTGTTCCGGTTTGTGTTGCTTTATGACTCCTGGGACCACATGCCTGACCGCCTGCCATCTCCCCTGGGGGGCTATGAAGTAATAATGTCTCTTTATTTCCTGCCTGGGAGCACATTTCAACTCGTGCCTTTAAAAACAACCAAATAAATTTCTCTCTTTCAAGCTTTCATTGTGAACAGAGAAAATGAGAAGTGGAGATGATGATAACCTAATCACTGGACTCTTTCAATAAGTGGAATTTCCTCTGAAGTAACTGGTTTGAATATCTGCCAAACAACAAAGCTCCCAACATTTCTAATACCCAGCCAGCGTATCATGAAAGCAAATATGATGAATCGCTCTGGATTTGGTTCTTGCATGAAATGAAAGCACCAGTTGGTCATTAAACAGAAGGGTCATGTTCTCATCTCATTTGCACTCGTGGAAATATGGTGCAACTCTACGGAGATGCTGAGCTTTTGCTTGGAAGAAGTGACACAAAGTTAAAACTAGGAGCGAGCTAGTGAAAGAGGAAAATCTGGTGAGGTCAGAGTCTGATCTGCACTGGGAATATTTCCACGCAGATGCTCTTTCTGGAGAGGTTTAGGGGACTTGCCCAAGGTTACAGAGGGAGTCTGTGGAAAGCAGGGTTTTACTCAGGACCTCCCTAATGCCAACACAGTGCCTTTGGCAGCCAGGCGCCAGATCAAGTTACATGTCTAAATACAGACTTAAGTGCCCTGCTTTGTGCACATTTGATGATCTGATACATAATCCCAAAAGAGAAATAATAAGAACCATAGGAAGCCGATTTCTCCACGCAGCTCCGTGCAGCCAGCCTCTTGATCCATTTGCTTTCATCTCAACCAGAGGAATTTTTCATCTCCCATTTTATGATCTCTTTTCACAACAATAGGTTGGGGCTGGGCAGCAGGGCTGCATGTTATCATTATAATGAGGACAATCACAGTAGAGCAGTTATTAATCACCCAGTCGTATGATTCATTAAAACAAATTCTTATTAACCACAAGACATATGTTTTTCTCCTGAACTCCAGAGATAATGCCTGAAAGCAGATGGAAGAACTGCACTCACAAATTAAATTTGATGGGGCCTTTAAAAATAAATTAAGTCTGGCAGGCCTCTCCTCCTTTAATTAAGCTGCTATGTAACTTTGAGTATGTACTTGTTGCTTGCTACAGGTGTTGCTGAGGGGTCTATTTTCTACCTGTTTCTTTGCTGCTGGTTGCTTCAAAGACCATAAGCTAAATCCTCAACTGCTATAAAGAAACGTAACCAGGGAAGCGGAGAAACCCCTGGTGAGCCACTGCAGCTGATCTGGACTATTTGACTTCCAACCAAATATCTCAGTGTTTTATTGCAACTAATGCCTATAGACTCAATTCTGACATATTTGCTAGCTCCAAGCCTCACCATATTTCTCCATGGAGTAATTCAGGGTGACTATTGTGCAGTGGTACACTCTTGCCCCTGCTCAGGAGCATCTCCCTGTGCGTGCCTCTGACTACAGCAATATAACTTTAAGGAATAACAACCTGCCAGTGGGATTAAGTTGTTGTCAGCCAATATAAACATGAGCACAGGATACGATTGATTCTGGAAAAACCTTGTGAGTATACATATACCAGCACCCTGGGACTGAAGGGACCAGCCCTACCTCATCCCCAATACCATCGGGGAGCATCAGGACATCAGAAGTGACATAAGGCTTTAATGAAAATAGCTAAACAGAAAGCCCTGGGCAAATCCAGTTGTCCACAGAAGGTCATGTCCATGGAAGTTGCCTCCCCAAAGCCCTGTGAACTCCACGAGCTCTTTTTAAACAGCAGTAGGAAAGGGCTGGATTTTACCCATGTCATTCCAGCTCCTAAGGTTATGAAAGCCAGTAAAACAGAGTCAGCGATACCTCACCAAATTTGAGGTTTCTAAGCATTAGGCATGGGATTTACGTGCCTAAACAAGTACCTAGCTACATTTTAAATTTCCCAAAATATCCCTCTCCTGGTGGCCAGAAGGGAGGTGGGCATCTCTTCTGTAAAAGCATGGATGTCCCCGAGTAATTGTATCTCCCAGCTCATTACATACAGCTTGCATATGATATTGTGTCTAAAATGGCACTGGACACCTATCTTTAGACACCTGAATCAGTCCTTGGGTGTCTTATCTCATTAATCATTTAGAATCCCCCTGGTCAATGGAAAAAGTCAGGCACCTTCAGGGGCTGATTCATT
Organism: Phoebastria nigripes; assembly: GCA_035582835.1. Classification (NCBI taxonomy): domain Eukaryota; kingdom Metazoa; phylum Chordata; class Aves; order Procellariiformes; family Diomedeidae; genus Phoebastria; species Phoebastria nigripes. The sequence goes on from JAYKAV010002799.1 coordinate 330,946, forward strand.
CCTACAACACAGACAAATTGCCCTCAGAGGTGCTCCTTCAGCAGCATTGACCACAGAAGCCTAAACAACAGGCTTACTACTAGATGCCTAATTTTTGGTAGCTAAATTTAGATGAAATGAATTGCTTTGCCTGGGTATAGTTCCCTAGATGAACACAGCAGGTGCCCAAACTAGCCCAAATGGTTTCTGTAAAGATTCAAATCAATACTCTTCAAATCAATACTTTTTTATATAGCATTTTCCCCATTTCTGCCAAGCCCAACTGAGGAGGAAAGTATATTTTCATATAGAAAGGCAAGGTAAAATATTTTTTAAGAGTGTAAATTTGGGAGGTAGATTCACTTACATACTACAGGGGAAATTTGAAGTCAAGACAAGGAGAAGAAAATGCCTCAGGAACAGCGAGTGATATATCAAAGGATTTCTATGCTACTTTCATATCCTCTTTTCATCCACAGCCTTCACTAATCACCACTCTTTCCATTACCTAAGAGGCCTTTTCTGCCTTTAGAAAGTAGAGCGTGAATTGCTCAAGTATTTGGGAGGGCTATTTATAGAACATGCTAAACGTAGTTAGGGCAGGTTTAAATACAAGGAATCCACCCCTCCTTTAACCCTAGCAGAGTATACATATGCAGAGTTAACCTAGAGTAATGACATGTTTAATCAGGGGAGTTATTTGAACACATTTGTTCAATATGCTTGGAAGTATTTAAGGTGTGTACACAAGCATTTCTCAAGGGTGCTAAAACATAGCTGCAATGAACAGTTATTGCAATGGATTTCTGTTCTCCCTTGCTCCCAGAAGCTATGGAGGTATTCCCTCTGTCAACCCAGACAGTAGCCACACATTAAAATTTGATCGACAACTCTTCCCCTCTGTTTCTCCATTCATAACAATCGTCTTTATTATTTGGATATAGTAGTGTTTCTTCAGCACAATGGCAACTGTGGAACATTGTGAAGAGGGGGACTAACTCTCACTATGGCTTATTTTGCATTAACTATCTGTATCCCAGCTAGGGCGCCCTAATTTACAAGCGTTACTGAGTGCTGGGGGGAGAAGATGGCATAAGATCCCACCGATGAACAGAGGACTTAGGTCTCCAGCAGTCAGCACCAAATCCTCTGCCAAGGATTTATGAACACAAAGAGATAGCAGATTTATTACAAGTTCCTCAGCTTTGTAAAGATCCTCCTAACATATTTTAAGTCTTCAATGTGTATATAGTTCGAGACTGCCTGGAAACAGGTGACCTCACTTCAAACAGCATTCCACAAAATATTTCACCAAACCACTGTCCAGGCAATCGGTAGCTGGCCTGAATGCACGGCAGCACATAAATACAGCGGAAAACCACAGCAGCCTGGCAGGAATCTACCCAGGTGACAGGGTAACGCTCCATGAGTTCCTCTTGTCCTAGACGGATGCCCTAGCAGCAAGGATCCATCACATCGCTATAAATAGAGCGCAAATGGCCCCAAATGGATATTGGCATTCTGATCAGGGACTTAACTTATCACTGAAGCACCACTTTAATATCAAAACAGAAAGGCAGTAATCACTCTGCAAGTACTTTATGCTTATTTAACAAGCAGCCTTCATGCCCTGCTTTATGGAGATTCTTGTGGTGGGTTTTTTTTTTTCCCTTCTACATTTTGCATAACAAGGCCTTTCCAAACCAGAGTCCCAGCCAAGTGCCAAAATAAAATCTGCCCAATCATGAGACAGTAAAGATCAAGAAAAGTTTAATTATCTTTTATTTATTACACTTACTTATTTAAAACAGAGAAGACAGCACTTGGCAGACAGATTCCTCCCTCTTAAATATTACAGTGTCAAGGCAAAGTATCTATTGGCTTTCTTACTACTGTAATGAATAATGAAGAATGTTTCTGATCTACTAATGAGTGTGAATCTCCTCTAGAGTATATAGGAAATGGATGGTATCATTTAAATACAATCAGCCATGCAATAGACCCCATGGGACCTCAGAAGCTATACTGTCCTATGTAGCTAGGTAAACTTCTGTTTCTATTTATTACGCTCAACAGTTCCAACACTTCATCATGAACTTCTGCTGATTTTTCATTGGGACTGGAATAGCAAAAGCACGTCTGTTTTCCATGTTTCTTACATCAAACTCCAGATCTCCAGGTCTGCTCTGGTTTACAGCACACGCTGGTAAGTGGAAACCATGGCAGGATCCAGGCTGTTATATTCCAGGACAGGAGAATTTTGCAGTAGATACAGATGTAATTTCCCAGAGACAGATAGATAGCTCAAAAATTCACTGCACCTCCATGTCCTCTTCTTAAGCCAAAACTTGTGTGTGTGTGTAAAAACCCACACAATTTTTGCTCAGTTGTTAAGCCACCAGCAATTTTCAGACTCAGCTATTAAGAGGGCATGAAACAGAAATGGGGATTTCTGCAGCCATGCCTGAGCAGTGCTAGAGTATGTCAGATGCTCTAAAAAGCCAGCCTGTTATATCATCACCTCTTGGCCCACTGCAACCACAGCTCAACAACTATATCAATGACCACTGCATCACTAGAAACATGTGTTTGTCATGTTCTTACAGGTCTGCACAACACAGAAATCTGTCTCTAGGAGCTGACAGCATGGGGTTCCTCCTGTTTTTTGAAATGTCAGCAGCCAGCCAGACTTGCTGCTGCAAAAAAACCTGCACACGTGCTGGCACCCATGGGGGAAATATAGGAGAAATAGTCTTGTGATCAAAGCAGGGTGGAGAAACTGTGACTGCAGCAAGTATCTGTGCCTTGAGCTGCTGAACTGCTCCTCCTCCATCGTGGGGAGGTGCATAGCCAGGGCAGACCATGGGCGCACAACTGGCCAACTGCACAGATTTCCAGAGGAGAGAAGGCAGCTGCCAGCTTGACAAAGAGGCAACCATGACAAGTGCAATGTGTTCAAGACAGCTTTCAGGCTTCAGAAGAATCTCCAGCACTTGGGTTGTTACTGTTGGAGAAGGTATCGCAGCAAAGGGACATGTACTCAAGGATGAGGTGCACCAGAGAACTCCAAGGCTGAGCCAGTTACTGCAGAAGCCACCGAGAAGTTTGCTCTTGGTTTAACAGGGACCTGAGCTGGAACCCAATGGTGTAAACCTCCAAAGGGCTCAGATCTTTCTGAAAGGAATGAAAAAACAGACTTGGGGACCAAGGGTGAGCTGGTCTGGGGGAACAGCCATGGCACAACAAGGTCCCAAAGCACGGGGACCTCGTCAGGTGAGAGTAGCTCTTTAAGCTGGGTACCAAAGGCAAGTTTGGATTGAAGGAGGCAAAGGTCCATGCCTCCACCATGCAGCCCCAAATTAGCACCAGCTCTAAGCCACGAACTGCCCAAGCAGAAGGTGCTGCCCCTCAGCCCAGCAATGGTTCTGACCCACTGCACAACACTRGGGCCTAAAACTCCCGTCAGGAGGAGGTGAGGTGTTCAGCACTGCCAGGACAGAGATGCGCATTAAGTTTGTAGCTTGAAAAACAGTAAGTTTGAGAAGATGACAGATACTGATGGGTTATGGATAAACTGCATAGGGGATCTCTATGCTCCATGCACTGCAGCAATCCCTACATCTCTACCTCCCACAATCCTCCGTGGGAGTCAAGAAAATATGGAATTTATGCTATCTTTATGAGATGGGATGACCTTGTCACACACACAACTCTGAACAAGCAACGTAATGGCATCTATTAGATGCAGTCCAGATCCTCTGTAAACTTATCATACATTTGATTTACCGTCCACAAGCAGAGGTCTGCAATGAAATGCAAAGCCAAGGTAAACTTGCCCAGGCACAGGTCCTGCTGCCAAGCTAAAACCAAGGCCAGGCTCTGCAAAGGTTTGATTAATAACAGGCAAAGTGCCAAACAAGCCTAGTGCAAACTATAATGCAAATCAAGGTTTCACACTCAAACTCGGCAGACCTTAGAGGTTTGGCTTGAATTTCCATGGCCAAAACCTCTCTATCAGGAATGCTTTGAATGCTACCATGAGCTTCTGTGGTCCTGCAGCTGTGCTAGCAGTGATATCTGCTCTCGCCTCAGTTGCTTCTTGCTTTTCTTCATCCCCTTTCCCCTCCAGGCTTGCCTGCCCCCGGAGAGCCTTCCAGCAGCAYGTTCACGTGGCACACACCTCTGATATATGTCTAGCAGAAAAAAAGCCACTATAGGAAGAGCAGCAGACAACTCCCTTTTCATCAACTGAAGCATTTCCACCGAGGCATCACACAGCCGCTGCTGCTGAGACTCCCCAAGGTTGGAGGGGAAATGCCGAAAGACACATCCCGTAATGTCACCTTCTTCTTGCTCGCTTGCCAGAAGGAGCCTGATCTGACAAACACTGAGACACATCCTCTCTGCCATTCGCTCAAATACAACCTTCCACACCAAGCACCTGCTTTTCACACAGAAATCCCAGAAAATAAAACCTGGTAGCCACTACATGACTTGTCTGCCCAGAAGAAGCTGCTCTACCCACAGCTCAGAGAAAAGGTTCACTGGGTGAAATCCCCACTTCCCTGGGCCTCAGGGAATTTTTCCTTTGCTCACACAGAAGCAGAAGGACACTTGCGGATTTTAAGGACAGAAAGGAGCACTGTACTCCCATAGACTGTCATCCCACATCCCCAAGCCCAAGAGCAATACTTCGTAATTCCTGCACCAGTGTTATTCCCACCACACAAACAAACGGTACCAAGCTGCAAGCCAGGCTGATAAAATGAGATTAGGAAAGAAATGCACTACGCAGGAATATTTTCCTTCTGGTTTCACAGCAGAGGCAGGATCAGCCACTGCTGCAGTGCAAGCCCAGCCTTCTCCTGCCTGTTAAAGCAGGCAAAACCAGCCCCCAGGAGCGCAGGTTTCTCCCCTGGTGCTGTGAGCACGTGTAAATTAGAGGCTTCTGTGGGCAGGGGCTGGCAGAGCCCTGGCAACGCGGCACGAGGGGCCACTGCAACGAACGGGAGAAAGACGAGAACTTGGCAATTCATCTTCAAGTCTGCCTCTGAAGCATCTCTCATTTGTTCCAATTAGCCACATTGCTGCATTTGGGAGCATTAGAGATCTTTTTTTAATCCATCTTTTCATCTTTGTCTATGGCTTCTCTTAAGTTTTAGCCGGTGTGATCTTTACTGCCCCATTCTTTGTTCAGATTACAATAATTTGTCATTTGTGTGCAGACAGTTTCTTAACTACTCCTGTGTTAGAAATAACCTTCGCAGCAATATTGGTTCTTTTATCTCCAGGGTCCTGCAAAGCACAGAGCTATTGAATGGCAAGGCATTAAGGATGCAAAGAAACCCCCATAAGGCAACACATTAAATGTGAGCTCTCTTGCTATGGAAATGGAAGGATTGTACAGTACAATTGCTCAAATCCAGCCTGGGTTAGGAATAAAACCCTGCTTGAAAAAGGATAAAACAGCTTTGGTGCCATGAACATCTGTAACCTTAATTTTGGAGGCTGGAAAAGTACTGTAACAGTTTTATTTTATTGAAAATACAGGCATATTCACTCATTCTTTTGCATTTTCTTTCCCTCAGCATAGTCATTCATGGAGTCATATACTTCAAGGCCAGACAGGAGTACAATTGGGATGATCTAGTTTTAGTTGCTGTATAACAGAGGAGAATGAGAGATAACACCATGAAGCCACATCACATCTACTGGCAGTATGTAGTTACTCCCAAGAGCCTCAAAAGACCTGACTGGGGAACTCTGTACCTGTGATTTTTATTTCTAGCTTTTCAAGACTTCAAGAAGTCCCAAGGGATTAGACTGCAGTAACATAATTCCAACATTTAAAAGAGCAAAATGAGCAATCTGCAGAACTATAGCACAATTAGCCCTGATGCCAGCACAGAAGAATAGTACATTTAAGACTACCAGGGAATTACAGGCTAGCACACAGAGTGCAAGTCACCGTAAACCCTGCTTTTGGTGGAGTTGTCAAATCAAGATCTCTTTTTTTGACAAGATTATAGGCTCGCTGGATAAGCCAACTCTGCTAAGAGTGTGCGCTTGGATTTCTCAAAGGCATTCAGTTTAGCATCATGTGATGGCTTTATTTAAAAATATGCATCATAGGCAGTAAGTAGAGCACACGTTACATTACAAGCTGCCTGGCACATTTTAAATATAGCTGTTACAGGAAGATATTTGGGGTCAAGGGGACATTATAACTGACGGGTTCCCCTGGGGACCTGCTCTTAGGACCAAGTTGTCCCCCCTTTTTGGAGATGCAGACATGGAAAATGAGTTATTCACAAAGAGAAATCCCTTCTTCATTAGCACATCACTTATCAACGTATTAGTCACAGCTTCTTTTTCCACTGCAGGCACAAATTTTCCTAGGAGGGCAGGGGCATCTCCCAAGCAACACCCAGTATTGGCACACACACATGGCTACAGACACACAAGACAGCCCTCAACCGTATAGATCTCCCCGGTCACAGCACAGATAATTTCCCACCCAGCTGGGTTCCCACTCCTATTTACCCAGGAGAGTAAGTCAGGGTGTTCAGTTAAACCGGTTATCAATGGAGGTTTGAAACTCCCATCACTGAAATCCTGTAAGAATAAGTTATACAAAAATCTCTCAGGATGACAAAGGTGGAGCTGATCCCACATGGATTAGGGGCCGGACTAGAAAACCTCTTGAAAGCCCTTTAAACTCCACTTTCTACAGTTCCTTTGACATGCAAATCTTAGGTCCAGTTTTCAAACAAATAGCTCTTAATTTTTACACATGCACAGCAAATAGAAGTGCAAACAGTTACTTATATAAATGTTACTCTGCAGGCATTGAATGTCCCCATTTAGGGATGCAATGGGACTGGTAGATATCAACCATGACCACACATGTGGGCCTCTGACTTTATCTACAGCTGACAGAAGACACTACAGTTTGAGCCCTAGCTAAGGTCACCTTGCCTAGGTCTCTCTTCAGTGCACCATAAATTTAACTCCTTAACCTGTCAGGGGTTTCCTGGATTACCTTAATCAGCTTTCTGCCTACAACACAGCTCCACATCTATAAACAGGGGACACCACCATCCTCCTCAGACCAGCGATGGGCATATTACAGCACAACAGGGAGTTCTAGTTTAACTTATTTTGTACTTCAGTGCATGGCATGCTCTGCTGTCTCATTGCTGATCTCTGGATTTCTCCCTTAGATTACACACGGCATGAAAAGCACCCATGGAGAGCAACAGGCTCACCTCAGGACCCAAATACCATCATTTACTACYGGGGTTCAGCATGATGCACACAGGCAGGCTCAGCTGGAGCTTCTCCCATATTGATGGGACATGCCCCAACCCCACACTTCTTTTCTCAAGGGAAATGACAAACCATCTCAGAGGTGCAACCCCACTTGCCCCAGCTACCAAAAGCAACAGATACCAAGGGCAATGGAAGTGGAGGAGAGCAAAAGACATGTTTTCTGCCACCATGATGCTCATTGAGGGTTAGTGCCAAGACTCAATGATATTGATAACACTGTATGCTCACTTTTTCCAAAATATCCCAGCATGGGATGAGGAAAAATCTCCCCTCTGGGGTGAGTCTGCTTGCTCTCCACTCAAACCCAGGGGAAGATGGATGGCACTTAAAAGTCGCTGGTCAGGGAAGGAAGAGGGTCAGAGCACAAAGGCCAGCTGTTGCCATCTAAGGACATCAGCTGAACAAAGAGGGAGTGAGCACCAGGACCACGACAGAAACCCCCGTGGATCTGTAACCTTCATCCATCAAACAGGGCAGAGCAGGGGCCATGGAGGCATCTGTCAGTCTCCAGTAACAGCAGCAAGTCCCTGAATATGTGCAAAACATCACAGCAAAGGGATTTTTCTCAAGTTGTGCTCTTGGAGGTATACTACGTACCACTACTTAGAGATGCATGTGTATGTGCAGCATATTGCAAAGAGCCTTACGTTACAGGCTCATAGGAGTTATCACTAAGCCTTGCTGGCTGCTTCAGCTTTTTGGGCAGCCCACATGAATTACACAACTCAAACCCTGGGCAATGCAAAAGAGATTTTGTGGTATAGATACAGCCAGCCATAGTTATCCCAGGCTTCAGCAGCATTATATATAACCAAGGAGGAATGCAGGCAGCTCTGTCCATGCATGCCTAAGGAATTATTTTAAACGTGTTCAGGGGATTTAGAGTCAGCATTTATGAAATAGTTGAGGCATGTGGTAAGAAGTGTAACAATTAAAATATTGATGAATTACAGGTTAGGTCCATGATATTTGCTGGAGGCTTGCCAGCACCAGGCCAGTAAAGGTACAGATTGGTCACCTCAGTGCAACCTGCAGCAGGGAGAGTTGTGAGCAAGGAGCAGATGCCACAAGGCCCCGGTGATGGGTCCTTATGCCTCCCTGTGCTCAGCCGCACTGCTGCAGTTATTCTCCAGCCACCTGCACCAGCACTGGATGAGTTTACCAGCAAGACTCTCTTCTGTGCCCTTCTAGAAAAGCTACAGCCCAGATGTTATTTGGCTCGTTCAGGGTGCACACACATCCCAGGGCTAAATCAGAGGCACTTCACCAGCAGAATTAGCAGGAAGCTAACAATTTCCATCAGGACTTCCCCTACCTACTTCAAATTGGCAATAGGAGAGCAACCCACTGCCAGTATCCCTTTGCCCTCTCCCCACCATCCTCTGGGCTCCATCCCTGAGTAAAGCTCAACTTCCAGCAGATCTGCCAGCAATGCCTATTGCTCTGTGCCAAGTCCTCAGGGCAATTAATCAGCCAATTTGTCACAACTCTTCCCAGCCATAACACAGACAGCCCGCTGCACAAGGACAGGGCTGTCCTGTACCTCCTTCCTCAGCACAGGAGGGCTGGAGGGACAGATATCTAGACTGTGAGGGAAGACACATCCCAGAAATGGGGGCACCCCGTGGCAACAATACCCCAAACAGAAGATGTACCTAATATGCCCCAACTTCTAGTGGAGACCAATCCATAAGATCAGACTAGAAACATCCCAACATAAAAAGCCCTAAAAGGTACGTAATATGAAATTCAGCTCCTCAGCACCAGGAGTTTATCCCCACAGGTTGCTCCTCTTGCATCACACCACTCACTAGCRTAGAGAGCCTATGACTCGCAGGATGCAGCCACAGGACACAAGGAAGGAGAAATCTGCTCACCTCTGCAGGAGCATCCGCCAGCCTGGGACCAAGCGCCTGAGCCTGGAGTCTCTCCAGAAGACTCTGCTGCTGTCATCCACAATATTTCATTTCCAAGGCTGGATAAACTTTGCCAGCATGTAAACTCCTGATGAAATAAAGCATTTCTGATCAATAACCAGTTTGGGAGACACTTGGATTTTCCCTGGGATGAAGCCCTGCTGCAAACAGGCAATGGGGGTGTTTTTCCTTGGCAGCTCATGGTTCAGTTTGTCAGTACAACATGCTAATTTGTAGCAGATGATTAAAAAAAAAAAAAAAAGAAAAGCTGCTAGAGATTTCTATTACCCCCGYCAACATTTCACACATTAGAGCTCCCCAGCATCCTTCATTATCACAGCCTGGGTTGCAAATAATTGCTCTAGATCACTGCATTACCCTGCCTCCATTTAATGCAGGGTTTAATCCACACACTTTTTTTTTTTTCTTTTTACAGTATTTGCCACAACAGCATTCCCATCAACAAATGGAAGCTGACACCTCACTTTTATTCCAATTCAAGCTAAAGATTGACTTAAGTTTTAAAATAAAACTGACTGATGTTTAATGACATTTTGATTGCCTACCCAGTCACTGGGGCATTATGAACCACAGCTTTCTTCAGCAAGCAGAAGCTAATAAATGGAATTACAATCATAGGAAAGGAAGGAATTTAAAATTTGGTGGTAGGGATTTTTCTTTCCGCTAGAGAAACCTTCTTACACAGCCTAGTATTAAACAGCAAGCACCAAACCTGTGCAACTTTATACCACATTTCCCTGCAAGCAGCACTTAACCAGCCAGGTGTTCAACTTAATGGGAAAGTAGTACCTGGGGACACTACCTCCATCTCCAAACTCTCCCAGCACTCATGCAAGGGGAAGACTTCAGAATAAAACAACCAGCCAGAAAAGCCCTTTAGAACAGGCTACCTCTCTAAGCTCATGGATTTCCACCCCCTTCCCATGCAAACCCCCATCACATACACACCTCCTGATCCTCAGCCTTCTGCATGAGCCACCCTTAGACCTTTTCAGCAGTCTTCTTGCAGGGCTGCCATAACCCCCCCCCCCAACCCCCCAAAAATCCCAGCTGGGTCTGCTTCCACCTTTATCTCCCTCCAGCCCCGACTCCAGGTGGAGCCAAGCAGCCAAGCTGTCTCCCTTAAAGGGTCTGCAGCCCCTGTGCTAGGACCTGGTGTGGCCAAGAAAAGTTTCCTGCTAAGACAAGCTAGGTATCAATACCAGAAGCATCCAAAAGTATTCTGCTTGGYTCCCCTGGAAAGGTGGGAATTCAGTGCTGCTTTAGGCAGGACAGGCAGTGTTACAGAGCTTCTTGCCACACAGACTGCATTTTGCATTCCTGTTTTCTCTTACTTTATTTGCTACCTAAAGATTTAGCATGCCATGCGCAGCTTTACATGTCTTTCTACCGCTTGAAGTAAAGGTTAATTTTATTTTTATGTATATATTCTGGCTTTTTAGCCCTAGAACCTTCCAGCTGAGCCCACAGTGTGGCCACCATGTTACCCCCTCCTCTAAGTCAGGGATGCCCAGATAGAGAGAAACCCCAGGGATTTGTATCCACAGGTTCATTTCAGGCCATCTATAGCCCTTAATGACGTTCCCTGGAGAAGAGGAGTCCGTGCATGTAACAAAATGCGGGAGCGAAATTACATAATCAGCATCTCCCTTCAGTACAAAGAGAAGCAGCCAGTACATTTCGACGTTGCTATTTTCCCCCTCATTATGAAGATGAAGTTGTAAAGAGCAGGGCTGGTGCTTTTGAACCCAGTGGATCCGCTTTGCAGGGCTTTTTTCAACCTCCACACTCCTCGATTCCCGCATGGCAGAGCGGCATTACAGTCAAAATGAAGTAATCCTTTGATAAAGTGCAGTCATTTATTTGAAAAGTGTAGTCTCACCATTAAAATGCAAATGAAATGAGTGCTAATGTATTAACTTGGGATGGGAGTTGAAATGGCTTATGACAAGTGTGCTTTCATGTGGAATATGGTTAAGTGATAACAGTGGGTGTGTAAGAGAAAGTAATATTCAGATGTACATGTTTGTTTATTGAAGATATTAATGAAGGGCAATGCTTAAAGTGCATTATTATTTTCTCATCTTGTCTTTCTTTCGTCCCTCCTGAGTTCAAGTCTACTACTGAGAGGTGCCTSCCAAGGGGAGTTTGACCAAAAGTCATCTTTGATGAATGATCTGAGTCCACACAAAAGTCAACACGAAAGCTGAAATGTATTTAATGATTTCTTTTGAAGAGGAGCAGAAGGTCCCCCCCCAACAGATATTCCATGTGCTGCAGTTGGCATGAGAGCTGATTCAGAAAAAAATGGAAAAACTTGAGCTCTTCCATTCTTTTCCCAGGGATATCCCTTGGGAGCATGGCCAGCGTCAGGGTGGCTCTGGGTCTTCTCTCTGGAGAGAAACCTATCCTGGGATGTAGGGACAACACCAGGGGATTGGATGGAGCAGAGCAGCCTTATTGCCACTATTCATGAGAATAACCTTCTGCACAGAGAATAAACTCAATGGCCCTGGATGAGATAACGTGACACCTCTGACGCAGGCCGGAGAAGCTCAGGCTTTCCATGCTGAGGTGGATACCCATGGACAGACTCTGGTGTAGCCTGGCAGCAGGGCCTGTTCATCCTCTTTCACAGGACACAGGCTGGGTAATAGCCTGTGACAACTCCACATTTCTAAAATTAAATGAGATCTAAACGAGATGCTGCAAGTGTGGTAGCCACCTGCAAACACATCGACCTCCCCACAGCTCTTCCCTTCTGCACCCACTGCTGCCCCTTCGCAGGTCGATGATCTCAGAATCATCCCTAGCACCAACCCCAACCCCTTTCATCCTGACTGAAGTCCTCAGAAACAAAAGCCGCTCAGCCAGACAGGACATGTTCCTTGAATTACCTTTTTCCAGATGTGGTGCCTTTACATTTTGCAGCAATTCCTTGGCTTTCCTCTGTGCCACAGACCTTCTGCACCTGTCTAACCATCTAACTTCAGGCTTTTRAGTGAGACACCCATAGTAAGGGTCTTGGCTCCATGGTCAATGGAGGGAGACAGGTGCCTTAAGAGGGCAAGAGAGCCCATTTAGGGTCTATATTGCCTACAGGAGTGGTCTATCTACAGAGGAGCCCAAAGCAATTAGGGGCCTCGCTTGGGCATCTAAACCTCCTAAAACCATGGGCACAACCTCAGCCCCAGCTCAGACTCCTTCCCAGCACTTTTCAGCTCAGGGTGCGGTGGCAGAGCCTGAGCCATCTGGAAGGAGCTACAGCCAGAGCCCCTGTTTGCTAGCTCAGAGGGGAACTGCAGTGATGGCGCTGGGAAGAAACGCAGCCATTTCCGTGCCTCGGGCTGGCACCAGCAGCATGTAAAGTCATTTCCAGAGCAGAACTGCTTCAGCTTAGCTTCTCATCCATATGCAAAGCACTGCCAATCACACGGGACACTCACTTTTCAGATTTGCTTATTTTTGCACTTTCTTGGCAGTTGTCAGCAGAGAACACGCTGTTTGCCATGCTCTCCCCCCGTGCCCCCTCCTGCACACTCTCCGGCTGCTCCGACCTCCCCGGTGTGGTGGGCACATTGCACATGGACATTCATAGGCAGCAGCAGAGCACTGGGAGAAGCAGCTGTGAGAAAACACCAATGCTGCCAAGAGGGTTACAGCACCAGGGCTGAGACGTTCAGTCCAGAGGATGCTTCTTGCTCTATCTCCGTATAGAGCTGAGAGTCTGCATCCAGGGAGGGCTCTGGTCAGTACTGGAACATAAACATCAAATAATATCAGTCTCACCGAGATCTTATCAAGCACCCGGACTTCTTATATTTCATCCAAACAAGACTGATTTTTATCAACCTGGACCTCATTATGACACAAAATCAAGAGCTGGAATTGTACTGAACAGCCAATGCCTTGTGCTATTTTCCTCCTCTTTCTTGCACAAAGGAAAAGGAAAACAAAGATGTTCCTGGACCATTGRTTTTCTTTGCTAGGTGCTATTTGTGCTCAACAGAAGTCCTGTTTTCACAGCCCAGCTGTGGTGGAAACATAAGAGTCCAACCTGTTGGATTACGTTGCCTGCCTTCGTATGACATCAGTTATTGAGCATCACATAACATACTCAGTGCCTTGGTGCCAGGGGGGTCCATGGATAACCTCTAAAGGGTCTGTAGCAGGCAGCTGGGGAAGGCAGCTGTGTCAGCGAGTTTGCACCCTGTACAGAAACAGCCTAAAAATCCAGATTTTTTTTTTTTTTTTTTTTTTTTTTTTTTTTTAAAAAAAAAGAGGATAAAGCATACTTGACTGTAGCATTTCAGGGCCCATGACCACAAGAAGGGCAGAGGTTTGGGCCCTTCGTTGTCTTGCAAGGATGCCAGGGATGACCTAAAGCTTTTCCTTTCCCCAACAGCACTTTACTATCGCAGCCCCTGACAGCTCTTTAAACACATGGCCATGTGGCTTTTTCATTCACTTCTTCCCATTGTCCTGCTTAGCTCTTTCCAGAGGTGCAATGAGCAGGGCTCACACAGAGAAATACTCCCTGACCTTCTTTCCTCTCGACATGAGCTGTGGGTAGAGAGGTGCAAATTTTGCCTTTGACCCTGTTATGAAGGCAGGTGCTTGCCAGCATCTGAAATAACTGCTTGATGCTTTGAAATGAAATTCTTTTGCAATTGCCTCCCCCTTCTCTATCTGCTATGTTTATGCTCATACAGGTTTGTTATTGTAGGGTTGCTCATAAGTGCTCTGGCTTTGTCTCCATTACACAAAAGGTTTTTTCCATCAAAACAGCTAATTAAATTTCATTCTCTTGTTGTGAGATCATTGTCTAGACAAAGAATTATAGATTTTGCCTAGATATACCTAGTCAAGATAAAGCGAGCCAGTCACATCTAGGTAACACTATCTTATCGCTGTTCGCAATGTACACCACAGTAGATACCTCCAGTTAATTATCCCCATCTAAAAACACCTCTCCTCTTGTAGTGAAGACATAACATGTGATACACATGCTTGATCTGCCCGGATTTGGTTGTTATTGTAAAGTTGTCGTGGACTTCACCTACGTTCTGTTGTTACTTTACCGCTGTGAGCCAGGACAAGACTGTCAAAAATTATTTGCAGTTCTCAATTCGCATAAGGAAATGCAAACATATTCCAGCAGCATTGGGAATCGTTCGGTTCATTTTCGTAAATATTCACAGGAAGGAAACGTTGYTTGCAAGGACGTTTTTGGAAATGAGAGGCTCATTAGGAGCACTCGTGAAGAGGCATATTTGTAGGTGGCTCCGTATTTGAATGGGTGCTGGGGAGAGCATGGTGGCAGAGCAGTTAAAGCCTCTGGCCAAGAGAGGAGAGGGAAACCCACAAAAAAAGACTGCTCCCAATTACCCCATCCATAAGTAAGCACCTTGTTAGTTAAGCTTGGGATGCGCCTTCCACGCTGCAATCCCGGCTGCAGAAAACACGGCAGCTTACCCAGCCTGGGGCAGGCTGCAGTAACTCTGCAATCAGAATTGAACTTGTTGCTCCCACAGATCCCCCTGGCATTTCCCAATGCATGGAGCAATACTGGGATTAAGATCCCATTTTGTTCTGTGTGTTGTATTTACATGCCTTTGAGCAGTTTCTGCTGGACAGACATTTGTGTGTTCTCAGGACAGATATACCTGATGTTGCAAAGCRTGACGTGGCAAATACCTTTGGCAAGATGAACAAAATTTTTATGATGCAAACTGTGCCTTAGTTTAGGAAGGGGATTTTGAATTCCTTTACACTCATCTGTCTGCACTGAAGCCCTTGATGTTGCCAGACCCAGGGAGTGAAGGAGCTTTGAACTCTAAGACCTTTGCCACTGATCAACTAGATGATCACAGGCACATCATTTAACTGCTTGCTGACTCAGATTCACAAATGCAGACATCAATTACATAGAGAGACAACTCTCTGGAGCGTTCCAAGGCATTTTTTTGGTGAAGTACTTTATCATCTTTGGACAAAAGGTGCTACAAGCTAGTAATATATTTGTTATGAATACAGTGACAGCAAAGATCCCACAATTGCATGTTAGCGCATCCCCGTACACCAGCTGGTTACTGCACTCACATTTATTTCTGCCTGCTTTTGTTTTCAAATCCATGCCAGTGCATGACACCTGATCCATGCTAAAATTAATCCTATATCCTCTTTGGAGAAGACCATTTTCACAAAGCCTCCACATATCCTTACACGGCCAAAAAAAAAAATCTCTGTAAAGCTTCAATTAGCATGTGCATTGMGAGTTGCAGAAAGCAGAGAAAGCCTGGAAAAGCAGAATAGAAAAGATCAGATCATCACAGGGCAATTCTCACGTAGCACATTCACACTGCAGCAGTCAGCCCTTTAGAAATGCTAAGGAGTTAAAACTCTCTGCTCTATTTAAAATAATCTCTAGCCAGAAATACCTAGAGATCATGTCAGCGTTTTCTCTGGAAAGTACATACTGCTTTTGCTGTCTGCCACCCTGAATGAGGGCATCTTGCTCTCAGTCAGACCGGGCTGGACCACCAGATGATCTTCTGTTTTGTGTGTGCCCCAGGGGCCACAGAGCTGTGACCGTTACCAGTAACTGCACTGGTGTCCTGTCCTGACAGTGCCGTGGGAGCAGCGGTGCCTGTGGGCGTTGCCCACAGCATAGAATCATAGAATCATTTAGGTTGGAAAAGAACCTTAAGATCGTCGAGTCCAACCATTAAAAACATGGTTAAACAACCGTTAAAGCTGTCACACTGTACAAGCTGATCAGAATACCACACAGTCCTTCAACATAAATGTTTGCGGTTTAATCTAATGCTGGCTGATCCCCAGGCAGACCACCACGTACGAGTAATTTGGATATCTCCTTAAGTAGGGATCAATACATTTAAATTAAATTCTAACACAGGTAATCCACTTTAATACAAAGCAGGCATTTTAAACCCATTCAGAAACCCCACCCATTCCTTTCAAAGCTGGCCCAAAGTCCACCAGTAAACACTTATTGAAGCCTACGACCTCTTAAAAGCTGACTGAGAGTATCAGAGGTAAAGCATAATGCGACATAGACGGATTTAGCACATCTTCCATCAACATAGTATTTCCATGCATCAAGCATAATGCAAAACTCAGAGTGCCGTCCTCCTGCATGAGCATCTTGGGGCATTAGGTGCTGCGAGAGACTGCGRAGGGTCGTGCTGTATGGCATTTCCACGCATAGGTGCAGAGGTTTCTGAAGTCCAGTAAAACCCATCTCTTTTCTCAGGAAAACAATAATTGAAAATKTCTGATGTGACAGCGCCTGTGTGGGAAGAAGTGAAAGGCAGAGAGGGAGGAAAATAGCAAAACTGTGCATTTCCCTGTGGAAAATTTTGATTTTTGCAAACAGGACACTTTCCTTTAGATAATTATTCCAGTGGAAAAATCTCCAGCTAGCTCTAGTACTTACCACAGTCCTGGCACTTAATGATATGGCTTATGGCAGCAATCACTTGTAACACCGTGGCATGCTGTCGGAGGGGATTTTTATTGCAGTTTGTTGTAGCATGAATTGCAGTGGAATAATATAATGTACTTCGAGCTAGTGCCCATTGCAGAAAATGAGATCTCCCATTTGGGATCAAGGTACAACGATATAAAACCAGAACAGCTCKCATTTTGCGAAAGCATAAAGCTCCAGCAAGGCAACAGAGATTTCTCCTGGTGTAAGACAGACCAGAGTCCTACCCTGCTTGAAAGAAACCCTGCTATGCRTTTCACAGAATAAGCTTTTCCTACCTTCCCTACCTGTTAGAAAACATTCCTTTTGGGCTTCTCTAAATGAAAACTATACATGTGCAATATCCAATATCTACAAAAAACCCTGCTTAACATTGACCTGGCATTGAAATTTAAGCGGAGCTCCCATTGAGTTACAAGCAGCATTGACTCTTCACGTGCTGTCTATGGTCACGTTTAGACGCCAGAGCCAAAACAGCCTGAAAACCTTGTGGGAATTTGTTGCCCCCCTCGCCGCTCCTTCCCCCTCTGCCGCTTTGGAAACCTCCCGGCTGGAGGCGTTTTGATGGAGCACAAGCGGGACTGACAGCCCCACGCAGTTGTTCCAGCTGCTGGAACACACTCAGTAACCTTAGAAATGAGAGAAAACAAACCTGGGAGTCCCACAGAGCTGGTTTTAAGGTTCCCATTCATCCCCAAGCATAAAACTCACAAAATGCACTTTAAAAAGCTCAGCCCCTCTTCCCTACCCCCCACTCCCCCATCTGTCCCAATCGAACCCTTTTGGGGCCGGATCCTGCRGGGTGCTTAACATGGCCAAGCACCAGGCTCCTCTCCGCAGCTCTGCAAGGTGCTTGGCCATTGGGGAGGAGGTGCTGAGCCCCCCCCCAGGATCAGGCCCTGCTGAAAGACGGGGAGCAGAAGTGGTAACACTAGCAACAGGGAGACAAAAGTCAATTGTTCACCAACAATTCGGAGGGAGGGAGCCCTGAAGTCCCTCCAAGCCACTTGATTTATGGCTTGCAATAATATGTGTTGGAGCACCACAACCCAGAGTGCTGTGCGGCGTGACCTGTAAAAATAAGTCTATTAACCCTAATCAATCTCCCATTATCCACCCTCATCCACAATTTAGCCAGCAAAGGAGTCACCAAGGCCTCTCAACTCGGTTTGAACTAATCCCATTGTCTTTCCTAATCAGGGGCCATGAAAGAGGAGCAGCTTCTTCGCAGTGCAAAATTATCACTCGGTGTTTAAAAAAAAAAAAAATTGGGAGGGGGGAATGAAGGCTCTCCTCTTTCATCTTTTAATGAGAAAATGGAGAATTGTTTTCGTTCTGAATTGCCGGGGCTAATTGAAGCCTGGGGCTCTGGTCGGGATGTGGGTATCGGTTCCCAGGGCCTGTGGGGAGCGCCGGGCACAGCAGTAGGTAAACTGCTCTGACAAAACTTCCTGTTGCAATTAGTAAAAACATGTATTCAGATTAAGTGCTTTATTAGGGAAGCTAATTATGAAGTTTATCAGAGATGGGATGCGGCTTGGCTCAGCACTGCGGCACCCCTCCCCATGCAAAAGGGGAGAGCTGCTCCAGCCTTTGAAGGACAAAGGGATCTGGCGTGTCGCTTGTATGGACTAATGGTAATGGATTCAGCGGAAAATGTCACTTGAATCCAGACCAGGAAAACCAGGAATACAAAGCCTCTTTTTGACTGAGGCCTTTTCTTTCCTTCCCATTCCTTCCCCCCAGCCTTTAAAAACAAAACAAAACAAAACAAAAACCAAAAAAAACAAAACAAAAACCCCCAACAAAACCCAAAAAACTGGAGGTCCTATCAAACTGGCAATGCCCAAAATAGCAGTAAATCAGGAAACCCTGCAATGTCCCCTGTCAGTCTCTCATACAGCAGGGTAATACTCAGCAATCAAAACGTGCTCTGTGGTGAAACATCCACTAAATTAGTCCAGTAGCAAGTTAATTTTCTTTTGCTCTTTTACATTAATCAAAAAGGAAAAGACAAAGTGGGGACATTATCTTGCTAGAAATGAAAACAATCCTTGCAAAATTTTCCCCTTTCGGCATGAATTAGAGCAGAAGCAAACACACCACAGGGCTCCAGCAGATCTTTCAGGATTAATTATTATATTCACTAGCAGTTCAGCATTTTCTTGTAAAATTGAATTTTTCAAAACCCTCTCTCGTGCGCACACAAGCCTGTTGCTGCCTTACAGTGTCCCCACATGGCTGGAGGACGAGACCTCTTGCAGCTTCAGGGTGTTTCTCTTTCAAAGGCACACAAAAAACCTCAAGCAGCCTCAGAGCAGAGGGATGAACTTCCCAAATACCACTACTGTCAACAGAAGGCATCTCCATAAAACTGAACAGCTGGAGTCAAGGCAGAAACTGAGCCCCATGGAGACACCTTCCCGGAGGAAGGGGCTGGAGAGGCTCTGCCAGCCCCAAGGACCACGGCAGCAGCCTCGAATCTGCCCTTGCCCCAACCTCAGCTCTGAGACAGGAGCGAGCTCCCTCCAAAGCCCGGATGAAATGATGCCCAGCCCAAGCATCCCCACTCGCCCCAGCACACTGGTGGATGGGTTTCATCATGGCTTTGGGCAAGCATGAGTTATTGCATGGTGCAAGAGGGGGAAAACCTCATATGCACAAAAATACCCGCGTACAGCAGACACAGTTTGAAGTATGAAGGTTCCCAAATAGAAGGAAAGAGGGACAGATACAGCAATACTTGGTAACATGCTCGCTCTCTCTCTCCAAAAGGAACAAGCTTGAAGCGAGTCATCTGGACTTAAGGCGTCAGAGGGCCCGTGTTGGTGTACGATCATCTCCGGTTTGATCTGTGCGTTTAGTGACAGGCCCTCAGGCAACCAGTCGGCGTGAGAAATTGTACCTATTAATGGAGCTGTGGGGACAGGGACTCTCCTGGAGTGACAGAAAATATCAGGTCTGGCCCACATATACTCCAGCACCCTCTCCACAGCCCTGTGCATCCTTCAGACACTTGCACACACACGCTTTGCTTTATATAGGTGGGGAAGGTATGGATAATTATATCTGTGCCTATGCGATGCACTCAGCATATGCCTCAAAAGAGGAAAGCACTGACACACTTTTTAGAAGGAGCATTGAAGATGCTGTGTGTTATGGATTGGATAAGCTATTAGATTTATTTAATGAATTAAGATCCTGACATCTTATTTACAGGATGTCTTTGGAGATAGAGTTGTAACTCAGGGCCTGCCATGGGAAATTCTCCGCACCGAGGCCTTGAGGAGAAAGCATTCATTTTTTTATGGTGTCTGTTAGGGAGRGAAATTAATGCTAAGAAGGCAGTGATAATTTGCTGCTTTATAGGACTGAATTATCACCCTGTCAGCACTGAGACGAAAACCCTGAGCCATGAACAAATATACCTTTGCACCTGAAGCTGGCTGGAACAGCTACCGTGAGCTCACATCACTTCACGTCAGCTCTGTTGTTCTAGTAATTAATTCTGAAGGCTCCTGGATTTCACCTTGTCCTTTCGTTTGCTGGGCATGCCTTAATTTGGCACTGTGGTATTCCATGCTCCTTCTCCAAGCTCATAAATCACACACAAACCTTTCCTGAAAATAAAAAGGGGATCTGTTCTCCTCTCAATGCACATGCACAACTTCCTGGAGAGTTAATGTGAGTTTGGCACGTGCATGGGAGAGGTGGCTCAATCCCATGGACCAAAAAGTCATTGACATAGAAAAATAATTGCAAGAGAAACAGCTGGCCGAAAAGCCGGAGTACTGTGACTTTGGATCAAATATGTTATGTCATATTATAAAATAGTTTTGTTTAGCGTTATCTGTTCTGCATTTGCTGGAAGGTGGAGTCCTTACCTGTGGTCTACTTTTCCTTGCTCCATTTCTTACTGTCCCTTTTCCCCAGTGCATTTATTGACATGGGGAAAGGTATGGATATTTCTCTAATTGCTCCCAGATGTTGTAGAAAGGTCTTTTGTCCTGTAACCACACTGGGGTCAAAGGGATGTGGAATGAGAGATGGGGTAGTAAAGGACTCCCATTGGTGAGGAGGTGGTTGTGGGCCTCAGTCTTCCTCTTCCTCAGGCTGAGCAGTCCCTACTGATGGGCTTGAGCGTCACCTGTGGGCTTCTGGACTTCTACTCTGGATGCCCAGCATGAAAAGGCATGGATTTATCTTAGGAGCAAAGGACATCCCTCTTTCCTCCAGAAAAAGCTACAGCTGCTGTTCCTTCCTCTGAAACACATGTAGCTCCTGGGCAAGAGCTTCTTCAGCACAGGCTCTAGGCTGCCTCCAACCTGGAGGGTAGATGCAGATGGGGACAAACAGAGCTAAATTTGTTCTAGGAGGCTGAGCTGGTAGTTAATCTACTGAAGATTCAGAATACAGTTAAAGCACCCATGTACATGCTCCCAGCACCCTCCCAATTATATACAGTTACATACCTACAAAGAAAAGCAATCAATTTTACTCTTCTGTCAAGAAGCACCCTATAATTAAATAACAACATGCTCCCACACGGCACAGGGACTGTGCTGGATGAGGACAAGGCACCCCTACGCCGGCATACATTTACCATTTTCTATGTCCAGGCATAACCCCAGCAGCCCAGCCACCTGCCAGCACATGGGATTTTCCAGTTGTCAGTATTGGTCTGACATTGCTCCCACGGCAGGTAAACAGTCAGGTCGGTGGTGTGTACTTTGGCCAATCGCACCTTCAACAGCAAAGAGGCATTTGACTCGAGCAGGCAGAGAATACAGGCCAGGATTGTTGCTCTGTTTGTTTTTCAGAGCAGGAGGAGCTGGGATGTCTCTCTGTCACTTTGCTGTTCTGCAAAGCCAACAGCTCTGATAGAGCAAACTAGAGGTGATCAAACACTTTCTGATGACCTGAGTTGCACCTTTTTCCCATCCCCAAAATGCTCATTCATCAAATGTGCAAATTTTGCTAACCTGGGCCAGTTGCAACAAGCCAAGCAACGTTTAAGAAAAGGACTGTTTTGACATTTTCAAATTGCAGGGTGCTTCACTCAACACAACTTAGTCTCAGACATTTCAGGCATTTCTATAGCAAACAGCTATGAAAAAAATAGGTTTAAAAAGTTTATTCTCATGAGTTTTTTTTCATGTTTCAGGATCTGAATTTTATGTGCCCATTTGGAATTGGAGTCTTTTTCAAACTCCTGGAAATTCTTGTGTGTTTGGGGAAAAAGCCATCTCCCATCCAACCCTAACAACAACAAGGAATGACCATGGAATTGGTGGAATGGCTACCCACTGCTCGGGGATTGGGGAACAATTGCACTTCATTCATCAATATTTGCAAAAAGCTCTGGTATCCCTGGATTCGTGCAGCTTTAGATGGGTCATGGGTAATTATTTGTATAAAAAGAACCAGTGGGACAATGTTGTTCAGCCCTGAAGTCATTGAAAGATGTTAGCGAGTTTGGCTTTGAGGGTGGTAGAGAGGGAGTGTGAAAGCTGATTATCCAGCTTGGATTCTCCCTTGAGTAATTTCCATCGTTCCCATTTAGGTTTTATTTGGCTCTAGGAAGCCTGATTATAAATCAGAATCAGGCTGCCTTCAAACACATTTTCAGACAGCCTGCCTGCACCAACAGGACAAAACTCAGTAATTTATCTGGGTGGTTGGTAACCACGATATCATTTGCTATGTACAATCCTTTTCTCCATACTGTACCTCTAAAAGGGTCTTGCTTTAGAAGGATTACTGTACAGAACAGGCATTTCATAGCAAAAAACCCATCTACATAAGCAGGCATTGCCCAGAATGCAGGAAACAACCCCTTCTATCAGTGCTAATCCACCCTCTGCCCTATCCCTATGAATAGCCAAACCAGCCATAGAAAACAGGAGTACGTTAAAAGCTAAAAAAGAAAAATTAACAGCACAAGATTACATTACCCCTTTCTGCAATTTTTAGTCTCACTCAATAATTACTGCATCGACTGAATGTAGTGCACAGAGGCAGACGTAGCTATTCAGGGAGGCATTTCATTTAACATCTCGGCCCCTATACAGTCACTGGTAAATTTTCTAAGAATTTCAACAGGGATAGTATTTATCGTTATCCTTATTTCACTGCAATACAAAAGTAGTCACATTGCTTTCATAGCTGCATCTGCAAGGCTGAAGGAAAACCCAGCTGGATCTGAGAGATGCAAGAAGCAAGCTGGGTAAGACTGTGCCACCCTTCCACCATGACTTTTCTATCCATCATTTATTCCAGCAGTCAGATCTCACTGCACGACAAGACCAAGGGACTCCTATGTGTCCCAGCAGAAACTCAAGGGAGAAAGCAGTTGCTGCTCCACAAGAAGGTCAAGGTCTGACTGCCCTTCAGCTACACGTCCCATTCATCATCTCTCCTTGCCCAGCACAACATTCATGTTCTCTACCTGATCACCTTTCATGCTGGAAAAAATGAAGCAGCATCCAGGAGAACAAGGAAATGGTGATTGGAGGGGGTTATCCAGACATCAAATACCACATCCATCCATCACAAAGACAAGAATAACGCTGCACTCCACGTCATGGGGGCTGCAGGCGGGAGGCTGCTGGGAGTTTTGGGGTTGCTCTGCAGAGGAGCAGTGGCTGGCTGCACAGCTGTGGCACCCAACAAACACCCGAGCACACAACAATCTGCCCCTTCTGGTGTCAACAGAGACCTGGTCCTCTGGTCTAAATCTGAGCCAGGGCTTCCCTATGTTTTCTGTGGACTGTCTGAACGCTGGTGTGTCTGTAATGCAGCAACACAATCTAATCTGCTTTTCGCACATCATCAGGATGGAGAAACCGAGGCACAGCTACAAGACAGGCTTCCAAAGCACCTCACTATGTGCAACCCAGATGATCTCTCTCCAACCTGCAAGGGCCCAGCACTTTTTCAAATTTCTGGGCAAGTCCTTTCTCCAAGGCCCAGGGCTGCCCTTGAAGTGCAGAGTTTGCCCTGTGCTAGTGAAACAGTTCCCATTGAGTGGGAGATTGACTGAAAAATGGTCTGGGTTCAGGGTAACAACAGCCCTGAGCATTGCTGCAACACAATAATTCRTCTCAGAGACATTTTTCCCTGTCAGAGTAAATGTAATTATATATGTGGTATGAAGGAACAGCTCCCCAAGTGGAGAAACCAGTTAAACCTGACTTGTGTCCCCAAGGACAAGTTTCYCTGTGAAGTTTCTGGTGTCAAATAAAGCTCTGCTGACTTTCTTCTAGTAGGGCTATTGCTAGTGGTTCTCTTCTGTCTACCTGCTTATTCTCACACAACAGAAAARTTCCCCATCTTTGGGTGTCCCACCGCTCTGACATAGGTTACAAGGCAGATTACCATTGCCAATGGCTTCCAAAAATCCTGGGGGAAAGGATAGTGCTTTCTGCCTGAAATCCCTGGGATGCTGCCAGGCTCCCTCCCAACCCCCTGGCCCCCCAAAAAAAGAAAGAAAAAACAAAAAACATATGAAGGGTAGTGTAGCAGATCAGTCTGCTTGCATCGAAGACACAGGGGATGCAGAAGACTTGTATTTTACTGTCTTTTTCAATCTAAGACCCAGGATTTGGCTAGGACACAGAAAAACTTGCTGGAAACCAAACAGAAAGGGCTTCTATCCAACAGGGCAGACTCTAGATCAGGGCCGTCCAACGCCTTGGGCAAGGATCCCATTAGATTTTCAGCAAAGCAGCAAAAATCAATCAACGCAAGACAAATTTTGCAGCCTTGTCCAGCTACAGCTAATGATACTTCTTGAATATATGGACATTGAATGCCCTAATTGGCACYGCTTCCCATGCTCGCACAACATTCCCTCTCATTCCTTCTCATGCTTTTTTCTACTCCCATCCCCTGCAGGGCAGGACAGAGCGTGGAGAAATCGCTTCTCTGAGCCTGAAGTGGAGGGTTTGGGGAAGAGGATGATAGGAGATGCCTGCTCCTAATGGGCCATCAACAGARAGAGGAAAGGGAAACCACCTCCAGCCTGGTATGGCAGAGCCAGAGGTACCAAAAATCACTGTGATGGGTAACAAGCTCCCTTTGCAGCTTCTCCCATTCCCAGCTACTCCGTATAGGTACTGGAGGAGAAAAGCATCCTGTATGTTGGACTCCTGGTTCACACCTGCACGAACACCGTGGGAGCTGATATACCACAGTGTTCTACCTCAACAGAGAGGAAAATTGAGTGCAGACAACCTCTAATGGTGCAGGTTTCCCGAAATTTCCAGAGAAGAAAAATAACTCATAGAAAGCTGATGAACGTTTAGACAATAGAAAGTCCTCAGTAACTCCTTCTTGTGTGTCACTAATTTCTGAAGATTTGTGCCCAGATCTTCAGCCCTAGACATCGCTAGGTCTTTGCTGGACCTGGCATCCCCTGTCCCAGCACAGGGCTCATCCCTTGCTGCAGCAGGGGGGCCCATGGGGGGGTGTGGTGGTGCATGCAGTTGACTGCAAGATCAAAGCCTGAGTGAGAGAGTACTGTGTGGTATGAGACTGTCTAGCCAGCTGATGCTAACCACATGTGTAAATCCCAACAAAAATGCCTATGACAATAACCTATTTGCTATAACTTGCTTCTCTGAACTTTGAATTCTCCTTTGTTGCTTTGTTTTGGTTTTGCAAGCTTGGCCTGACAGCTTGGGTGACTGGCTCAAAGCCTGCCTTTGGGCTGCGTTTTCTTTCACTAAAATCCCACCTACCTTGTCTCATGTGTTCCTCCCCCCTGCTTTGCCCTTCTTTAGAAGTGTCAATTCTTTGTGGGTTAAGGGATTCACTGGGACGTGCTTGTTCAAAATGCAAACCAAGAATTATGAGAATTGCAGTTCTTACACTCTATAATGTTAGTTTGATCCTAATCCTTGGCCAGGTTGGTTAMAACTTTTTTGTACTTGGGTCTTGTTTTTCCCCATGGACCAAATTACCTGAAAGGGGGAAAGCAGAGTGAGTCCCAGTCCAGCACCTCTCAGTCAGAGCTCAGACCCTGGGGAGTCCCCAAGGTAGCCACATGCTCCCTGCCAGAGATGGTGATGTCCCTGTCWGCTGTGAGCAGCCCGAGGTGGGGCAGCAAGCAGGAACGCTCTCCCCAGCCTCCTGTGGCTCAAGTCTAAGAATCACACTCTAGCCATAAACTACAAATGATAAAAACTACCTCCCAGGACAGCACAACTTTCAGATGGAGGATTGGAGATACCAATGCACCGTCCTGCTGTGTGCACGTTAGCAGCCTTCCTGGTACCAAGCCACAGAAGATCTGAGCTGTAACAGCACATCTTCCCAACATCTTTAATTTCTGCTTTTAGCTTTAAGGTGCATGATGCCACTCAACAGGGGACAACAGTCACAGCGATACTGAGGATACCAACTGGAGGAATGCTGCCCTTCCAAAGAGCACACCCTTGTGAGGTTTGCACCTGATGTTACATATTCCTGGGAACGGTTGAACATCTCCAGTGACATTATAGTTTGATGGATACAGCACTTAATATCTAACCTTCTCCTACATGGACAGTGACGTCACCTTTCTGCATGACTCACAGCACCACTTCTAGCTCTAGACACAGCCCTGCTCACGGCCAGGACCAGCCAGGCTGCCTCATTGCACCAGTGACATGTTGGCCAAGTTAGGAAGTCAAATGTTTCTTTTTCCAGTCACTATTGGGTATCTATAACATTTATGAATCAGTGAGTCCAAAAAAAACCCAAACTGGGCCCAACCTTCAGCTGGTGTAAATCAATGTGTACAGTATAAATCACTACAGAGCAACACTACGTACTTACCTGGTAACCTTAATTGCCAGGGCGGGATTTCATTAGCAGAAATGAAAGGCATTTACCATTAGGTCTTTCTGGCTTCTGAATCCATCAACACCATCATGCATACATTGATTTTAGACATAGATAAAGAGGCCAAAACTTCTCCACCAGATGTCTGATGGGCATTATTTTTCTATTAAATAAGGATACGTTTTAGGGACGGACCCACTGTGCAGCATTACCATGTCCCGATCCTTTGGGATGTAGGGACTCTGTGAAGATTCAATTAGAGCACCTCTGTGGGTCTGGGAATACTTACTGCTGATCTGCCACAGRCTGCTCTAATTGTCTTGTTCCTGCCAAAAAATTCACCAGTTCTGCTCATTAACACAGCAACTGCACCTTTTACCTTCCTAAGGGAGAAAGCACAGGGAACAGAGACATCCTAACCAATTGCATTCACCCTGGAGCATTTGAGTTCGGCAGCTCCTCCGGGTGGGTCAGCGAGCACCTGATCCAAAGCACATTGAAGGAAATGAGAATTTTTCTGGAGACATTGAGGGATTGACACGAGGTCCCAAGGCAACAGTCCACATTAACCTGGTTTTGCATGAACTGTCTGGGGCTTGAAGCTGGAAAGACTAAGTCTGGCCCTTTCTTTTCCTGCATCTTTGGACCCTTTCCTTCCCAAAGCGAGCTTGCACTGACTGAACTATCCAGAGGCTCTACAAGTTTTCCCAACAGCCATAAAGCCCAGGATACCTACACAGCCCCCTGAGGACCTGGAATACAGTCTATATTCTTCAAAAGTGCCTGGTAGCRTCAAAGCTAACCCAGCAATATTATTGCTGCTAAAAAAGCGACTAACAAATGGGATCTACCAAGACAAGCCAAAATTAATTGCAAGCTAGTGATAATGAAGAAGCTGGATCGGTTTTCCACAATGGCCCTGTGTTAGCTTCATTGTGCCATCCATCTGCAGAGCTCTCGTGCACGTGTCCCACTGGACAGCACTGTTACTTAGAGCTGGCAGGAACAGAGACAACCTTCAGAATTAAAAGATCTGACCTATCACGAAAGATGTGTTTTCATTTTTGACAGTCAAAACCAAGACARAAACATTGGCCTATATTTACTGAAAACTAGGTCTAAAACATTTCAGGCAAACACTTATTTTGCTTATTAGCTGTTCTGCTTCCAGTNGCTTATTAGCTGTTCTGCTTCCAGCCTTGTGTTACAAGAGAGGGAGAAGGGCAGAGGAGGAAGAAAAAAAAAAAAAAAAAAAGAAAAGAAAAGAAAAAAGCCAAAAGCCTAAGCCCCACTCAATTTCCAGGAAAAAAATCTTAGTTTCTTAATCAGAACTTTCCATCATAAAAAAAGTTTCAGGCACTTTACAAGCAACCAACACATGAATCAGGGCATAACCTCTCAGATCACCCAAACAGCTTCCCTAAACACATCTGATTCATGATGCTTCCACTTCTAAACTCCATCCATTACTCTGAGACTGGCAGCTTTCTTCCATGGGCAGCAAATGAGGGCATCATCTTGCTTGTGTCTTCTGTGTTGTGATGGAGGGGTCAGAGGACAGTAATGGCTCGGGGCACTACTTGGTTACCACAGCCAGTGGAAGGGACTGCCTCAAAACACAATGGGCTCTTCTTAAGGGAAAAGAATAAATTACATCATGGAGAAGAGTCAACATCTCCTCCAGGACACGAAACACCAAACCTTTGGCTCTCCAGGTCACCTTTTAAAGCCTTGGACCAGGAGCTGCTGAATGCCATTACCATGCATGGGGTGAATTGTGACCCCTCTCTAGCTCGTAACTGCACCGATGACCATGCTCAAGGATGACTCTGGTGGTGGAGACCAGCCCATTCACACCCAACGCTGCAATGTTAGCGAACAGGCCCTGCCACTGGGGACCTGGAGAATGGCTGTGTCCAGATGCTACCTTCATGGACATTGAACAGAAAAGAACGAAGGGGTATTTTACTTCCTTCATTCCTAAAAATATGTCTGTATACAGCCATGCACAAATGAAGTCAGGGTCTGTCAGGGCTGTTGACAAATACTGATCCCACTCTGATTTAGGTCCTTGGCAGTTTTAAGGAAGCTCCTTGGGCAACTTTAGGTTCCTGAATGTTGTTTCAAAACAAAAACAACTGGAAGGAGGTTTCCAGAGGCAACTGTGCCATGTAGACACCTGATTACTACTGAAAGACTATGGGGTTTGGGCACATTCCCATCTCTAGTGTCCACGTCTAGTGTCTTCCTGCTTAGTAGCCTGCAGGGACCTGCTTTAAAACATGGCTTTTCTGTCATCTGAGGCCTCGCTGAAATAACAACAGGACTTTGGTACCTTTTTGCTTCCAACTCTCTGAACATCAGCAATGCTCAGTCCCTTCATAGTCAGCTTTGGTGAGACAGCTGTTGAAAACCCTAGGGCCATTTTCAAGTCAGACTCTTGCAAATCCCAAAAGGCATCTATTTGCATCATTGGCCTCCCAAATCTGTTTGCAGGTACTTAAATCACTTTATAATGAGACTGAGAACATAGGATGAGGTTCTTCCTTTCTCCTCTCCCGCAGTCCCAGAGCATTTCTTTCCCCCGCCATCAGCTCTGAGGACAGACAGGGTTTGTCCTCCTGCCCTGCAAACTGAGAACCAGCAACTGTCACATCATATTTCTGAAATCATTGCTTACTACTGCCACCATGGACTGAAACACGGAGGACAAAGGAGGAAGTTCAGAAGAGGCCAGAAGGTAAAGAATAATTTAGAATATCATAGAGATGAAAAAAAAAATCCAATTGGTTTAAAACCAGATGAGCTGCAAAGGGGAAATATTAACTGGCTAAACAGGGAGTACGTAAGGGCTGGGAGGAGGGGGAAGATGTCCCTGCTTAATATTGGAGGTGATTTAAATGAAACAAGAAGGCAGCAGAGGCTGAGAGAGAAAAAAATGTCTCTGAGCTGGGCCCTTTAAGAACAGTTGCAGTTGAAGTGGAAGAATTAAGAGCACAGCAGCTGAGGGCTGGAATAAGATTGATTTAAGACTAGATACAATTTAAAGGCAAGGCAGAGGTGGAAGCAGAGGCTGGAATGAAATCAGTTTACACCAAGATGCGATTTAAACTGATGAACTTGGGATGTGAGAACTGCAGCYTGGGGAGGTGGGGGGAGAGAAAAGGGGGATGGGGAGTCAGCAACTTCAGGAGAGATGCGGTATGATCCTGCTGCTAAGGTGCTGGGGGGGGGAACCGGTGGGTCTGAGTACTGCTTTTGCTGGAGGAYGAAGGGCTGGTTCTGAAAACCTGCACAGAGCCTGTATGTAGGAGACAGCCTGCAAGGGCTATCTGCCCTCATGAACTTGAATAGGTACAAAAGGGTAGTGTTTAATTAATCCCAGCTGGCCTGGTGATGCCTAAAGTGTTCCTTATCCTAAACGATGATTATCATTTAATAGTGATACAGGACTCTAAACACATTGATGTGTATGAGATGGGTGAACTTGGGCAAGCAACCAAGAGAGCTGCTGCTCAAGGAGCCCAGCACCTAACAGGGCAGGTCACAGCTTTCCCTAAGGTCTTTTCTAAAATCAGGGGGTTTGATAGGACTTTGCTCAATTGTTCTTAAATTAGGACTCAGCTGAACATGTTTGCAAAGACCTAATTTTGAGGTTCCTTTAACAACAAAGAAGTGTGCATCCACTATGAAGGGACTAATTTTTGCCACTTATTTCTACTCACTGTTGCCATTCCTATGCCAAAGTTTGTCCACATAGAGGGAAGTGYTAGAAGGACTGAATTCAACCAAGATTTAGTGGCTTTCCAGGCAAGCTGAAAAAACCCAGCAATTCAACCGTATGTTTTCCAGGCTGCTGAGAGATGGCTTCTGCAGGTACCTGGCTGCATTCTTGCTTCAAGGCTGCCAGTTGCTTTTCAAGGAGTTGTGGGGCATCCAGTCCTGTCTGCACCAGCAAGTCTCACCTCCGGACCATTCCCACCTCACCACCCTGGGTGTCGCTGGGTGGCTGCTCTTGGTGCTTTCTGGGCACCTGCAGCAGGTTTGGCAGAGAAAAGCACCACAGGTAGGAACTCAGGGATTGTGTCTGGGTGCAGCACCGGAGCACATCCACACTACTGCTTCACCTGCTTGATCCCAGGTGGGAGCACAGGCTGGGGTTTTCCTTGGGTGATAGAAGGTGGGTGCTGTGGGCTCGTAACTGATGTGTGAGAAGGTGGTCTCCAAATTCCTGGGACAGGTAGAAAGCGGCCAAGCAAGGGGCAGCTTGTGTCTGCAACAGCCTGAACACCCAGAGGTTTTTGCATTATCTGAATCAAAATACATTCAGAAGTATCAGTGGATTTGTGAGGGAACACGGGAGGCAGGATTAAGGCTGTGGTTGCACCATGTTAAACGGCTTTGCTTAAAAACTCAAGCCAGGCTCTTGCACCACCATAAATCAGGAAAGTGCCATTGGAATCTGCATTGGTGCAGAGATGTAAAAAGAGCCTGGCTAGACACAGGTACTGGATGTGGAGCAGCCTGGGGTGAGATGACTGTAGATCCAGTGGGTACAGCAAGTGGGTACACCCTTGTTCTGCCCTTCCCATGGCACCTCCCAGGGCTTCCCACCTGGCTGAAAATAATAGCTAAAAGGCCTGATCCTCCTCTTACTTACATAGGGGTAAATCAGGAGCATCTTCACCTTCAAGCCAATGAAGAAGGAGACTTAGAAAATAGATTGTGCCTACCCTTTCTTGCTGGGATGTTTCTGGATTAGTCCTTTCCTCTCCTGCTCCCATTAACAGAGGGGGGGGGAAAGGAAAAATATATGTTTCCACATTTATCTCCCAGGGTGATTTTTTTTTTATATATACACACTCCAGACTTTTCCTTTCTAGTTACTATCGATTTTGTTAGGGTTTGGTTGCCCCCGCCCCTTCTTCAGTTGGGGCTGTAACAGCTCCAGGGTGGCAAAAGGGGAGCTATGCATGACAGAATAATTGCGGTGCTTTAGAAGGTCCCTCTGTAGAGCGTGTCTGCAAGCAGGAAGCAGCAGCGTGGGTGTGTAATGTACAGGAGATGCCCTGTAAATAAAGCAGGGGATTGCCTGGAGGAAGAACAGGGAACAACAAAGGCTGCACAGAACAAAGTGGCTGCAGAACATAACGTGCTAAACCTGAAACTCAGCAGAAAAGGGACTGGATGTGGAAAAAAAAGTAAAGACAAAGAAACCCTGATACCTTAGGGAGGGGAGATGTTTACATTGCTAAGTCATTTATGGAAACAGAAAAATTTATTTTAAGTCAAGGCAGGAATAATTACTGGTCCATCTAAATGCTCACTGGGCAACCTGGATGTAGTTCAGGAAGAGCAGCGGATGCTGCATGTTATTCTTGTCAAGATATAAATTTATTCCCTTCATGTGCATTTCAACCAACAACGCTGTGATTAAATAAATGGATTGGTGGCAGTGTGTGGGGGGACATATTGGCCTTTCCACAGAGAGGCAAACACTCAAATAAGTACTGTATGTTATAAACTTTATCCCCCAGGTCACTGGAAGTTTTTGGACCCTGGTAATAAGAGACATCATCTCTTACCTGCATGTTATTCATTGTGATTTGATTCTGGCAAACAGACTGGACAGCTTCTAGGCCAACACGACCTATGGTGGTGAGCATCCATCTCGTTGCTGTAGACGAACAGCAGTGCCACCCCGATGGCACCGTGGCTGGCTCTGAGGGCTGATGTTGATTTACAATTCTGCGCAAGGGATCCCGGGGGATGAGGCACACATCACAGGACTGACGTGTGGGACTTGGGCACTGGCATGTGAGAAAGGGAAGATCTGTCTCATGCCAGGAAAGCCCAGCTACGGTCAAGGCCAGCTTGTGTGCAAGGTGCCAAGTGAGGAACAAGGAAAACCGATAGGGAGAGAAGATCTGGATAGCTCAGAAGAGCTACAAGAGTTCACGTTGGAGTTCCCATATCACCTTGATATTTAGGGACCTCCCTGAGATGCCTCAATTGGAGCCTGATGCCTGAGGTTGCTTTTTTAGTCAGCTGAAAGTCACCTAATATTACCTTCCCTGCAACTTTCTGCTGAGGAATGAGAACACAGCTGGATACGTCCCATTTGTCTGTGGCAATGYGATTGGGCTTTTAAGTGTCTTAGCAGGTGACATGGATGGAAACAAAAAAACAAGGCAGTGCAAGTGCCATTTCTTTGGCGTTGCAGTGCRTCAGCTGAGAAATAGAGCCTCTTCCTACCCAGACCCCACAACTCGGGTCTTTAAGGAGCAGTAAGCATTCCCTGGAGAAGGCAGAAAGACAGGCGCTTTAGCAGTGGAAGGGACTAGTCAGTGACCTTGGCCTCTCCRAGTCCACTGCTGCACAGCCCAGGGGCTATGGAGAGGACACCCAGAAAGCTTCTCCCACTTCTCACCAGCTCCCAAAGGGCAGAGAATAAATTTGCTCTAAAAAGATCCCATGCTTCAGCCTCCCCAAAAAGCCAGTTCATGTCTTTGCAGGCAGAGGGGCAATAAAGGTAAGACAGCAGTTTGCACAGGGCTCAGCAGCCATGCCTGAAATACGCTCACTGGGGGCTGYGGGTGCGTCAGCACACGTGCATAAATACCCACTGTTTGCCATATCCCAACTCCAGTAAATCTATCACCAATCCATGAAGTTGCTGCGCCACTAAGTCTAATAGTCTAGACTAAACAGAAAAAAACACGGAGGAGTTTAGCCCTACACACTTCCCAAAGGATTAGCTGACTCTACAGCGGGTAAGTTTGAGCTAATGCAGATATATGGAGTGTAGCGCGAACAACTGGTGTCAGCCAGCAAAGCGTCAATGTGGAGAGAGAGCACTGCCAGCTTCCCAGCCCAGACACTCCCCATGGGATGGCGTTTGAGCATATTCCTGAGATCGCAGGCTTGCTTTCATGGATGCTGTGAACATCCCTGTGCGTGGATGCGCACCCTCATCCCATCACCCAGGCAGAGAAAGGCAGTTACCGTTGCATAGCTCACGGAGCAGCTGCGCATAAACCTGGATGACAGTTTTTGCATCAAATTGTTTCAATACCACCCCCACCCCTCCCCAGCATCCCATAAATAAAAAAGAACCTTTTTCCAGCACTTTCAAAATAAAATGTTTTGATTTTTGTAGTCCATCAGCTTTTTGTTGCCACATCTACTCTTCTTGCCTTTAAAAAGGTATTTAGCAAATTCAACAGTGACCTCTAAATCTATCTCTTTATTTCATAACCAGCCCCCTTGCCAGGTAGATTCACAGACCAAGCATTTGCTGCTAAAGGTGAATCCTTCAAATTCTTGTAAAAAAAGATGAAAGCAAAGGAATTACCTTACTCAGGAGGAAACAAGGATCAGTTCTCTCCTCTCTAGCAGGTTTAACCAACTACTATCCCCTCCTTGTCAGCCAAACCACAACACTCTCTAGGACTCCCTAAAATAGGATCTCCTCATCGAGGTTTCCATGGTCCACAGGTGACCACACGCAGTGGTAGATAGCCTGCAGCTGCTCCCCAGCAGCCTACCCCCATCTGGGTGTTTTCACTTAGTATTGTGATGAAAAGAGTGCAAAGTTGTCTKCAAGACATGCTGGCAGCTGACATTATTAGATTTCAGGTGTTCCCCACCTTTGCTGGCAATTAGCAGATCAAACATTTAATACCAGACTGCAGAGAGGGGCCAAAAAGCCTCAGAAACATCTGGAAATGGTGGAGCTCCAGCTTTGGGCTGTCCCTGCCTGGCTTTGTGTATGCTGAGTGTCTTGGKGGAGCTGGCACTTGTTAGCACCTGGCTGGTTTTGGGTCCTTACCATTAACCATGTCTGGGGTCGCTGTATTTCCTCAAGTCCATCTCATTCTTTTTTCAGGACTTGCCCCAAGCATCCACTCAGCATTCCATGCATTTTTAAACTCACCCTAAAATGATCACTCTTGTGGAGRCCAATCACAAAACATAGGTCTAACATGTAAAGAAACCACTTCTGTCCCTCCTCAGTGATCCAACACAGTTGCTCAAAAATTCCTGTCCACAGGCGAGCATCAGTAACGTGCGAAGGAGTCCCTCTCCCTCGTGTCCCTTTTCTCAGCTTGTGAATGCAAAGCACTTTTCTTGTCCTTTGTCATTAGCTTGATTTTGAACAGGCTGAGAATGAAAGAAAACCAGACATTTCCAGTACTTTTAAGCCCCATTTGGTCTGATTAAAGAAGTCTTTAAAAAAAAGAGAAGGGGGAAAGCAATAACTTTTTAAAACTTGTCCTGAATGCAAAGGAAAATGGAGCCCACTGTATGAGTAATTCAGGATTAATTGTAGAATTACGTTATTCATGCAATGCTGGTTGAGGGAAAGAATAAGCACTCTTGAAGTCATTAAAGAAAATCCCAGTAAAATATTACTTAGCTGATGTGTGTAGTCTTATTGGCCCTTAAGGGAATGTGTGCGGCAGAAATGTCCAATTTATAGCTCAGAGTCTGTCTGTAAATATGTAGTCCAAAGCTACCTCTCTTTGTAGATCCAAGGAGGGGGGAAAATGTTTATCTGCAGGATATTATGGCTGACCTAAGACCGTGTTTCAGGAAAGCATCGCTATTCAGGAAAGCACGGGGCACGTAATTAATTTAAAGTCATTGAGATTGAACTGAGGCTTCAGACCACAAGAACTTTCTTTCTTCTCCAGCAATTGCTTATTTGCCTATGTGATATGTGAATTCAGGCCTAATTTTTTACACAAAATTGATGTAAAGATGTCTGAAAGTCACCCTGCTACGAGCATGACTATGGGGGCAGCATCATTGCACTGACACAAGTTCCCTCCTGGACCTTCTACCTGCAGCAACAGGGGGGTTTCTCAGTCAGGTCACATCATTTTAGGCATGGGGAAGGGAATTCTGATCTGCAGTGAAACTGGAAAGCTGTTTGACTGTGTACAGGGCAGATTTCATCACAAGCAAGAAGAGCCTGGGGAGGTGGATGAAGGGAGATGTGCCCAGCCGTGCTCTGGTGGAGTCCCGGGGGGGCCAGGCTGCTGCTGAGCAGGGCAAGGGCTGGGTGATGCTTCTGCTGGGCTGGAGCCTGCCCCAAGGGCAGAAATTGCAGCCTCTGCTTCAGTAGGAACAGCAATCCCCATCCTCCAGCCTTACCTACACCCTCCACGCCCCTCTTCATGTGGCAGTGGGTCCTTGTCCAGCTTTGTGGGGAAAAGGTCTAGTTTTGGCTACTCTCCTCCTCCTGTTATTTCTCCTTACATGYGCCATCTTACATTTGGGTATTGGTCTCTTCTCCCAAGCAACTAGCGATAGGACGAGAGGAAATGGCCTCAAGTTGCACCAGGGGAGGTTTAGATTGGACATTAGGAAAAATTTCTTTACTGAAAGAGTGGTTAAACATTGGAACAGGSTGCCCAGGGAAGTGGTTGAGTCACCATCCCTGGAGGCATTTAAAAGATGTGTAGATGAGGCGCTTAGGGACTTGGTTTAGTGGGCATGGTGGTGTTGGGTTGACGGTTGGACTCGATGATCTTAGAGGTCTTTTCCAACCTTTATGATTCTATGATTCTATCTGTGGTTTTTCCTCCTGATAGTTCCCAACACAGAGTTGTTGCTATATAAATAAATAGAAAAAGAAAACGGGAAATAGAAAAAGACAACGCTTGCAGTACTATCAAGCAGAAACGATGTTTAATTTTAACCCTGGGATGAAATCAAAAGCATTTATCCCAACACGTCCCAGTGTCAGCAATTGTGCAAACAAGATCCCGAAATCAAATGGTTGCAGTAGCTGCAGACGCAGCTTCATGTGTTTTGGCAGAGATGGGTGATGGCCGGAGGAGCTCCTGGAGCTGTGGCTCTGGACTGATGGGCACTGGCAGAGTGTGCAGGAGACCAGCCAGACCGGCAGCCCCAGGACACATGCGGGTAGCGCAGGGTGGGGGGCACAGCATCCGTCTGATCGCAAGCGAAAAGAAAATTCCCATGCAATTGGCCAGTCTCTTTTCAGTCCCAATGTATCTTGACAAATTTGAGCATATTGAAAATATATTATGTCATGGTATGGAATGGATTTTAAACGCACCAATTGGCTCACTCTGTAACATTTTAAATACCTGTTAGAGTGCTGCCACATGGCCCGGCAGGGTGTAACTGTGGGTAATGAGATGAAATTGAGCAAAGGAAAATTAAGGCCAAATAACAGGAGCAAATTCCTTGAGAATGAGATCTCCCGTTCCCAGAGCACATCCAGGCTGGAGAGCCGGACTGGGACAGCTGAACTGCAGGGAGGACATTTCAGTGCGCTCCAGTGCAGAGCACGCCTGTCCCAGCACAGCATCCACAGCTCCACGTGCACTGCGGGGTCCTAATGTGGAAAGTCAGCAGGGCCCCTGCCCGAGCCCGGAGCTGGCTGAGCACAGCATTACAGGACAAGCTGTATCACTGGGACCCCATTATTTTACTAGCAACTGCCTTGAGTCCCAGTTCCTGCCTGCAAACCAGAGGCCAGGAGAACTCAGTGCTTTTTGTTCAAGCAAGCCCTTCAATAGAGCATTTTGCAGCTAATGGTGGTGCTGCGTGAGGGCTGGGGGGGACTGAGGAAGATCAGTTGTCTGTCTGAATGGAAAGTAACCCAAAAGGAGATGCAGAAATGCCAGCAAACCAGTTATAGGGCCTCACTTCTCTTTGCCAGTACTTCTAGGACCATCTGACTGTGAGGAGCCACCCATATCACATCCTGCAGTCTGGACCTCCATCCTCACCGGAGCCGTGGAGAAGGTGTTTAGACCGGATGAGTCCGACCCTCAGGATTCAGCAACTAATAGCCAATTTAAGATCACAGATCAAAAGCTGTAAAAGCAGTGTGCCACACCTGGGCAGGCATACGCGCTATATCGGCAACTTCAGGTCCTATCACATTATCCACTGACTTCTCCTGTACCCACCTCAGCTATAGCCCCACAGTTCCCCTGCAGTTCCCCTGCACCCGATACCCACTGCCACAGTGGGCAAAATATCTTACTTGTGAGTCAGGGACCCTGGTGGAGCATTTCTGTCCTCCCTCTGACTTCACACCCTTTTCTGCCAAAGCTTGTTTGCGCTTTCCAGGTGTATGAGGGAACAGCCCACACCTAATTTCCATTTGAGACTGACTCCTGGAGTCAATTTTAACAAATATGGACACTTTTGCTGGACTGCCTTGGTACAGCCACAAAGCGTGACGGCAGCTGGAGAGGGGACCTGTRACCTGCAGAGATGGGGCAGGCAGAGGTGTCCTGGGGTTTATATCTCATCCAGTGATGCCAGATCGAAACACGCACAAGCTGCACAGGGCTTTTTTGGAGTGGGAACGTTGCCTCCAGGCCTGGACGGTGCTGAGTGGTTTCATCACCTGTTAAGCCCCTCTCAAAGCCCGGCCGTGTATTTTAATGAGCGTTCCAGTTGTGCTATAGAAAACCTTTGTAAAACACTGGCCAGCTGCCTAGAAAATGACTGAATGAGAAACCTCTGTTTTCTGGCTGTGGAGTCATCGGTTACCTGGTTGTCTTTGACTGCTCCACTGCATGTCATCGAAGGACAATTCATTCATTCATTCATTCACAGCAAACTCCATTAACCTCCTACGTGAGCCAAAAGGGGTTCTGAATCTTGAAGATGCCCCATGAGTCTCTCCATGACATCAGATAATTATCTCCTCATTAACAACAACATTAGCATTCCATTTGATATATACAAGTTAATTTGTTAATTGCACTTTAATTACAAAGTTATTAAGAGCTCAGAGGCGTTCAACAGAAGATTGCAATTAACACAAGCTGCAAAATTGCTCCCAGCAATTTGGAGATGTTATCAGAAACTGATTCTCTGTGTTCAGCTGAAGATGGAAAAGAGACAGGAGATTTATGGGCTGACATCACGAATTCCCTCTGCTGTCTCTGAAGATGCGTTCATTCTCACCCTGGGAAGCACCAGGTGTTGCCATGTTGAGATACTCTTCATATAACTGATTCCTCTGGCTCGTGTTTCCAGAAGCTCCGCTCCTTGCTGTGCACCCAGCAGAGGAGGGAGTGAGGAAGGAGCGAAGGAGGCATCCAGGGGCTGAGTGGACTCAACAACTCACATGAAGCATTTGGCATCTTGCAGATCAGGCCTGCACATAGACACAAACCTGCAGGTACCACCTTGTGTCGTGGAGAGCCCATAGTAAGATCTTACTCCTCTCCAGTGTTGAATCATGCCTGCACATTACATCAGTTATCACCCGCACTGCTGAGGATGCTGAGCACCTCCCAGCCATCAGTTCAGCAGAGTGACTCACATCTGCTCCATGCGGCTTCCTCAC
This sequence comes from Phoebastria nigripes, assembly GCA_035582835.1. Taxonomy (NCBI): domain Eukaryota; kingdom Metazoa; phylum Chordata; class Aves; order Procellariiformes; family Diomedeidae; genus Phoebastria; species Phoebastria nigripes. The sequence continues at coordinate 369,878 of JAYKAV010002799.1, forward strand.
TCATCCTCCTTTGTTGAGGAAGGCTTTGTTTTCTCTTATGAAATGTCCACACGGGTCATATCTGGGCAGGCAATCTTGCACTGAGCACCTGGGTGAAAGGTGGGAACTACAGGTCTCCCACCAAGCGGCTCCCCCATGACCGCAGAGGGGTCTCCCGGGGATGCAGCTACAACTTGGCCATGCTCCTTCCCAACCCCATGTGCACCAGGATCTCTTAGGTTGCCTCCAAACCACTGAACTCTCAATGACTGAGACCAAGATCTCCAACCCTTGCAGCTACAATGATTAAAAAGAAAATAACCCGGTGTAACCTGGCGTCACGCACCATATAAAATTAAGGCTTTGTTTGCTCCTTCCCAGCGTGCTGGTGTTCATGACTAACACCACGATCTGCCCTGTGCCTCCTGAAGAAAACCAGGCAGTGGAGGCTCCCCTGGGCTTGATGAGATTTCCTGTTCTCTTTTTCTTTCTTTCCATTTATCTGAAGTGTCTTACTGCAACGTCATTCTTTAGATTAGCTGTCAGATCTGCTGGAAAAATGCACCGGTGAATATGGCCATTATCCACCCAGCCAGGCAGACCAGAGCCCTGTCACTCCTGCATAAAAGGGGCACTGTGAATGGGAAAAAGCAGGACACTGACCGTAGTGCATGCCAAAGCCAGAAATAAATGATAAATAGGGAGGATTTACAAATGGATTTAAAATAAAATTTCACTTTCCTACTGGCCTTACTAATAATGAATTTCTTAAATGCTTTCATTTCGTACCTTATGAAACACTGTGAGTTATGAAATGCCAGTGGCACTTTATTAAGAAGGCCCCAAAGAAGTTTTCTAACTTTTTTGAAAAAGAACTTGTAGGGAATAATCACCAGCCCAAGAATCAGGACAACCTAAAGAATGGGGGGAAAAAAGAGAATTACATCCTTGCTAGAGAATTCTATAAAACAGTATTCAGAAACCATGCAGATACAGAAAGGAATTTATTCCCTATAAATTATATATATGTAGGCTTATTTCTACAGATCCGTATTATGCTCATTTCAGCTGGCCTCTATTCCTTTCATCCCGGTTCGGTTTTATTGCACTGTTACCTATGGGAATCCATCCCACTTTTGCAATATAAAACACATCTCTGGAAGTACCAAGTTTTCCCTGCTCAGACAGCCCTTGTCATTACCCTGGGTGTGACTGTTTTTCCTGTTACACTGCTATCACCCCTTTTTGTTCAGACTCCTTCTGCCTTAAGCTTAACTATGCCGACACGCGCCAGCTCAAGACTGGCTCGGTGAAAATTGTGTTGCATCAGGATAATTTACTTGATTTCATCCAACCTTACATTTCATAGCCGTCATCATCACTTTTCTTCTCAAGGTGACTCTCATCCACCTTTTGCAGGGGGAAAACTTAGGAGGACTTTGGGAATGACATGGCGAGTAAGGAGGTAAAAAGGATTTCAGTTTTTTTGGTCTGTCTTTCCAGATATCTGTTACAGCAGTTTCCTAACAGCCAGATCAAAACTTAGCTACGTGTGATGGGAAATTCAGCAGTCTGAGCAGCGATTCCTAGGGAGAAACATGGCAGTCTTGAAAACGCCATTTCTCACATCATATTCCCCTCTTAAACCTCTTTTAATGCACTCTTTGGCTTTGTCAGAGCAAGAACAGACTATTATGGGGTTTGTGTGCCAGCCAAGGAGGCAATGCACACACCCTGTGCTCAGGAACTACATGAACTCCCCGTGCAGCACTACAGCAATTACTGCGATGCACCACGGCACACCAGCTAGATAAGATTTAATGTCAGAATGATTCGAACTGAAATACTTAAGTTTGAGTTTCCTAGCAGCAAATCAAAATGTGTCAGCACGAGTCACCTCCCTAAATTAATTGTGCACAAATTGCAGAATTAAAAAGTGATTCCTCCATTTTGGCCCATGTTTAGAGCAGGAATAAAACAAATTATAAATACAACTTAGATAGCTCATAAGCAAAACCCTAAAGAAGAAGAAGTCCTCTTAGCCATTTCAGTGAAGCTACAGCTCCTCAGATTTCTGCTGCTGAAGCACTGGTGGGCAGAGGGAAAGCAGTTCCCAGAGGGAGGGCTCAGTTAATTTTGCTTTTCATTTCACTGTGCTAAATGAATCTCATTCCAACTAGTTTGTAGTTATCAAAGCTGGAAATAATACAGGAGAAGTCATAACAATAATTATTATTACTACTTTGAAAAAGAGCTAATTCCAGCAGAAAAGTGTCTTTGATGAACTAAAAACTGTTCTTGCGCTCGTCAAATATTTCTATCCGAAGGTGAGGGGGAAACATTCCTGAAATTATGATGTTTAAAAGAATCATCTAGGCCTCCTTGGACAAGTGCTCACTGATTTTGATGAAAACTGGGGGAAAATTTAAGCAAATGGAGGCCAGAGGGGTTCCTGGACCTCTGCTCAGTAAAGCTATAACCATCATGTGCTGAGGACACTCTGTTGCTGTGCCATGGGCAGGTCTCCCTGCAAGCAGCTTGCATACACATGATAGAATAGAATAGAATAGAATAGAATAGAATAGAATAGAATAGAATATTTCGATTGGAAGGGACCTACAACGATCATCTAGTCCAACTGCCTGACCACTTCAGGGCAAATACAAATAGAAAAGAAAGGACACGGAAGAAAATTCAAAATAGTAGGGAAAAAAGGGGCAGTTCAGGATAAGAGGTCACCAAGGGTAAGGACTGCATGGAGTTGGTGGGAGATAACTGGGTGACCCTACACCTAGGGAAGGGGAAAGAGGCCCATACAGACATCTCCTCCCCCTTCTTCAGCTAATCAGACACGCTGCCATGCCATGGGAAGGGGGCATACGTGTGTGGGAGCCCTAGGATGAAGCATGGTGGGGTGAAGCAGGAAATAATGGCATGGTGGGAAAAGGGAGGATGCCAAGAGCCTTGGTGTGGAGAGGACAAAAGTCTGAGGACATAACGAAGATAAGGCACCAGCGTGGAGTAAGGGGTGGGAGGATGCTGGGGGGTCAGAGGCTGGCATGCATGGAAGTAGATGGGGGGAGCATGATGTGCGAGCAAGTCTTTGGGCTCAGCATCCTGGGAAAATTCATTTCTTTAATTAGTGTATTCAGCAGGAAACTGAGATCAGCCCTTTTGTGTTGACATCTCTGCAAGGCCGGGGGCTCCTCACCCTTGTCCATACCTGGGTGTCTTTCTGCAAAGCGCCATAGCGCAGTGGCCCAAAGGTGTTGCTCTCACACCTTCCCTTGAATTTTGCAATGGGTAAACAGAGCTGTCAGACACCAGGACTCTATTCACACTAAATATTAAGTGTGAATATTAAGCGCCCCAGACTTCCCACGCACTGGCTGGGAAAAATAGTGCCAGTGTTAAATTGTTTGGCACCGCCTCTGAGGGCTGCGTTTGAGGCTCTGGCAAAAAAAAAAACCCACCCTTGAAACTGGCAAAACTTGCCTTTTTTCAGGGGAGATTTAAACACAACCTCAGCTGCCTGAGGTACACAAGCTGTTCTCAGGGAAAAGGCATGGGATTGAGTAAACCTGAGAGAAGTCAGGTTTTCAAGCAACAATGATGTGAAACTCAGTGCCCCGTCCATCAGCTGGAGCTAGTCAAAACTTTCAGTTCAAGACATTTTTAAACCAGACTCATTTGACCCAACGGAAATGCTCATCCTCATGATATTCTGAGGGGTTTCTATCAAAGCACAAATCTTACAGGACTTCGACAGCTGAAAAATGAAATATGCCTACCAATCAAAGGAAAAACTCAGGAAAACCCATTTATTTAGACCATGCAGCTAATTCTCTTCTATTTGAATTGCCAAAGAACTGCTTGAAATGTTTAACTTGTCAGCTGCCAAAACCCAGGAATATTTGGTCTCTAGCGTTTAGACAAAACTCAACTAATTTTATTTACAATTGATCAGCTTTTCTCCCCCCAGAAATTGTCTTCATCTCATCTATTCTGAATTGAGTGGGGGTGACTGCATCTGCTTGAGACTGCAAAGGCTTTAATATTTATTATTTGCGGAGGACAGCAGCTAGAACAGAGCAGATCTTTCCCACACACCCTGGGTCACCCGAGTAGACGGAAATGTATGTGCAACATGACCCTGTTCATAGCAAAAAGCAGGATAAAAACGGCTCTTTCAGGTGAACGGCATTGACAGGACATCTGCCATGGACATGTGCTTAGGGGATTGCATCCAGGAAACTGGGAGCAAGGATGCCCTCACTACCAGTGCTTGGAAACCTGGGTAGGATGGCTGAACAGATGAGGATGGTTTGCTGATTTCCAGCGCAAAGATGAAACTATTGACCCTGCTCCTGTCTGGCCCAAAAAAAATCAAATTATCAACATCACATGAAATGCCAGCAGAGTGTAAGAAATAGGGGCAAGCATTTGTAGCACTGACTTGGTGTTGAGAGACCCAGGATCAAACCCACAGATCAAACCAAGCAAAGGAGAGAGCTGAGTTTACCCACTCAGATCCCAGAAGGTGCCCCACGTGTTCAGCCCAAGGGAGGTCTCTTCTGCTATTCAAGCAAAAGAGCTTGAAAAATCTTTTCAAGTCTTTCAASACCAACTGAATTCCCATTACTGTTTCTGCTTCAGCGAAAAAGCAAGCTTGCAATCTCCATCCTGGGCCTCTTCAGCAAAGCATGCCCATGCTTTTGCCCCCAGGTCCTTTGGAGTCAGCAGGAGCCTTCATCTGCCTAAGGACAGGACCACATTGGGCTGATGGAGACCATCAAGGCCAGATCGCTCACCATGGAGGCTCTTGGGGTGGTCTGCTGTAAAAATGCAGACGATGACTTCTTGCCTCCTCCAAACAAGCTCTGCAACAGCCAGCCAGCCCCCCTGCTTTTACTTCGGCTGAACCAGCTTTCTAAAATCTGGCCATGCAAGCATCTTGTCTCAGCAGCAAGGCCCTCCCCTGCATCCAAAGCTGCCTTGCTCTTTCACTCCCGTCTTCTCCTCCAGCAGAAGGAGGGGGGACAGTTCAGCCTAATGAGGCAGCTGCTGTTTGGCCGATGTGAGCTGGTTCCCGGGGAGGGGAGCGACTCAGAGCTCGCCCGAGCTCCCTGCGCAGAGCTTGCGGAGGAATGTGGTCGAAAGCCAAAGAGTTGTCAGGCTCTCTCCCACTGCAGATTTGCCAGGAGGTCTATAAAAATGTCATTGTCTCTCAGCTGCTGGTGATTATATTCCCCTTTACTATGGCTGCTGGTAATATGTATGTGTATATATAAGGGGGAATATCATTTCTGCACAGTGCTGGCCTCCCCCTGGCCTTTTTCAAACAATAATAGACTAAATATAAAGAGACAGAAGCCGTTACTTGGCTCTTTAACCGGTGCCAAGGAAAATGAATAATTAAGAGCGTATTACTTGCAATGAATTTATACTGATGCTTTTAAGTTAGGACCCACTAAGATCCTTTTTAAAATACATCATTCCCCTTTCATCTTTCATACAGAGTTCATATTCCAACCTAATACTTTATAGCAGCTACCGTTTAGATCTGAGTTAAGAGAAAGGCAGGGTTTAGGTTTCCATTACACGCCAGAAAAGAGCTTGGGCATAAAGGAACGAGGCAGTTAATCTGTTTTGTCTGTATTTTACCTGCCTGCAACTTCACATCTCATCAGCCAGGAAAGATCACTTTGGGATCTTCAGTGCAAGTTGCCAGAAATGTGGTCCCAAAGAGAGGAAGAATTGAAGCCCTCACTAGCAAAGCTCACTTACATTGGCGCTGGTCCTACATACGAAGGTGCTGGGGAGCGGCTGGTCCCAGGGGAGCACACAGAGACCATAAGCTCAACTGATGTCTGGTTTTTTTTCTTTTTTTGGGAACATCTCAGTGTGAATTCAGCAGATACCCAATTCAATGAGGTTTTTTTAAAGAACAGGTACATCACTCTCCTTTTCTGATGCCTGGTCAAGGTTAGTACTGGCAGCAAACCTGCCAGGGAGTAGCCTGGCCACAGAGGGAGACTGTCCCTGTGCCTTTTCTGCTGTTAGACCAAGATTGCGGCACGCCAGTCTAGCAGCCTGGAAAAGGGTTTGATGGCTGGGGAACCCCAGGGGACCTTGTTTAGTGGAGGGTTGCAGTCTTTGGGGCCACCCATTTGGAACCAACACAGAATTAATTTCTCAAGGGGAGAAATTGGTACTATGTATTAAGGAAAAAAATAACAGCCTCTGCCACCTTCCACTAATTGAATGGCCAGATGAGGATTTCGTAGGCAGCTGTCCAGTATGGGAAGCTTTGTGATGTGAAACAGAGATGACAGCAAAGGACCAACAGTGAGAGGTTTAGGATGCTCTGTTTACTGAGCTTATTCAAGAAAAGACCGGAGAAGTGACTTGATCACAAAGCCTCCAGAGAAGGCTCTGAAACCAAGAGGCAAAGATGCAACAAGGTTTAGTGGCTGTCAACCAAAAGTTAAACAAAACTGTCTGGAAATAAGTGCAAATTCAGAAATCTTGGCTATCTCTACAGATGTGTTCAGTCCCACATAAGCATCTTAACACAGGAATAATTCGTGGGAATCTCGGACTGAATTATGCAGAAGGTCAGACTGGATCATCCCTGGGGTCCGTTCTGGCCTTGCATGGTGGGTTCTTGCAAAAGGCACCCGATTAGGTTTATTCCAAATGTGAGAACCCATCTGTGAGGTCTCCAATCAGTGACAAAAACACAAGGCAAATATGTAGAAGTTAGTGGCAATATAAAGCCATGGCCTACACCTCCGTTCAATTGACTACTTGGCATTAATGATAYGCCAGTAAGAATATCTGACCATTTTGAAAGGAAGTGCCTTTCAGCTGGCTGCACGCCTTCTCAAACTCACAGGTTTACCCAGGCCATTGAAGGTATGGAACAAGATTGTAGGAAGTGCAAAAAGGACAGAAAAGTCCCTTTTTCACAGTCAGTTCAGCAGCAGCCCCTTGTGATTGGTGCACTGTGGTGCAGTTATAAACACGTAACTGCCATTAATTAAGAATCCTTTGTGGTATTTCTCTGGTAACTCCCTTACAACGCTCTGAGAAGGTACATGTAAATAGCCATCATTAGAGGAAGCCACAGAAAGCCGTAAAGTTACAGTGGATTTGTACTTACAATCCGCAAGATCTGAGATAATACGTTTTCATGGGATCCAAAAATCCTTCCAAAGTTTTCCCTTTGAAGTCTACCACAAGGCTAATGAAGAGACCACTCTGCTACTGAGATTTGCACTTTCAAATGTGTGATGACTTAGCTTACCTAAATGATAGAGAAAATACAAATTACAGCAGCCCTTCCAGAACAGCAATAAAATTGTTCCAAATTACATTTGTTTTCATTTGAAGAAACATTTGTGGAGCATCGTAGGTGACCACCAGAGATCTCCCACTCACAGCTGCTTTTTGGCAGCTCCATTACAGCTGCCAGCAAGTCCGTACATTTAATGGATCTATGAGTCCAACAGGACTCATGAATCAAAGGTTTCTCATGAATCAGAGTCTTGCTGGAAAATACAAGTTCATTAAGCCCCCAAATGTTTTGTCTAAAACATCTCCCCTTTGAAAGAGCTCTCATTGACATTTCTTTCCTTCCATTCAGCTCCATCTTTCTTTCATCTCCATTCGGCCCTGGGAAGTGCCTGAACCAGAGTGATGCTTCCCAGGCTATTGAGTGGGTAGGTCTAACCTAGATCATTATTATTTGTTGCCATCATCCCAAGGAGAACCTGTCTTGTGAGGGGCTGGACAAACAGGGGTGTCCCGCTCAGCCGGGACACTGGTAAGAGCAGGGGACTGACAGGGACACATCTGGGTGTGATACTAGTTCAGTGCTGTTAAATAATGTTGATCTCCCTGTAGCTCAGTTTCCCCTGACGAAAATAAAGTTGAAAACAGCAAAAACTTCAGCCAAATTCTCCTGCACTGAAGATCTTTGCTCTTCAGGTCCCACAAACATCTGAGGTATCATCTGTGCCCAGGAGGGATGTGGAGACTGGCTCTACCTCCCAAGAAAGTGGTGCTTAGCACGAAGAATTAACCCTCTCCTCATCCCTGAGACAGGCAGTCTTGTGGATCTTGACCTCCCCCTAGCATCAGCAGATTATCAGGGTAACTCAGGGAAAGCAAACCCTTTGCTGCTCAGAGAGCCCCAAATCTACCAAGGGGAAAGCACGCCCAGGGTGTAAACACCACATTGCTGGCTCCAACAGTTGCAAATTTTATTTTTCTTTCCCCCCCGCCCCCCACCCCCCCCCAAAGCAACTTCATAATAAATAAGGTCTTAAACTGAAATTGCTCTTTAGAGAAAGGAATTTCCACTGGGCGAGTTTGACACACAGGAGCAGTATTTGCAGGCACTCGATGGCTCTGATCCCAGAGGCGTTAACCACACGACCAGTACCCAGGCAATTTTGAATTTCTGCTTGAATATTCCTACAAGTGCCACTCCTGAGTTGATTTAACACCATGGCTGTGGTGTCTAATAGCTCTCCAGTGATTAATAACAGCCATTTGTTCAAAGCTAACAGCCCCAGTGTGACAGTAACAGATAAATTAGCAACATTAAAAATATGCTAAAGAAAACATTTATGTACTGGATCAGTGTACTATGTGATAGTAATACACATCAGTTGTGCCAATAACAAGCTATTAATGATGAGTGCTATATGTTTAAGCAATTTTTGCCCAGTTCTCTTGTAATCGTCCTGACATTGTTCATATTTAGCTTGATGAGATGGGCCAGTTCTTACAGACATTAATGTTTTTATGTGCTCAGGCATGAATATTGCAAGCAGATGGTGGGAGGAGCAAGAAGAAGGTATGCCATTGTATCCCTATCAGTTCTGTTTGTCACGGAGGAGCCAATGTGCCAAGTAATATTTGGGCATAAATTACAAGGCTGCTTACCAAATTACATCCCCAGCATTAGATGTCATGCAAAGCATTTTAATAATGCAAATTAAAATTCTTCTGTTCAACAGATCCCAAGATGCTACACTTGCCTACCAGAAATCACTGCAACACACTGCTGTCCCCAGGGATGACCAGCAGCCGGCTGAGGGGAGCCAAGCCCGCATGCTGCACCGCAGCCCTACTCCCAGTCATATTCCAGCCCAGAGAAAAGCTACTTAACCTAAATTTTGATGGAAGCCTGAAGCTGGCCTGAGCCATGTCCTCAGGGCAGGCTGAGAAGAGCAATCTGACACATCTCCACTTGATCATCTGGAGCCTGAGGAAATAATCCCAAGGCATCACAGCACCCATCATATAAAGAAATAGCCAACCCAGATGGGCGCACCCTTGCATTTTGCTCTTATTGTCTGCTCATGACATTAAAGGAAAACATCAGACTATTGTGTTCTGTTCAGCTGTTGAGGCAAGAAAGGAAGGTCCTTTTGTTGAAATTACACATTGCAGTACCAAGCCCCTGTAGAAATTTATGTCTTATTAGGATGGATTGGCCTTTCTTTCTTTTGTTTCCACCACTGATATTCAGGTGCATGCCATGGGACAGCATGATCTGCAATTTTCCCTGTACATGTAATTCACAGAATGCAACAGATGCTGCCAGTTGCCTTGATTTTGGTGCAAACCAAAATGAGTGCTGTTTGGGTGACAATTCCTGAGCAAATCTTGCAAGGCAAGCATAAAACCTGAAATTTAGGACTAAGCTGCAGAAAACCTTGAAAACAGTCCAAACCCTATTCCCAGATCTGTACATACAGGCTCCAACCATGCGAGCAATGACTGCTCATGTAGTCCGAGAGCAAAATCTACCTGTAATGTGCAATTCTGCATTGCCTCTCAGGAGACGTGTCTCCAAATAGTTCCGAGTATGGGACCGCACTGTCATCACACACGCGCGCGTGCGGAAGTTGGATGCGGAGGCCGTGCTGACAGATACATGATCTCATTGTTTTGAGCAAGTTGTTATACAGAGTTCAGCCTCCACTCAACAGGCCCATTGCAACTGAGATGATCAGGAACTATTTATCTCTCCTGTCAAAAAGTAATGGACCAGTATGATTAGGCTTGTTTAATTTCATCTGTTTCCAAGTTATGTCTTGCTTTTAGGTGTTTGTTTAAACACTCCCATTTTCCATTTTGAAATTTTTTTGGAAAAAAACCCAAACCATTTTCAACCATAACCTTCCCATTTAGCTGATAATTAATTTCTTTAAAAAAAAAAAAAAAAATTAGTGAAAAATTTCTGACTACCTTCTGCCTGGGATGTTCTCCTCCTTGGGTCTCTGGTGGCTTTTGCAAGGGAAGGATTCAGCTTGGGCTGGGGAGGAGTACAGCCTGCAGCCCATCTGTATCACCGCTGTCAAAYGGAGCCACCTGCTCCTCGTGCACCCGCCGCGAGCCTCGCCAACCCGGCCGAGAGTGAGCTCATGGGACAACCATCCCTTTTCGAGCATGACCTCACGGCTTAACAGCTCTTTGGCTCCAGCATGTGGGAAAATGTGAGTGTTTCCCCCTGCTCCTGATTTTTAAAGTCACAGTTCTCAGTCTTCCCCAGGAGCCAAAACCACCCCTGATGACTACCAAGGAAGTAGCATGGTCTGGTGAACAGAGAGACAAAGACCTTCACCTGGGTTTGCTGTGATTTATAGCAAGGAGCTTCCTAACCCAAGCCTTAATTTTCCTACCTGGTCACAATAGAAGCTTCTCCACAAAGACTTTGCAGCCTTGCCCTGCATAATGCCTCAACACTGTTATTTACAGATGCCACTGGTTGTCATTGCCTGTTCCCAGGCTGTTTCTGCAGAGACACGGAGATGTCACCTGAAACTCACTCCTGAGTTACACAGTATAAAATCTGGGACCTGCTGTCCCATAAACACCAGCTTGCAGCCTTGGAGCAGCAGAGGAATATCAATGACTCACCTCAGGGTCAATGCTGGCATCCTTTTTATAAACTCTCTCATACAAGCAGGGGAATCATATTTGAGAAGATCTGATTTGAGGCAGAAAAAGTCAAGGAAATATATTTACCWAAGGAGAGAGCATGGGAACAATAGACCAAACAATGGCTGAGTAAATGAACACTTACAAATTACTGTGCTATACAGTATTAGTCTTGCAAACATGGTTGGACAGTTTTTCTTCTCAATTACATGACTCCAAGTCTCTTCGAAACCAGTGGTTCTGCACCTTTGTTTTCCATCTAGGGTTTCTGCCCAGACACAATCCAGCACGTCAAGACTTTGCAGTGTGCCAATGGTTTGCCATCTACCCAGCAAAGCCTCTGCAATTCCCCACCCCTTCCCAGAGCTGAAAGGGGATCCCCTGGGATTCAGCATCTCTGTTTGCTGTCATGCAAAGTTGCCTTCTGCTCCCATATTTCACCCCACCCCAGGCTGTTTGCATGCAGTAGAAATGTGTCGAGCTTTTTTTTGCTTGAAAGGTACCTCCTTGGCACTGCATCCCTGCAAGTCCTGAGCTGCAGGGAGCTTTCTGACACAGCTCACAAAATGCCTTTTACGGATTAATGTGGGGCACACGTTACGTGTCGGCTGAGGTCATTTGTTTGCTGATTGGCAAATCTGTCGTTGGCAGATTGGTGGGAAGGGCAGCTGTGATCAAAAGGATTTGGAGGAGGTATAGCAGCAGTCACAGAACCTTCTCCAGATTTAATGGACACGAGGAACTGCACCGAAACTTGGCAGTTTGGTTTTCTTTGAAGGCATGAGTTATGGCTTGTTCCCAAACAAGCAGGGGCAGATGTACCTCTAGATGCAGATGGTGCCAGAACTCAACCCTAAATAACTCATTGCTGTTGCTGACCATGGCRTTAGCTGACCGACGTTGGGAAGGGAAGGGCCAGCAGTCCCTGGAGGCCACTGCTGTGCAAGCGAGACAGACACAGACTCAGATGGCAGATGTCTACCTGGCTCTCACAGGCCTGGTCCTGCTATGCCTTTATTTTGTCTCTGCTATCAACCCAGCCAGAAGCCGTGGCCAGACGTGTTGCTGCTCAGAAGAGAATTCCAGATTTCGTTCATTCAAGCCAAATCTCAACCTGGCTAAGAAAACAGAGCAATGCAGATTGGGCCTATCAATCACTTGGATTGGCTTTCACATTTCATGCAAGCAGCAAAAGCCTTAATAAATATCAACTGCTGGAGATTTCTGACATTGCTGGAGAAGTTTTCCAGGTTGCTGGTGGAGCAGAAGTTAACCAGAACCCAGTACATATGCTGGAGCCCCAAGGCTGGGGAATGGGGAGGACCAGAGGGAACTGAGCCGCAGCCAAGTGTGCATAAACTACCCAGAGACTTGTGGTGTGCAGGAAGGGAGAAGAAAGTGAATAGCCAAAAAGGCTGCAAAAAGCAGTCCAGGGAATTGCATGGTGACATTGGAGGACATTAAAACCCAAAACGTGCTGTTCAGATTCAAGTTAACTCTTCATTGCAAAGGAGATGGAGTCAAACTTCTCCTGCCTTCAAGAGGAGTCTGTCCTTTAACTCTGAGCCCCTGAACAGTGAATTTAAGGCTCTGTGAATAGCAAATTTTAGTCACCCTAGAAGCAGCTCACTGGTCCCAAGCACAGACCCGAAGCACATATCTGTGCACCGGGCCAGAACGGATTTTATGCCAAGGCAGCTCAAGCTGAAGCATGTTGGTTAAAAAACAAGGGAGACCTAAGGTACACCTGTAGAGTTGCCAAAGCTTGAACACATGCATGGGCAAGAGCTGTGCCAGGAAAACCAAGGCTGGAGGAGCTTCTGCTGAAGCACCCCTTGCCACCCCTAGCAGCTCAGTCTCTCTCCTCTTTGTTCACACGCAGGCGTTGTAACACGGCTGATCAGCAAGTGCCCAGATATTTCCTTTAGCATTACTAGGCAGGAAATCTGCCTATATTAGTGGTGCAGGCTCATATTGCAGACCTTTGCCCTGACAGTGTGAACATTGCACGTTCCCTCTTTCCCAGTCGCTAGCTCCACTCCGTATGTGAGTCGGTGCAAGATGCTTATTCTTTTCTGGCTTGTTTCAGACCAAGACTCATTTGCAAGGGCCCAACTGTCATCACATTTATTTTTCTTCCTCATGCTTTTCTTGGCCTGGCGTGCTGGGCAGTGATGGTATGTGGACCCAAGGGACCCCAGATGTGCTATGAAATGACGCAGAAGCATCAATATTTTCACTTTGAACGGATGGGGTTTTCTGCTGATCACCAACTCATTGCAGTCAAGGTTGTTTAAGGGCTTGGGCGAGAAGAAAAGCACTGATGGAAACAAAGGAGGAAAGAAATGCTTGAATGCAATGGTCTGGGGGAGATGACTTGGTTTTAACTGGGCTGATTACGATGCAGAAATGGAGTTGCTGAAAACCGGCTCCCCTGACTTCACTGCTGATAAATCTCTGCTTCACTGTGAATGRCTCAGGCAGCAAATCTGACAGAGGCACGTTCCTTATAGCTTTATTTTAAAGGCATTGTTTCTACAAAGTGCACTCTGAAGGCTTTGAGAAGATGGGGCCCGATCCTGCCAAAACACAGATTCCTGTGCTGAGCTGTGAGCCTGTGACTGCTCCCACGGGGGATGCAGATGGGTGTTTTCTGGTACAGGGCCAGAGGTGGAATATTAAAGTGAAAAGGAGAGAAGGGTGGGAGGCTCGGGGGCAGGTTTGGAGCTCAGGTAGCCCAGTGGTGYGAAGACCGATGGCAGCAGCTGCTCAAACTTTATAAAGAAGATAAAATTRTTCGCTCTCACAGTATTGATGGATTGACCAGAATAAAAGCAGAGTAAGCAAGTCCTGAAAAACTCTCAGGGTTACAGTCACGCTAACCACCTTGTTTATGAGGAGACCAGTTTGGTTCAGCTAAGGCAAGGCGCAGCTGTGCTAGGTCCTGTGCAGACACACCGAGACCCATCCTGCCCCAGCTAGTTTATGCCATCAAGACAGAAACGAGGTGGGAGAGGAGCACGCTGACCCTCCCAGGCGAGGCAAAGTCTTTCCCATGCCTCAGTTTCCCATTTAGAAAATGAGGATAGCCCACCAATTTTTAGCAGATACTGAAAAGCACTGTGTCATATTAACGTGTTTTTATCAGTAGTGCAATATTGGCATACGCTGGTTCAAACTGCAGGAAAATAGCTGTGCTATAATTAATTAAAGCAAAACCTTGTGATCAAATATAGCTTTGATATAGCTGTATAAGATATAGGCATTCTCTCTTGAAAGAGGAATTGGTGTTGATATAGCCTTGCTCATCTTCCAGGAGCTCTCAACTGTGCAGCGGACCTTAGTGGGAGCCGTGTGATGCTTTCCACCTCCAGCACTCCCTGAATTTTAAACCAAGCACTCTTGGTGYGATTTCTTTTGATTTACTTATTATAGAAGTCTTTTTCAAAACCTCTGATCGTCTGGTTTTTGTACATTGTGTGACACTGGGAAAAAGAAACTGGGGCTGTGCAGCCTACTTCTAGCGCAGTTTCAGGACACATTAACACCAAAGGCGGGAAAGCCTTCCTAAGTAGTAATAATCRTTAAATAAAAAGGAGAGAAATGCAAGCCAGAAAAGGGAGAAACAGAAGTCTATCAAAAATATCATTAATAAAGGAGAACAAATGCACTGAACAGACTCTTTCAAATTCATGGAAAACCACAGACACTGCGGGGCACTTTGCCTGCTCACGATAAATGGAAGGTGTCATGAATTGCTACATGCCATCAAGGGGAGCAGGGCAGCGTAAAACCACCAGAGTACACTGAAAGAAGGCTTATGCCCAGAGCCAGGTGCTTTTGACAAATGTTTATAATTCCTCATTCATCGTTAAACTTTGCCATTTCTCCCTGCGCTGGCAGACTTGGACTTCTGTGGGAATGGACCAAACCTCACCCACTTCGCAGATGGTCTCTGAAAGAAACTTTCCCTTCCCAATCAGGGGCTTTAAAAAAAAAAAATATTCAAATAAGAAATAAATACAACGTTCTTGTTGAGAACACAAAGGTGTTTTCAGCTCCTACCTGTAGATGGTAGACCGGCGGTCCTGTGAACAGCAGAGTGAATGTATTCTGTTTTCCTACGGATGCTTGTCTCTCCCTCGACTGATTTTGTAACTGAATTAGGCTGAGATTTCTGTCATCTCTGCCCATGCCTATAAAATTCCTCTCTTGTTCCTTTTACAACTCCCCTCGCAGGAGAAGTTGGCTGTGACATGTCAGCTGCCGGGCTCAGCTGTAGGAATCAGGCCAAAGCGATTAGAGCAAACTTGAGGCTGTCCAAACCTCAATGGGGTTTGGGTTTTTTCCCCCTCGGCAGCCAATTTCCCATGTAGGTACACAAATTTGTTATTTAGATATTTACCTTCCTGTCAAATTCAGTTGAAATCAGGCAGCATGTTCGAGCGTGAGAAGGGGCACGAGGACAGACAGAAATACATGTCCCTCCACCAACTGACTGCCTGGACGCCCTTTCCCTTTCYCCAGGCAGACTCAAAACATGATTTTCTCCTGATATAGGGAGAAATTTTTGCAGGAAGATCTCTGGTCTCACAAACAAATCTGACAGTTGTAAGCATCCCCCCTGGAGCTGCAAGGGGTGCTCCCTTGGTTCCCAATGTCAGCAACATCTTCAAACGTTGTGGTAAAATGCTCTTTATCTGCAAACAGCATTTCCCAGAGCAGAGACAGTTTCAAAGACCTTATTTTTTTCCCAGATGATGAGAATATAGCATGCAGGGCAGACAAGACACCTCACGTGCACCTGGGGCCCATCCTGCCCTGTATGCAATGTCCAGCAGTGCCCAATGCCTACAACTAGGAAGGTTTATAGGAAGCAAGCCAAGCATACAGCCCTGCCTCTCCTGGACAGCCCTGGGCTCCCAGTTGTCACCAGGATGGGAATTTGCTGAGCTGGAGGCTGTCTCTGGGCCTCAGCCCCTGCACAGGAAGAACCCTAGAAACTGGGTTGCTCCCCCTTGCTACAGAAAGAGGCAAACAGCTCTTATTTCGCTTGCCAATGTGACCAGGGAGATGGGGATGGGGATGGGAAAGACCCTTCCCAAAGCCAGATTTGATGTCTAGTTTCAGCGATCATCCAGACAACATTCCCAACCACGCTGCTCACCCACAGTAACTCACTGTTATGAGTGAGCAGTGTGGTTGGGAATAAAATATGAGATTTTAATTGACAATGTATTTTTTTCTCTGCAATATCATTTTGCTTAACTCTAGCTTAATCTTCTTGACCAAAGACATGGCAGTGGGAAAAGYAAAGCTTCCCCTTTGAGCTAGTGGCTCATGTCTGGCTTACCAAAAAATGTATTGAGATCCAATAATATTCATCATAAAACTGCAGGAAAGGGAGTGGGAAGGAACTTGGGGATATCGTTCCTCAAGCACTTTAAACCAAAGGTTCACGTCACTTCCATGAGAATAAAAGAAACTATTGACCATTTGATGGCTCCCCTTTATAATAAATTCAGAATTAGGCTTTGAATATTCATTTGTTATTTCTGCTCCCCACATTTTGCTTGCTTGAATGGAAATGCATAGAGAGGACTCCTGTGTTGATTTGCAGTCCCTTCACAAAGCACCTTCTGAAACCAGGAGGTAGCCAGGGACCACCAGACTGAACCAGTCTTTTCTCCCTTGTCCCAGCCCAGGATTGATTTAGTATAACCTGTTCCTGGCAAAAAAAATATCCCCCAGTGCCAGTTGCTGGTGGGTGCGTGCAACTCCTTGTTTCCCAGCTGTTCATCCAAACAGCCCTTTCCGTAGTCTCAGGCTGGAACATGTCCCGAGCAGCCAGTTTCTTTTTTGTGTGGCAAGAAGAAACATCATTTTTTAAATCATGCAAATGAGGAACAAGATCCATGTATAAAATAAACAGACAACCCATTTTTCACCTATAATTGTTTCTTTGCCACATTAATAAAAATATGGTGTGTATTATGGTTAATGAATATGTAAATGAGAGATGATTAATAACTCATTTGGAGAGAAATGGGAAGATTCATTTACCTTCTGTAATTCCTCTGTGCTTCCCATCCTCTGTTCAATGTCCTTCCAGCTCCCGTCTCTTAATGCCTGAACCAGGTCCCTTTGACACAACAAAATAGTAGAACCAATATCACCCATATTAAACTTGAGACCATGCCCAAAGTGTTTGTTTTTCATCTGTTTGAGGGCGTCTATCCCCTGCATGGTGTAATTCTTCAGTCACCCAAAAACACTTGGGCTAAACAACCTGGCCTGGACAGAAAGGTTGAGGATCTGCGTCCCAGCTGCATAAATAAACCCCCTTGCCAAGGTGTGCTCCCACGGGGGAACCACGGGGTGTGAGCATGGGCTGGGCGAAGGCTTTTCACTGAAAAGCTCCTTTGATAGGTGCCTTTTTCCATCCTTTATGAGAGATGTGTCTATGGGCAATACCTCTTTTTTGACAATATTATGGGATTTTAGTTTTAATCTGGAAGTTTTCTTTAGAAAATGTCTGATGGTGAAACATTTGCCTCTCTCCCTCCCTATTTTTGTACAAAGTACCTCCTGTCCATTCTGCCTGTCCTGCACAGACCCTTTTCAGGCTTGTTCCATACTCTCTGGCACTGCAACTGCAATATGGACCCTACCAAAACCCTCAGCCTTTGCCCTGAAATCACTCATTTCCTGAGAGCTGGGGGTGAGATCTGTCTGAGCCCCTGGCATGCAGATTGCTTCCCTGAAGCGCCAGGTTGCATTTATTGGGCAGCTGAAAGCCCAAAGGGGTGTCTTGCTTGGGGGGACCCCCCTCCTGCTCATTATCATCTCATATGTGAGGCTCCTTGGGCTGGAGTCCATTCACAGAGGGTCTCCCACCTCCTCCCAGCATCACTTCTTTACCTTTTCTTTTGTAGAGGAGTGAGAGTCCATTTGCCTGCTACTGCAAGAACAAACAAGGCAACTTGTCACAGAAATCAGGCTACCGAGTTTGCAGGAGGCATCTCTCATCAGCTTGTGATCAGGAACACAGCACGGTCGTGTCTGCTCCCAGACATCTTCAAGCCGGCGAGGCTGTGCAGGGGGAGGCCCTTGGAGCCTGTGCAATGGAAAAAATGCAAACCACTTTTCAGGGGAAATGCTGTGGATTTTTTAAAAGCCAAATGCTTCTTTTCTTTCTTCTTCCTAAATTTCCCTTGTTTTCCAGGCTACGTTTTAAAGGAACAGTTGAATGATGAGGAAAAGTGCTGCTTGCTGCTCAGAAGAACACTTGCAACTTGTGACTGTGAACAATGACACGCAGGGCATCTTCCAGGACTGCAGCAGCCCGCCTATTGCAAAAAAGGTCCCTTCTCTCTATGTTTAAGCAGAGCTGTTATGAAAAGCCAGTTAGTCCTCCTTGTCCCCTGAATTACTGAGATTACACCTGAACTGTAGATTAGCCCCCAGGTTTTACCAGCCTACAAAATTCAGGGTCAGCACATGCTGGGACCATTGCAGCACACCCTGGGCTTGACTCTGGAGTCATCAGGGTGAGCAGGAACCACACAAACCGGTGCCTCCTCCACAGCATGGGGCTGCTAGAACCAGCAAAGGCTATTTTTGGGGCCATGACGTTGAGCTGGGATGTAGCAGAAGTGGGCACAGGACTGTTTGCAAAGTCCTTTAGTGATGCCCAAGGTCTGCACAGAGAAGCTGAACCCCTTTGAGCACCGGCATATGTTGCGAGTTTGCCGTGCTCGGGTGGTCTCATACACCAGTGCACGGACTGCAGTGTTATGCAGGATGGAGAAAACAGCCCCTCCAGAATGTGGCAGGACTTTCTGCTCCAGCATTTTTGTTTATTCAGTGTTTGCATCATTTAGCAGCGGGTGCCAGTCACCCCATTAACACATGCTTTTTTGTTGGAATAAAATATCCACACTGAGACCCCCCTGAACTGCCCGGTACAAACCACTTAAGTGCAGGCACTGGGGTCAAAGGAATTTTCCTTTGGTTTCTCTACAGTTTGGTGGGTTAAACCAGGCTGAAACCGGTGYTTGGCAGTGATTTTTTTTTTTTTTTTTTTGCACATTAACTGACTGACTCTGCAGAGTGCTAAGAGGCAACCGAGCTGGTCGGGGTCTCAGGGTGTCCTGTGGCTCCTCAGGACACACAGACCCTGGCTGCGCCTCATTTCCGCGGACCTGGCACTAATTCCTTTGAACGCTTTTTATGCACCCTGTGAGCTCAACTATAAGGACACACGCACCCTCTCGTGGCAGCAGTTTAACCTTCAAAGGGTCCAGGCTCTGCCTTTGGATGGGCTTCGGTGTCTCCTTAATGCCACACCTGCAAGTGAGGAAAGACACCAGCGTGGGACAGACCTGCTGCATCTGTCGTACCCATCCTCTCCGGTGTCCCCACAGCCCCGAGACCCTTTGCAAAATTAGGAAATGCTTCCTGCAGCTGCTGGGAATAGCTCGTTTGGGCTGCACGGGCTTTTGGGGGAGTTGCTGAACTGGGTGTACGTTGCCTGAAGGTACAGAGGGTGCTTCATTTCTATAGAATTCAGGGTTTGATTCTGGATCAGTCTGCAGAGTCATTTTGGAAATAAACCTTACGGTATGTATTCGCATCTACCCCTTTCCTCCTAATCCCACTGCAGTTGTTCCACCCTGCAGAGCCTTCAGCCCTTTCCCAGCCTTCTCCCGCTTCTCCTATATCCCACACTGTGGGCTTATCACAGGCCTCGAAATAAGTGTTTTCTCCAGCTTCCAGAAACAGGTAATTCCTCAAGACCCTCAGCTTTCCAGAAACACACAAAACTCATTTTTAGCCCTCCCAGTTATTGGAAAACACAACCCAAAAGGTGGCTCCCAAACATCGCTTGGATAACCGCTGTTTGCCTGAGCAGAGGTGATGGAGCCAGCCCTCCCGGCAGCTCCTGGGCTTGCTGCAGTGTCCCCATCTTGGGGACAGCAGGACATGCCCAAGGTCACAGAGGGAGAAAAGAGGGAGGATGCAAAACGTGAGCTCCAAAGCCCTCCAGGGTTAATAAATAAATATATTTATATAAATATATATTTATATAAATACATTCCTCTGTCCCACCACCCATCCCCACTGATACACTCCCCTTTTGCCCCTGCGAGGGCAGGAGGAGGGACTGTCACCCCACTGTTTCATGAGGACTTCTGCCCAACAGCAATCAAAAGGTCTCAAACAATCAGGGGAGATAAAAACCGTAAATGGATGCGATGGGAAGGTTTCTCCTGAAACTTGATTTAAGGTTCTCAGAGAGACACACAGATACAGGCCCACATCAGGGCTTATTTGCAGCTTGTGGGGGACAGCCCTTCCCACCCAGCTCCATCCATAATGCATGAGGCTTCAAAAGCCCATGAGAAGCCCAGAAGAAGTCAGCTGCTGCAAATCCCTGCTCCTGAGCCGCTGGCGAAGGAAGCAAGCGATCCAAGCACAGGATGGAAACAGGTCTTTTGTCCATCCCCTTTCAAGGGGGATTCCCTTTGAGGGGAAAAAATAATTATAATAAATAAATGGCTTTCTGAACTGCAGCCTGGTTCAGTGCTGTGCCACGCTTACTCGTCCACGCGTGCTTTCCCCAGCGAGCCGTGCTCCTGTGCACTCGGCTTCAGCGTGCTGCACCGTATGGGCGGATATTTTTGGTAATTGCTTGCACCCTGCTAAGCCGAGCAACCTGCAGCGTCGCCGATTGAACCCAGACATTGCCTAATTTCCGGGGTGAGCCCAGGCAGACAGAAACTCAGCGGCAGAGCTGGCTGCAGGCTGGCCGTTAAAATGGAAATTTGGCTGGAGACATGTCACTGGAAATTAAAATTTTTGCAGGAAAGAAGAAAAACCATGATTAATCATTTGTTCCAATTTTTCATTAAAAGCAAGAATTTCCCTTAAAGTAAATGTTGGTTACAGAAAAGCAGCTGTTTGTTTTGTTTTCTGTAACCAAAACCAGAAGATTGGTCCTGAAAAAGTTTTTGAAAACCAGCTGCTTTGGTCAGTAAAGCAAAAACAAAAGGAAACTGTTGCAATGACTAAAACAAATGTTTTTCTCTGAACTTCCAAGAATATAAAGAAAGGGCATGATTCAATTGATTGTAGTCGGTATTCAAGTCGCTTGACACTGCTGCAGACRATGAGTATTTGCTGCCTGCAGCACCACAGACTTCCACGGCCTTTTCCTGCTCAGGCTGTGCCGTGCTTTCAGCAGGATGGGGTAACTGCTCTCCGTTAGCAAAAGAAAACCTGTGCCCAGGCTCTCAAGGACCAAACCCACATCGTGACAGTAATTGTCTCGTGCAGGTATTAGATCTGAAGCCCTTCCAAGCAGTCACCCAGCGCTATGTGCATGGGGAGCATTTGCATTGCTGCTGGGTGCAGAAGGGACCCTTGGAGCCCCAAGCCCGGCTGTGGTCAGGCACAGCTAGTGGAGACACACTGGGGAAGAGGCTATGCAATAGTTGTTTGCAATCACTTTGCATTTTTTTTCTGCTACCTGGCTCAGTGTTTCCATCTCCCCCACCTTGAACGTGGCTCTGTCTTTCTAAGGCTGGTGGATTTAAGCAGATCACTCTGATAGACTTGTCTCTGGCTTACTCGGAGCATTTCAGCCACTAGGAAAATTAAAAAAAAAAAAAACAAAACAAACAAACAAAAAAAAAACCAAAAAAAAACCAAGATATCTCTCTGGATCTTAGGTTATTTATTGATTTTTCAATTTGGACAAGCAAAGTGTCATTCAAAAACCAAACTCTTCCTCATTAATGCACCTTTGGTGAATCCAGTTACATAGCAATCAATTAACACATGAATAATTAAAACAACATTTTAGAATAAAATGTTCTGTCCATAAGAAGGCCTGTGATGTGTGAATTATGGGGCATTAATTCATACCTAGTTTTCTTAATGGACCTCGACCTTCGGCCTCATGTCTTGCAACAATGAAGTGTGAATTAATCCACCGTATTTCACGCACTGTCAACTCATCCCATCTAAATGGAGCGCAGCCCCCCGAAAGGTCACCCGAATCTGTGGGGAGAGCAGATGCGGATGGTGTCGGCTTTACCGCAGCCCTTGGAAGGGTTCGGGGTCCACTGCCTGCGGCACCCCAAGGCTCCAGTGGCATCAGGTAAAGCCCGGGACCATCTCCCCTGTACAGCCCCAGGCTTTATTTAACCCAACACTGGGGCATACGGGCTTGGGATCCCCTTGCAGGGTAAAAACACCATCATCCCTCCTGTTGCTTAGGCAGGAGTTTGCCTGATGCCTTAGCCTGGCCTCTCTGAAGCCCTGCAGGATCCAGGCATGGGCTGCTCCTCAGAGGTCTCCCACCCCATGCCAGCCCCACCACCCAGGGCTTCACATCCCTCRAGGGACAGGGGAGCAGCAGCGACCCCTTTGCTCTGCACCCCATGCACTGGGTCCATGGCCATCATGGGAGGAGCAGAGGTCCAGAGCTTAGACCTCCAGTCCCTAGAAAGCCCACAGTCTTGGAGGACGCTAGCCCATGGTCCTCCCCGGGCAGCAGGTTCATGCAACCCCCCAGCCAGCATCAGCACGGGGATGTCTCACGCAGGGCCACGGCCCTCATCAGAGCGATGCTTCAAAGGAAAGGATGCAAATTCTATTACCCATCCYTCAAGGTTTCCTCCGTTAAAAATCAAATCTGGGCTGGGAACATGTCTGTGCTCCTGCACTTTGAGATGAGCTTTAATTAAGAGGTAAAATTATTAAAGCTGCAAGTTATTATAGCCTCAGGACCCCGGCCCAGTGATATGAAGCAGATGGTCCAGGGGCAAGCGAAAGCCCTTTAATAAAGAAGCGTTTGCAATTCATGAGCATTAATTATGTCCACTTGTCTCATTTTAAAATGTTATGCTTGTCAGCCCTAGTATTGTGTGGAAAGCAAGCATGATGAATTAGGCAAACCCCTTCTGGTTCAGGACATATTCTTTGTGTGACGAAAATTAAAAGTATTATCTCCCAGAAGATAGAGTGATTAGAATATTTAAGGACTTGAGGTTCCCCACCCTTCCTCAGCCTTTCTCCCCACCGCCTCAGCATCCTTTTTCAGGTTTTGGAGGGCGCTGCTGGGATCCGGCCGTCCCCAGGAGGCAGGGGGGGACGCACCGCCCCGGTCCCTGGGATGTTGACTGAGGGCACCGGGGTGTTCCAAACAGCTGTTTAACGGGGAACCGGTGCCACCCTGGGCAAGTCATTTATCCTCTTGCTTCACCCCCTGCCCACCCCATTTATTATTTATAATAAGACTGCAGCCCATTAAACAAAGAACAAGGGAGAGGGTCGATCCCACTGAATTCCCTGCTCCGCTGCAGTTTGCCACATCACCAACGTGCTTCCTCACCTGATTTCCACCTGATCACCACATCATGGTGCCTGCTTGCCAGATGCTCTGCCCTGCCRCCAGGTCCCTGGCCGGAGCCGCAGCATTTTGATGGGACCATGCACAGCTGGAGACAGCCCTGCCTGCCCAAGCAGCACTGGGGAAGCCAAGGGGACACCACAAGGTACAGCAGACAGGAGGCTGAGATCCCAGTCCAGTCCTCCTAAATCCCCATCCGCAGTCACGGTGTCCACCTGGGTGGTGCAACAGCTCCAGGCCTAAAGGTAAAGCACCTGGGGTTGTTAGCAGAGGGGAGCAACCAGGATCCAAATGCACGTACAACCCTGGGGAAGACCAGCTCTGCAGCAATTGCTGCCACTCTGCTTTTTGCAATGAGAGCCATACCTTACGCTTTTGCTGGTCCAGGGGCAGGCCATGCTCTGACATCCCCCGAGTCTCCAAATTCCAGCACACTTGCACTGCATGGGACAGGAGGGCAGAGGTTTACACTGCACTGCCCTCAGGTCAGTCCAACTCCCTTTTGCTGCTAGCGTAGCCTCCAGAAGTTGAGTAATCCCAGATTTTGCCTCTCAGAAAGGGAGGAAATATTGAAATCTCTGCTACTCTTTTCACAGAACAGCCATAGCTGTTTGAATTCAGGTAAATGCATATGAGACCCCCATTTGGGGTACAACAGATAGAGGAATCTTGCTGCCCTGGTGGGATGAAGCTCTGGCTGAATGCCTGGACCTATGCTAGGTGGGCTCTGGTTGCTCATCGCAGTTACTGATAGACTGAAGGAGTTGAATCTACTTGTCTTGGTGGTAAGAGGTAGGTTTGAGACTGGTGTGGGCTGGAAGAGACAGGCTGAGGAGGTGTGGGAAGCACAGGGAGAGCTTCGGAAAAACAAGTGGGATGCTCAGCCACCAATGGCACTGCCTGTCCACACGTGAAGCTCGAAAACATGGCATGAGTAACTGGTCACCCTGGCACATCAGGAAACGCTGCAAAGCCACGTTAAGATGCCACTCTCTCTTATTCTTGTCCTTTGCTTTCTCCTCTCCTCTCTTTTTCTTCTGAGCACTTGAGTCATTCAGTAAGACCACTTAAACCGTAACAAGGACAGCAAATAATTCCTCCTACCACCCCCAGCAATGAGAATTTCCTTTTGATTGTTCTGATTCACAGCTAAAAAGCCTCTCCTTGCATTTTCCTAGGTACAAGCTCAGGATTTCCATGCAGGGGAGGTCTTGCACCGTGCCTGATGTTACAAAGCCAGTGGGAAAGGGCAAGGGATATTAACTTGCTCAGACAGACTGCTCCCCAGCCCCGGAGGGCATCAGATAACCCAGTCTGACCTTACAGCGTGAAGCCACCTGCCCTCCCCGTAATAGCTTCACCCACTACACAGCCTTGTTTAAAGATGACATCGTTTACATTCATAGAGATTTATTGGCCCTTCCTTTTGCCCTGAATTAAGCCCCATTGTGTGATCATTTGATTTTTCCAGGCATTAGTCAGAGAAGCCCAGGACTGGAGGAAATCATCTGTGCAAGTCCCCCACAGAGCCCCAGCAAGGGCTGGGCACCAGGCTTCTGGAGGGCACAAATCCACTCTGCAAATGGACTAATTCCACATCCCCAAAAACAATCCCACACACTGTGCTGACTACTAAGCGTCAGTCTGAGCTGGTCTGCGTTGAAGAGAATCCACAGCCTAGAGCAGAAAGTTGATGCTTTAAAGTAAAATTGGTCCTGCCTGTGAATCCTTATACATAACAAGCAAAACCAAATGCTTGGGTTTGGCTTTATTCAGCCAGCCCAGAGGAGGAGGAAGAGCAGGAGGATGCTATGGGTGCTTGTTCGGTGCAGTGATGACTCAATGTAATGGGTGGCTTGCACATCGGTGCCTCTGCATTGGGCAGGAGCCTGGGTCAGCCTTATGACACCCTTTGCCTCCCCCATGCAGATATYGCAGAGGACAGTCCCAGTCTCTCACCATGCAACACCGGCTGGCAGGTACACACTGCTCCTACCTGTGCTTTGCAGGTGGGGAAAATGAGGCAGCACCAGCTTGCCCACAGAAATGCATTGCAAAGCACTATTTTCAAGTTGACTTAGTCAAACCAATCCACAAGACCATGTGGATGCTCAGCTCCACTCCAAGATGAGCTCTCTCAGCACAGGAGCTCCCTAGGACCCTGAACTCAGCAGCCTGCTGTAAGTGCTGTAGGAACCTACTGCCCTCTCCCACACGTTTCCAGGGATTAGGGATTGTGTTTGTTTGCCTCCCAGCTTCACGTGGTTTTATTTTTGCTTCATGATTTAATTTGGCCATGATTTATTTATAGCCACACTTATAAAAGATGCAGCCCCTTCTGAAACCTCTGTCCACATGAATGCTTACAGGGACCGAAATAATTGCCACGTATGCTGCCGGGCAAGAACAACCCCAGAGGTAATGCTCCCAGGCTGCTGCAGGACTGCAGAGCATCCTCTCCTAGACCAGGACATTCCATCATGCAGCCCTTTGGTATTAACAAAACATTTCATGCTTGTGTTCCCATGCCTTTACTGGCCATGTCCAGACACTTCTGGTCACTCCTTGCCAGAAGAAAGGCAGCTCGTGCCATCATCTGAGCTCAAAGCTCTTTGGAGACTATTGCCACTGCACGAAGACATCTCAGCACAATGACAGTTATCCCAAGGGGGTCCCCGAGGTTTGCTCCAAGACCTCTCAGGAAAAGGGGTGGGTGACCCTGCTGCAGATTTCTAAAGGAGCACTCTAGTAAACCCCAAAAAG
The DNA here is from genome assembly GCA_035582835.1 of Phoebastria nigripes. Classification (NCBI taxonomy): domain Eukaryota; kingdom Metazoa; phylum Chordata; class Aves; order Procellariiformes; family Diomedeidae; genus Phoebastria; species Phoebastria nigripes. Next base: position 395,997 of record JAYKAV010002799.1, read on the forward strand.
TTGTCAGTGGCTCAGGGGCATCCAAACAGGCTTCAGGGGCAGGTGTGGGAAGGACCTAATGCAGTGCAAACTTCTCCCTGGCACAGATCCTGCCCAAAGGACCATGAGCTAAACCTGCCAGGAGCACCCAGGCAGAGCTCAGCCCCCGTGTTTGCTCCCTGCCATCTCCTGGGAGAAACCAGTCCTGCAGCCACCCTTCAAAGGGCACTGAATGTCCCTGGACAAGCAGCTAACAGACCATGCCCAGCAGACACCCAGGGCTCGCTGCAGACCCAAGGCTCATCCCAGTACCTGAGACATCCAGCCAGGGCTGGGGGATGCGACTCAGGACCTCCAGGAGAGCAGTGCCTTTTTGGAGCAGCAGCTGGAGGCCAGGTAGGGCTCCCCATGGTGACTGGAGGCAGCCCACAGCACAACTCTCCCAGGTCAAGCACCAAAACATGGGCCTCTTCAGCTGCTGAAGGATAAATCAAATATACAGTTACCTCCTGCCACCAGTGGTTTATTTGCATATGCAATGTTTTCCTTGCACATGCATGCATGTAATTTGCACATGCAATTACCTCTTGACACAGGTATCTCTCAATTGCCTTGCTGTGAACCTGCCCAGCTTGCAGCCTGCAAGGCCACGTGCTGCYTTCCTAGCACGACACAGGGGTCAAAGGAGGCGCAAATCCCCCAACACTCATTTCCCCCCTCACACACACACACACACAAAAAAAAAAAAAACACCACCTTTTTTGACCAAGTTAAACACCAGCATACCTCATCCCAGTTCATGACCAAATTCAGTTGGTTCCCAAAGTCCCGGGTCAGGCACACAAAGGGTTGCACGGGGCATTGGGAAAGCACACCCTGCAGAGCTTTAACAACCGTCAGGGCTCGGAACCTCCTGCTCCACCTGCTCCTTGGCTGCAAAGGGGTCAGGTGCAGCTCCACCAGCACGGCTGGGGGCACTGGGGCAATGCTGGGGTGCCCCTGGGCTCAGGGGGTCTCTCATTAAGGGGGAATAAGAGAGGAAAAAAAAACAAAAAATTAGATACTGGAAGGGGAGGTGGAAAGTAATTCATTAGCCCAGCTTACTCCCAGGCCTATTAAATACTCCCCATCCCCTTGGTGTGGGCGGTAGGAAATCCTGCCCTGCACGAGGGCAGATGGGATCGCCTCCAAATCACCCCCAGGTGCTTCACGGTCAATTAGAGGCGAGCGCGGAGCAAGGGAGAGGGGTTAAAGATTACGCAAAGGGCCAGGCCAGTGACACAGCAGGGAGCTCCTCTGCTCATCTATATCATAGACACTAATTTGGTTTAATTTACTTCAAAGACTTTCCTGTAGGCTGTGGCATACACAGGGTTAGGATCTATTTTTCTCAAAAGAGGTTCGAAAGGGGGCAGGGGCCTTTCTCTTGAAAGCATCCCAGGGAGACTGCTTCGGGTTTTGATTTTTTTTTTTTTTTACAACGGCTGTCTCCAAAGGCAGATAAGAGGGAGCCCTGGGAAATGAAAGCCAAAAAAGTATATATGAAAGGAAACACAACCAACAAAGACTGAAATGAAGCTGTTAAAGCACTTTAAAATAAAGCCTCTCCCCACCCAGTGCCTGCAGAGGGGCAATAAAACCATCCTGCAAAGTGCTAGCCGAAGATTCCCCCAGGAAAGCATGCCCGTTGGGGAAAGTTAAAGATGTTGAATTATCCCCCAGGAAGCAAATAAACCAGGGACAACTCGGTGCTTTTATCCTTTCATCAGTCGGGGGAGAAGTGACTTGTTAATGCTGGGAGGCTTAGGGAGAATGTAAACCCAAGTGAACAGCCACGGGGCTACGGGGCACAGAGCAGGGTGGCCCCTTGGCAAGCAGGGAGGAAAGTGGGAGGACCAGGTCCCGGAGTGCAACCACTGTCCTGCTCTCTCCTATGTTGTGGACAAGGCAGAGACCAGAGCCCAGGAGCTCTGCTGGCTTCCAGCCCAGCTCCRAGCATCTTTCTGCAGCTTTGGCCAATCGCAGCCGCCCTTTCTCCATCCCACTCCAGGGAAGGGGCAGCACCCTCTTGGGTGGAGGCAATGCCAGGCACAGCGAGGGCTAAGGGGTGCAAAATCACACCAGGGACAGATCCTGCGGGAGCATCCCCAGAGCTGTACGCCTTCATACAGCCAAGCATAGATCATCCTTGGCTGAAATCAGGGTTAGACCCACTAAATGCTCCTGGGTGTCTCTGCAGCATCTCAGAGTCACTCCTGACTTCAAGGCAGGGGACTTCAGCGCTTGCACACACTGACTTGGTGCTCAGCACCCGGGCTAAAGTGGCATCTCCTGACCGCAGCCCCTGATCATCCCGTCCCCGCAAGGGGAGAGGGGAGCTGCGGCAGAGGAAGCACTCCATAAATCACCGCACAAAGAGGCTGTGTTCAGGGAAGCATCTATAATCATGTTAAATAATTACGGGGGAAAAAGTTGACCAAGTGAGAATAGGAGGGCTGTGGGGTCAGCGCCGGAGGGCAGAGATGGGAGGGAGAGGTTTGAGGGCAGGCTGGAGGATAAGGGCGGCGGAGGGATGGGAGGGCTCAGGGGATGGGTAATGGATGCAAAAGAAAAAGTGTTGCTAGACTCTGAAAGCAGGCTGAGACCACTCCAGCCAAGTCCTGAATGGATCTAAATATACATTTACTAACCATATCCCAGCTCCAACCCATTTGGGGAAAATCCAGCCCTCAGCACCCCTGTGCTTGGGAGAGTTTGACAGGGGAGGTCTGTAGTGGGCGGTTTTATTCAAAACCCAGTCATGGTGGTGGTGGTGATATAACATTTGTTTTAATTAAGCTGATTACAAAGTAGCGATAAAACCTACTCAAATCAGGTGTGGGCAGCTTCGGAGCCCTCCCATCCAGGACAGGTTATCTGACATTATTTGTGTCACATAAAAACAATGGAAAAAAAATTGCCACCCACCTCAGTTCTTGCTGAATGGCAGCAATAAAATGAAYGTGGATGTGGTTCATCTTAGTTAATAAAAACAGACTAAGCAGCCAAGGTAGAAAAGAAAATTAAAACAACGATTTGTATCAGGGCTGTTTGATTTACAGTACCAGGGTCACTTGCCCGTACTGCTTCCTCRACGCAGATTATGTAGGATAATTAATTGCATGTTGCTAACAAACTTTGCCACTTTGCTAATTGACTTGAGTTTGTCATGAGGATGTCTGATGCTCTCTGCAAGGTATTGGCCCTTGACATGGACTTACAGTCACAAATGCTGGATTTGCTTCAGGTGTCTTCCTTGTTCATTAACAGATTCCAGCCAAGAGGATGAGAAGGGACTGGAGCATCTTTAGCTGACTTTGAGATGACCCCAAGAGCCTGGGTCTCTGCAAAGAACAGTGCTTGCTCCCACTCGGTTCATCTTCGTGTGTCTACATCTGAGCACTCACTGGTTGAGTCACTCTTGAATGAGCTGATTTGTTCATTTTGACAGACTAAAGCCTCTTGCTACTTGTCAGCCACGATGGTCTGAAGAAAACCTTCCCTGCATGAATTAATGCAACATTGACCAAAGAAGTCAAGCCAGAATTAACTAATTAGCTGGCACTTAGTGATGGCTGTAGCAGCTGGATTTCCCAAGTCTAGTCAGCGTGCTAGCACCTGACTTATCTATATGTGCAAAGACCATGTTGGTGCCAGAAGAAAGAGGGCTTCAGAACTGCAGCCAAAGAGTAGCAATGGCCAACATTGCCCTGGAGGGGTGCCCAGGAGGGGAGCACTGCTGTAGGCTTTGTAAGGAGACCTGGCTGACACCCCAGCCAAGGAGATCTGGTTGACACCCTGGTCAAGGACAGCTCTTTGACACCCTGGCCATTCTTGCCTGGATCTGCAGTGTGGCCAAGCCCAGTCCAAACACTCTCTTTCTGCTCAGGGCTGCAGGGAAGCCCAGCTGCGTTGCAAACCGCTCTCTCCCAGACTTAGCTGCTCCTGCCAGCACCGGTTTAGAGCCAGGTCCTGCACAGGGACCATCCCTCGCTCCACCTCCGAGGGGCACACGTCCCTCGGAGCGGGGCCCTTGGCACCAGCCGGGCTCGGGGTCCGCCGCTCTCCCCTCCCCGAGCCCGGGGTGGGGGCTCCGGGAAACGCGGCTCCGAGCTGCCACCGCCCGGCTGCATCCAGGAGCCACAACGGGGAAAGGGGGCTGCAAACAAAACAGCTGCTCCCAGGCACCAAGGATTTTTATTCCTACCATAATTTTTCAATTTACAAGGCAGTAAATGAAAGAGGAAGATGAGATTTGCTCAGCGCGTTTTTCAGAAGTATTTACTGCCGAGAGCACTAGAAAAGCCATTTAAACAATTGCTTTTATGATACAACACACATTAAAGAAACTTCCCTAATATTTTTTTCACCCCTCTGCCACTTTGTACCATACTGCTGCTGTTCTGTTCAGCTAGCTGGTTTATGGGCTGCCTTGATTTTAATTGGGCTGTAGCCCCAGGGTGCACTGAAATTTTTGAGTTTCATTTAGCTCAAAGTGTGCTTACAGCTGATCGGGCAGAAATGCTGGGTCCTGCCTTAATGTCTTCCGTCATCTTGTGAGCTGGAAGAGCCGTGTATGGGGAATGGAGCACCCGATGTGGGTGATGTACCTCCAGCCCAAGTGCTGGTGGTCCCCACATCCCTCGTGGAGCTGGGTTCCTGGGCTGCGGTTTAGAGGCCATTTGATGTAATGAGGGGCAGACTGAGGACTGGGACGTTCAGGCTGGTGTTTAGAAAAGCCTTTTGCACTAGGCGGGATGTGTCGGGGACTATCCACACTTGGCTAAACAAAGCCTAGCCCAGTCTAGCGTTGATGATGGTCCCACCCCAAGCAGGAGACAGGACTAGAGACCTCTGGAGCTCCCTGCATTTTTATTATTAATTATTTCCACTTCAACCCAGCCATTTCCAGTGGGCAGTAAGAGATGCCTGGGAGGGGGAGCCCTCCATACTGTTAAGGCAAGGGCTGGGAGCAGCGTCCCATCACCCACCAGCTGACCACGGGGATGGGTGATGCTCCCACCCCAGGGGACATCACTTCAACCCTGTCCCTATTGTCACCCAGTGGGACACCTTAACCATGCACTGGAAAAATCTCAGCCCCCCCCCAAGAAGAGAGGGGGCTGACGCCCGGCTGTGGGTGTGCACAGAGGAGGGGGTGGTTCCTCCGCCGAGGGTTTCTCCGTGTCCCGCCGGTGCCGCCTGCAGCCACCGGGCGGCGGCCGCGGACCGCGATCGGGGCCGGGGCCGCAGCCTGGGTCCGCCCCCGCTTCCCCCCCCGCCTCCCGTGTGGCACCGGAGAGGCCCGGGTTGACTGAATGAAGGCAAAAAAAGGTCAAAAGAGCCCGTTCGAGGCCAACGCGGTGCTGCGAAAGGGACCTTGGTGGAGGGACCAGGCGCCGCTGCCAGGTCTTGCCCAGCAGCTCCCGTCCCCGCAGGCCACCGAGGTGTGGGGCGTGTTTGCGACCACAGTTGAGAGCCAGGGTAACAGGATCGGGTGTTTTCCAACCCAATGGAGTCAACCCAAATGAGACAGTTTGGTGGGGGTGGGACACAACAGACAACGACTCTGGTGCAAATTGGTGGCAGTTCCCCTTTGGACCCTTTCCAAAAGAGGATTCAAACCTGTTTCCACTTCAAAAGTCATCTTGCTCTGCATGCTTTCAAAAATGCATCTCCGAGATGAAGCAACTATGCCACGCTGAGATGTTGATATGAACTGATGCCACTCACTTGTTTACACCTTGAATGGACAAAGAGCACCGTGCTGAGAGGCAAAAATTAAGCAGTCAGCTTTTTTGTGCCTTCTGAGACATTGGTCCAAAGCGAGAAAGAGCATCTTTAATTTTCCCACAGGAGGGGAAAAAACACCTGTTCTCCTACCTGCTCCTCAGAAGGGAAATATTTGTCCCCTTTGCCAGGTACGTGGTGCCAAGCCTGGCAGGACCCAGGATGACCATGTGGCCCAGCACTGCAGCTCACAGGGGCTCGAATGCTGCTTCAGCAAGTGAGATACCTTCCCGGGCTTAGTCGGAGCTCAGGAAAATGAGCACACAGGGAAATACTCCCAGCTGGAAGACCATGACCCAGAGCCCCAGCCATCAAGSAAGATGCCAGGGTGGTCACACTGCGCTGCCCAGGCTCTGCGCTGAGCGGCTGAGGAGATGCGAGACAGCTCCTGCTCCTTTCCTTTGGGATGTGGATGCGTTGAGGGCTTTGGGATCTGGCCTGATGTTAGTAACTGGCCTCAACAGGCAACCTTGCAAGAGCCATTGTGTTTCTGCCAGCACCAGTTGCTTCATCAGCTCGGATGTTTAATAGCCAAATGAATGAGCGAACGGAAGTGTAAACGCTTCCGTGCCAGCCATTAAGGCTGCATGTACTGCGCACAATGTGCTAATCCCCCCCGGCCGTAATTGCACCCCCAGGCTCCGGGTGTTTTGGCACACAGGACTGAAAGGCTTCTGCTGTTTGTGCTGGGTGGCAGAGCTGGCCGGATCCCCCCGGGGCAGCTGATGCTGACCTGAACTGTCCCTGCTCAGGACACTGGGAGGGTATAAGTGCGGTCCTGCCAGCTGCTGCCTGGCTGCTGTCTTTGAGGAGTTGGTGGTAACATCATGGGAGCATCTTAGGACAGAGGCAGAAAGATGAGCATGCACCAGCACTACGGCACGGGGCCCTGAGCTCAGTTCCTGGCCCCGGCACTAAATCTGATGCAGTCTTACCCCTCCGGCACAGGTACATCTGCTATGCAGACAGCCCAGCGAGCTCAGAGCCTCTCTCAGCAGCATGAATTAGCCCACAAATCTGCTACACGGCATCACGGAGACCGTCTGTGGGATGGCCGTGCAAGCAGACCGGCTCTAACCCACAAAAACTCCAAAAAGCAGAAGCAACTGAGTTATTCTGATTTTTATTTCATTGCTTCTTAGTCCACACAGTCGGTATAAAATCAGAAAAAAAAAAAAAAAAAAAAAAAAAAAAAAAAAAAAAAAAAAAAGAACCAAAAAAAACCCCCAAAATGAAACAAAAACAACAACAGCAACACAGTGTCTGGAGTCCTCAGAAGGCAGCCTGGGGTCTGCGCAGGTGCCCGTTCAATTCATGGCCAGACACATCACTGACACACAGAGGACAGACATCTCGCTCCGGCAGCAAAGACCGGCAGGGCTCCACCCAGAGCTGTTTCTGTTCCTCTTGACCACGGCGGGGAAAAAAGGAACCTCGGTTATAAATGCTTTATTAAAAATAATAGTAAGAGCAAGTCTAAGTACAAAAGCAGTTATAGCTCATTTATATTACACAGAATTATTTCTCATTTCTAGCTTTGTTGTTTACCTCAAGATTGTTAACTGAATTTCCAGTGAATAAGGTTAAATGGCTAGCAATATAAGGAATGGTAAATAGATAGCACCATTTCATATATCTGGTATTTGATTTCATAGATATACTGGGTTTGCTTCTTTCTCATTGGTAGTTTAGCTCCACGGCAAGGATAAAGCATATTTCACGGTTGGGAGCATCAGTGCCTTGGCGGCTTGGCTTGGCTYGGCWYGGCAYGGCACGGCACGGCACACACCCCAGCCGCGCCAGCACGGGCACTGGGAGCACCCCCAGAGCCCGCGCGGGCGAAGGAGGATAGCCCGCGCTGGATTGCAATTCAACCTAAGTGATTTAAAAGCCCAAATTCCCAGCGGGTGTGGTGGCAAGGCAGTGGGACTTAGGCACATAAGTCATTTAGGCACTTGGGGCAATCAAAGCCTTTGCTCCGAAATCCTTCAAACCTTTCGGAAGCGTCTCCCGTCAGATCTGGACGTGCACTGCAGTTACCAGGATCACAGCATGTGGCAGGAATGGGGACCAACCCTCCGGCTGGCGTAAACAGGCGTAACTCCGATTTACGCCAGCCTAAAACCAGTCAGAGCTGGGGTTTTCTGATGGTTCGATACGAGCTGGGATGGGGAAGGAGAGTTCAGGTCAAAGAGGATTTTGCATGAGAGAAAAATCACCGCGCTCTTGTTACACTGTTAGGAGTAATAGTTCCTTAGGCACTTGCTTTAGGCTTTAAAACATAGCGTATGGTCAACAAAAGCAAACAATACTATGTACATATATGTAAAAAGTGTTATAAATAGGTTTTTTAAACCATAGATACTATATACATCTTCAATTAACAAGTAACCCTTCGAGTGTTTCTTTTTGGGGTCGGTTGGGTTTGGTTTTGGTTTTGGTGGGAGGGTTTATTCCTTTTTTTTTTTTTTTTTTGGTTAATTTTCTTTTCCGTTTTCTCGTCTATTTTCCCCCGCCTCCGTCTCTTCCGTGGACGTCATGAGTGCCCTTGTCACACCACGCCACCTCCCGCAGCATCACTCGCGCTTCCGTAGGATGACGTAGACGATGCCGCTGGCGAGGGCCAGGGGGAAGGCCAGCCACGCCAGGATATAGGCGAAGCCGTAGGAGGTGTTTTCCGAGGCTTGGTGCCAGTCCGTGTGCCTCACTGTGAAGATGGCCGCGCCGCTCATCACGCAGAGCCCTGCCGGGGAAGCGCACATAGGAAGGGGTTAGTGATGCCACGCACAGAGCAGTTCCCTGCTGGAAACCCAGAGCCGGAGGGGATAATACCCAACGCCAGCATGGGAAACTGTTTTTATTATTGCCCCCTTGTATCCTGTCTCCTGGAAAACTACGGTATGATTTTGGGGGTGTGATGCTGTGGGCTCTGCCCTGGCTGCAGGTGAGTGGGGATATCTCTGCCAGGCTCTGAGCCTGGCAAAGCAAAGCTGGAGCCCTTGGAGCAAGCAAAGCCAGAGCATCGCCTGGGCTAACCCATCCCTGCCCCTGTATTCAGCACTGGTGAGGCCGCACCTCGAATACTGTGTTCAGTTTTGGGCTCCTCACTACAAGAAGGACATTGAGGTGCTGGAGCGTGTCCAGAGGAGGGCAACGAAGCTGGTGAAGGGTCTGGAGAACAAGTCTTATGAGGAGCGGCTGAGGGAACTG
>JAYKAV010002799.1:405293-422943 GCA_035582835.1 Phoebastria nigripes
GTATTTAAAAGATGTGTAGATGAGGCGCTTAGGGACATGGTTTAGTGGGCATGGTGGTGTTGGGTTGACGGTTGGACTTGATGATCTTAAAGATCTTTTCCAACCTTAATGATTCTATGATTCTGTGATCCTTCAGGCAAGCATCAGGCATCCCCCAACTCCAAGCTGCTGCTCTGGACCAGCCCCACTCCCTTGGGTAGCTTATTTAAAACCCAGACTGTAGCCTGAACCACACTACCAGAGGTCAGACACAAAMCCTTGGTTTTTTTAAAGCACAAGATTTTATCACCTGCCCAGGCAAGCACAGCTGGGGGCCAAGGACGCTCTGGCCGGGCAGGGTCTGTGCCCTGCCATCCCCCGTCCTCCTCCGGGGCTGCGCGAGGAGCTCAACTGCAAACCCCGCTCTCTGCAAGCCCCGCTGCGCCCGCGGCTCGTCCCTCCTCCCCGGCTCCTGGCATCCACCCTTGCCAGCCGCGGGCCAGTGTGGGTCCCAGAGGACCGGCTGGCTGGGCCCAGCTCCGGTAGGCAGCGTTTTAGCTTTGTTGCAAAAACAACCCATCAGCGTTGGGGACTGCCCAGAGCTAACACAAAGCCACCTCTATTTCTGCCTGAAAACAAGCTCTTTCAGTCAATCCCAGCAGTTCTATTATACAGTCGCGGGGCTGTTGTCGGAGCCGAGTTCCAAATCCCCTGCACGGACCTCGGGACCACCTACATTTAACCACCGTGATATTTGAGCTGTAATTCCACTTGACACTGCTCCTTTGTTCTGGGAAAGTGCAGAAGTGGGAATACGTTTCATTAACACGCCGCTGGTGCAGTTTTCATTCTCTAAGCACGAGAGCCAACTCCCACTGCCCCGGCCCATGCAGAGAGAGCACAACAATTGTCTGCGGATGCTGGTGGGACAGAGAACAGGCGTGTGGCCACGCCGGTCACCTACAGACAGCAGAAAATACAGCGGCAATTGTCCGCATGAGGAATTTGGCAAAATGGAGGCGACAGTTTCTGCAGCATCTGCACTGATTTTGGCCCAGAGAACATGCTCAGGAAGCGAAGGACAGCTGCGTTCAGCTGCTTGCACCGATGCAAGCAATAATGCATCACCACTTTAGAGCCTGATTTTAAGAACACACTTTAGTCTTGCTTTGACAGGCCAGGAGGGCAAATGCGACCTAAAATGTGTTCCTGCAGGTCTGTGCATTCTGCCCCAGCCCTGCAGACAAGCTGGGATGGGTGCTGGTGCGTGCTCACGGTCAGCTCTTCAACGCAGGGCTTTGCAAAAAGCTGCAGGACATGTGGAAGGCACAGCCCTCGAGGCTGAGCCTACCCTCTCCACGCCACGGGGACTGCAGCTCTAGGGTGGGAGGGATGAGAGAAAAGGGATAAAAGTGATGCTGAGGCTGGAGAGAGCAATGGAAAAGTTGGGTCAAACCCTGAGAGGCCCAAACCACATCTCTCCCGTGCTGGGCTTACACAGCTATCAGAAGTTACCCGTGGATGTGATGGACCCACCAAGGATGGAGGGGAGCTGTTGAGGGCCTTTTGATGCCTCTGTGATGACTGAAGTACCAGAAGGGCAAATTCAGCTAGACTTCAGGGCATGTTTCCAAGCAATGTGGAGAAGGTGCTGGGGATGCATCCTACCCTGCCGCTGCACAACAGACCCAATTGACCTCGTGCATCTCTTCTTGCCCTTACATCCACCCCCCAGTTCCCCTGAGCCACAGCCGAAGTCGTAGTGGAGACCAGCCCCTGCCCTCCTTCCCAGCTCTCAGGGCATTGCTGCCTGGCTCTGCCACCCRACAGCACCCAGCAGTCCTGCCCCTGGCACCCACTGGTTCAAGTCCAGCAGTGCTGCTAGTGAGGCTCCAACGCTGGAGACCCTTGGCTTTGCCAAGCTGCATCACTGCAGGAGGAGGTGCAGCATGATGGAGGGCTTCAGGAAGAGCCTTCTCATCCCCTCCCAGAAAGAGGGAGGTCCTCTCCAGCTCTGCTGGAGCTGAGGACAAAGCACTCAAATGGGTAAGACCCCATCCCTGGCAGACCTGCAGCAGGGTTCTGTGGTGCCAGGGCTTTGCAAGGCATGGGTGAACACCTGCAAAGCCCAAAGGCCACAGGAATTTCCTCCATTGGCTTTAGACAGCGGTGGCCTTTCACAGCAAGCTGCAAGGAGACCACGTCAGGCTCAGCTCCTTTGAGCAGAGCTGTCCGTACCTCCAGGTGGGATCTCCTGGCAGCGCTGGCATGGCCATGTCCTGCTTCCTACCAACAACCCTGAAATTTAGGGTCACAAAGACCACCACTGCCCTGAGCCCCCTCCTCCAGCCCTAGCTGGGGAGCACAGCAAGGATGGCCACCAGTGCCCACCTCTGCGTGGTCCATCTGGACCCAGACCTCTGCCTGCCAGCCCCCCAGGCCATGGGAAAGCTTCATGAGAATCAGCTCACACTTTTCCTGTCCTTTGCACTGGGCTCAGGGAGTGATTTGACCCAGCAAGGAAAGAGCCAGCAGGTCTATGGCCCGACCCTGCATCCCCTTAGGACACCCAGCACAGCACRGACGGGAGGGTTGTAATCCCATTTTCTCCTCCTCTGAGAATGTGGATTCACCAGCAATCACTCAGGAGAGAGAAGCCTTCTGCTCCCAGATCTATTAGACAAGCTCTCAGGCAGATAACTGCATTATTAAAGCCCATTTCCCCTCCTTGTCTCCATGGCTGTAATGGGTTTCTACACATCTATCTTTCCAGAGATGGTGAACTGATCTGAACTCATCACCTGCATTGCGGCCAAGCAGATACACTTATAATAGATTTCATGCCACACTTGCTAATAAAGGTTAGCTCTAAACTTTTCCAGGGTTTGTGAAGGCCAGTCGCTTGGAGGTTGCTCAGAAACTTTGTTTAAATTCAGTGGGTGAGTTTTTCCACTGATTTAGTGGCAGGACCTAGGGTGGCTTTTAGTTTAACATCTAAAGCTCTAGCAAATGATTAGACTCCTTCCCAGACAGTCTGTCATAATTTAGCCAGAACCTCATTGCACAATTTGATTTTTCTAGTCTGAACGCTTGAAAATCCTCTCCACTGGTTTCATACGTGGAAACGTAAACGGAGCCAGTGGCTTTACAGCATCTATATTTGGAGAACTGCAACGTAGGACATGAACCGTGGCTCATTTCCAGCGCTGAGTTCTTTAAGAGTTAAAAATAGTAGCTGACAGTTCAAAGTCAGCTGGCTGCACGCTCCAGCGGCTCTTTGCTGATGTGGAAAGCACCAGGCCCCCTCATGGCAAGTTTATAAATAATCATCGGATCCTCTTTAGCCAAAAGAGGATCGTCACTACTTCCCCCGCCCCGCCAGCAGTTGCAGAAACCTCGCCCAGCCCGGCGAAGGTGGGTCCCGGAGCCAGCACAGCCACCCTGGACCATCAGCACCCCACCCCGAGCCGTGGGAAGAAGAGGCAGAGCCCTCAGTCTGGCAGCCCCTGCACCCTGCCCGCCCCACCGTCCGGGACCACCGGCACAGCCCTGCCTCTGGCTCGGCAGATCTGGCACCCTGCCCCTCCGAAACCTCCCCGGCCGGGGCAGCAACCTTCTTGCACCTTCCACGATGCAAGGGCAGAAGAGCTTGGATGCATAACATGCCCTGACAGCCGGACCCCATCCTGGGGCGTGCAAGACCTCAACAGACCCAAATTATTCATCCCCCTTTCCCTTCACTGAGCCATGCAGGAGCCAGTTCGGTGGCCCTCCTGCTTCAGTACCCAAGAGCATGCTCATTTCCACCATTACCCTCTTCGCTCCTTGAAAGCCCTTTCCCCACTGGTGACAGCCCCAACACCTTTAAAGGTCCCTTCCAACCCAAACTATTCTATGATTCTATGATTCTAATCAGCCCCCACTTACCAGCAAGGATTTGGAAGATTCCAGTAACGTAAAACCGCCCGCCCTTGGTGAGCGTGAACAGCTGGCAAAAGAACAGGAACAGGGACAAGACGCTGAAGATGATGGAGAGGATCATCATCGCTTGGACAGACTGCAGCCATTCTGGGGAAAGAAAGACAGACGGAAACCTCAGTGTGGGCACCACAGATAGCGAGCCCCCACCACAGCCCGTGGCCTCGGCATCATCCCCCGTGCCAACATCCCACCCCTGGTTCCCATTAAGTTTCTTAACAGCGGGGGGATGTGGCCACATCCAGTGCTGCACCAGCTGGTGAGGTCCTCAGCACTGGCACGATGCTGCCTGGGATTTAGGATGAGGTGTGCATGGACCAGCGTGCTGGGGTAAAATGAATTGCAGGGCCACGCACTTTCTCAGGGAGCATTTATAATAAAATATGAGCAGAGCTATTAGCCCTGATCTGAAGCCTGCAGAAATCAAGACAAARCCTCTCCCCCAGCTTCATGTCAGGCCCTGGGAGTTCAGCTGTACTAGAAACACAAAAGCCATGTGCAACAAGCCATGAGACACCRAGCTGGCCAAGCTCAGAGGTAAAATAAATACACAGTGAGTGAAAACACCCTCTCTGCCCTTGTGGAGTCAAACCTTTTGGAAAGAGCCTTCCCCAGCTGCCAAACGCAGCTGCCTCCCAGAGCAGACCAGTTAAACCAGCCCCTGCGTGAGTCACCGCCCAGCTATTTCCAGGCTTCGTGGGTGTGTAACTCCCCACGTAAAAAAAAATATAAATAAACAAGCAAAATGCCGCTTCATCCCCTGAGCTGCCGCAGCTTGACAGAAAGAGGCAGCGCCTCACAGCACTGGGACGGGGCCGTGCTCACAAATACCTCTGCCYTTCCTTTTCCTTATAAAGTTTGAGATCAAAATGAGTATTTGCAGCCTTCCTTTGAGAGGTCTTTAAGGATGCAACATYGATTAATTCACCACGAAAGCCAGGCAGGACTCGGTACAGGTAAACTGAGGCACAAACCATCCAGTGAAAGACAGAAAAATCATGCTTTGGGCTGGATCCTCAGACAGGGGAGAATTAGGCAGCACTGAAGTCTCAGTCCCAGTCCCATGATCCTGCCACAGTTTTACTCCCACCAGCTTCGCTCTCCCAGCTGCATGCTGCAAGAAACGGCTTTCTGCAGCAAATAGCTGAAACATAGCAAAACTTCCAAATAAAGCTACGCTTCAGCTTAGCAACCTTCGATACTTGGTGCAGCAAATGAGGCCGTTTGGGACTGCCCAGAGCAGCGTCTGCTCCCAGAGAAGCGATCACGCTTCCCCACCAAATCCTCGCAAGCTGCACTCATGGAGGTGAGAGCGGAATTTGAACCGGAGAGCGAGGTACAGCCTTCAACTGGGATGGCAATGATGACCCACGCCTGAGCCCTTCCAGCAAATCCATGCCCGCAGGGAACATCCCGTGCAATTTAGTAACGTCTGGCGTGTTTGACTTTGGACCATCAATTCTACCCCTTGTCTTTGCATCTTGCCTCTTGACGGTCATGCAACGGAGCAAATTCAGGCCCTGCTCACCAAAGCAGACTGAAACCACCCAGAGCGGCCTCTGCTCATTGCAGACAGTTTTTTCCTTCCCCTCTTTTTCATGCTTCCCACGCCAAACTACTCTGCAGCATTAACGGGCCCTGCTAAAGCGCTGCTGTGCTTCACTCGTTTCAATGCTGCCAGGTTTACATCCATGTGCACCAGTTGCTGCCGGTCCTTAGGAAGGAGCTGCTATCGCTGCTGTCACTTCCAGGAAATCCCAGTGTGGCTTTCACACGGATGTGCACACAAAATGTCCCATATATTTCATCTATATCTCAGCTGGCCAGGCAGGGAAACCCCCCTGCCTCGACCACGCCTGACCCTTCAGCTCTGGCCATGCTAAACCAGTGGGCAACGGAGGGGATGAAGCAGCTCAGCGCTGCTAAAAATCAAGTTATAAATCATTGCTCAGATGGGGTCGGAGAAGTATGGTTAGAGGGTGTCCAGCTGCTGAACTGCAATCTCCTTCCACACTTCAGCCCAGAAAGGGCTCCCATCCCAGGTCTGGGAAGTTGAGCTCTCGTCTCACCCTTTCCCAAGCCCTAAAGCTGGGTCTAGCTCCATGCACCAGTGGAGCCAAAGCCTGCCCAGCCCCAAGCCCTGCAGTTTGGTCCAGGACCCAGGAAGCCAAGCCTTTTGTGATTTCAAAGGCCGTGGGATCCGGCCCGGAGAGGAGCCCTTTCTGCTCAGAGGTGGATGCTCCAACTGCCGGTTATTTTAGGAGAAGGCTGTCTAGACGGAAAGCTGAGCCGAGCTGCCCTTTTAATTGCATCCGCCTCCCCGTGCCTCTTTTTTGGTTCTGAATGTGAATGATTTATATGGGCTTTTCAAAATCCCATTGTAATAAAGAGCCGTGGAGGAGAGGAAYATAAAAGCAGGCACTAAGAGAGGGGGGTTTCGGCAGCCAGCCATGCTGCTCTGCTGCAGCCAGAGAGCAGCAGTCGCACAAGCTTGTGAGCAGGGAAATCAAGAGATGATCCCACAGACCAGAGCTCTGGGCCTGCTCACATCCAGCCCTTTGCTGACTTTTATTGGCCTCCTTTGTAAAAACGAGGGGAAGGATCTCCAGCTCACGACTCAGAGACCCACAAGTGCAAGCTGCTATACTCCCATTAAATCCAAGCCCAGCTGCCTGCAGACTTCAGCTGTATTAGGCTAGCTAATTGCCTTTAATTCACTTGAAAACACCACTATAACTGCAGTTAGGATTGCTATCTCCTCAACTCCATATGCTTTTAACTCCTTTGCTATCAGCGCTATGTCCTACCTATAGGCTTTTAAAAATAAAGCAAGTTTCCTACAGGGAGGTCTGGGCCCCATGAGTTGTACTGCGGGGCTGTCAGCACTGTTTACTCCCAGACTGTTATTTGTGGTTTCCCCTGGGCAGTGAGTCGGTTATTCCATTTTTCTCCTGCATCTCTTCAGCTCCATGTTTATATCTTTGTTCTTCAGGAGGAGGAAGAAAAGGAAACAGTGGAAAGGACAGATAACACCCTGCAAACCGCTTCCGGAGAAGACCCATCGGGAGCGTTTTTAGAGCCCTTTCAGGCAGTCAGAAATGAAGWAAGAAGTTTTTACAAAACAAATCCGAAAATTTCCCTAAGCTCTGCAAGCCCTGATGTGCTCACACCACCACTTATAACAGCAGGGAAAAAGACTTCACCCCTGGGGTGCTGAAGACCACATTTCACTGCCCTGAAGTCTAACATGAAAGACAGAAACCCAGACCAGAAATTGAAACTTAGAGCAGAAATGGCTGCTGAATCCCCTAGAAAGACAGTAGCTAACCCAACCCCTTCCAGCAAAGCCCCAGCCCTGCTTGCAGGGAGATTTTATACCCGGACAAGGGGTGCAGCTGAGCAGGATTGATGGGACAGGCAGAACCATGCCCTTGGCCAGGAGCAGAGGGCCTTAAAGGACAGGCACTGGCTCCCCAGGGTTTAATTCACTGCTCTGTCATAGACACCCTATCCTCTTTTGACCCAGCCAAGGAGAAAGAATAAAGTGCAAACTGAAAAGAAACTTATTTGAGCAATCAGCTCATACACCCACTGTAAGACATCACTAAATTAGTGCTATGCATTAAAAACACCCCTGTGCTGTGACCTGCACCTGATGGTTACATTTTGCACATATAGCTTTCCTTTTGGAAACTCCATATGCACTGTACACTTAAAAAGCAACCACTTCTCGAGAAGAAAACATCCACTAGGGAAGTAACTGTAGGATGTAATATATACAAAACTAGAGGGAGGGAAATTCAGGACCRCATCTGCATGGTAAAACCTGTTCCTTCAGTGCTGCAAACTAAATATCAGCAGGGTCAGGAACAGCACATGCACCTACTGGCATGAAGGCACCGGCCCAGGTCTGCCAGGAAAAGACGTGTTTTCTGGGCAGAGTTTTTCCAAAGCAGACTCTCAGGCTTCAAAGTCTGATCAAGAACCTGAACCCAGCTTACATCCTTACATGAAGCGGACAGGTCACATCACAAGCGCTGGGGCTTGCAACAGTTTTAAACCTTGATATTTGAACACCCCTTAAGAGGGTTGAAAAAGGGTGAACTGAAGATGCAGAAATACTAGCTCAATTGCATCATTCTTCTGGGGCTGAACTTCAGACCGCTGCCCCTTGGCAACTCGCTGTACCAACCCAGAAAGGCAAAAAAGCTCAGCTACCTGCAGTGCTATTCCTGAGCAGCACAGGCCCCCCCGCCGCCACCCACAGCCCCACCGCCCAAAGCGAACATCTCTCCTGTTGAGGAGAACAGCATCACGGTTCATCAGCCACATCCAGCAGAGCCACTAAGTTCTCCTAGGGAAAAAACCAGCTCCATGACATTGCAACTTTCTCCTGCTTCGGTCCCAGACCTCCCATCAGCACGAGGTCAAACCTTCCCCGGCCGCGCTCTGGGCTGTCGGATGCTCAAGCTGGGAAAAGCAGGTTTTTCACCCAACGGTTGCTCCTTTCCTATCCTCCTATGTCCACTCCCTGGAGAGGACCGCAGGGTGCTGGATCGAGGTATTCCTGGAAATCCCACCAGAAAAGGGGGATTTTAAAGAGTTCCCAAGGTATTTGTAAGGCCCAGGGGATGAGCAGGTGGGAAACACTGGGGCTGTGGGGAGGCAGTGAATGAACACGGTGCTGCAATTCCTGCCCAAGACTTCCTGGTCCTTTTCTGTAGCTCCCTTCAGAAGGAGATGAAACTCTCAAAGCCCTCTTTTCTCCTCTTGTGCTCTTTTCCTCTTGGCTGTCCTCCCTTTTGCCTTCTCCTCAAAGGTCCATCCAAGAAGTCCCTGAGGCCAGGAGGTCCATAGCTCTCCAGAGCTGCCACATTCAAACGTGAGCAGTTTTGCCATGAGGCTGCAGCAGCTGTCCCATTGACCATCGAAGCTCACATCCCACAGAGGCAACCTCTGATGCTGCCGAGGCAGCAGAAAGCTGCTGGCACCATGAAAAACACCTTCCAACAGCTCCATGATGCCCAAGCCGGCTCCTCTCCAAGACCCTCGGCGTGGTGGCTCTGACCTCCTTTTGGCTTGTGTGTGAGAGCGAGCTGAGGTGGTAGATAGATACATCATTTCAGGTCCTCCAAAGGGCTAAGATACCAACTCCCACTGATTTCAAGTCCAGGCACCAGGAGCAGGGATAGTGAGCGGTGGTGCCCTGACCCGCAGGCACGCTGCTGGGCTACGCTCAACCTGTGGCCGTGGGGACACCCGAGAGACTCATCAAGGCAAAAAAAATGTTGGGTTAAGGGTTTTCCAGCACTGCACTCTACAGTGGACTCCCCCACCCATTCTTCTGATTTTCCTGTCATCATTTGCCCACATGTTGCCTTCTTCCTCCCTTTTGCTCCTCTTCCATGGGCCAAAGCCCCCCACCCAGCAGGGAAGGCCAACAGACCACCCCCCTTACGCAGAAATAGGGGAGCCAAAGAGCTCTGGAGCAGCTGAGAAAAAACCAGCACTAGCTCCCTACCTCTCCTTATCAGATGCTCTTTGTAAGAAGAACAAGCAACAATAAAAACCTGGTTTTAAGCAGAGGAAATCCCTTTCATATTGCAGGCAACATGGTTATGACAGAAACTGATCCGAAATACAAAATATTCTCCTGGAATACCCCACAGTTTATTTTAGACAACTAAGGGGCAAGCTACAGTCACCCACAAGCTGGCAGAGAGGGGTTCAACCCTGCTCAAGTTAGGCCAATCTTATCTATCATTAATGGCAAAGCAGGTGCCCCGGACCCACAAACTGCTGAGATTAAAAGCTGGCTCTTTGCTACTCTGCTRCAAACTGCAAGGACCCTGAAGGACCGGAGATGTCCCCAAGTCAAGGTATCTGTACATGTGGTCCATAAGCTGAATGGGGCCAGCTGATGGCTAGAACTTCAAGTATAAAGGCTGTGCATTAACACACATACAGGCTGTCCAGTATTTACTGCAGGGCTTCATTATAACAGATTCAGCATCCTTAAATATGGGTAATTTCTTGCTCGTTTGCAGCTGCCCAGCAGAAATAAAGCAAAAGGCTGCAACAGCGCTGTGCCCGCAGACTCAGCATGAGGGCGGAAGGTTACTTTAGCATTCAATAAATAGCTGAAACCATTTTTAAGATCTTTGAATCTTTAAATCTTTGAACTTCTAATTTGCAGGGGTGACTGGACGATCGCCTCCATCTCACCCTCCTGCTCTAGGAAGTGTCCCCTCACCAGTGACCAATTCTCCAAGTCTTGGTCCAGGTGGTGCAGTCTCGGCCCTTCCAGTGGGCTGGAGGGGAATTTGCCCCCATGTCTTTTTGTTGAGATATTTTATACTCACTCTCAATAATGGAATTAGACATTGAGAAATAATTTACCTCGGTGCAGGGCTTCAATGAAGCCTTGCAACATGTTTTCAGCCACAAAAAGGATTACAGCAAGTTAAATGGCACCTCCATCTCTCCATACCTTTTCTACCACATGCGAGTCCAGCATTGCCGGAAGAAAGAGTTTGAAAGAATAAGGGCAGCAAAGCCACTCTGGGGGGGCTGGCAGAGCAAAAGCAATGGGTTCAGATGTTTCTGTTATACATTTCAAAGTGGAGAAGAAGCAGCGCAATTCCTCCTGGGAACAGCTGATGGGTCAGGGCACAGATGCCCCTGCCTCGTGCCAAGGACGAAGATCTTTCCTGCCTCCTCCAGCGCAAAGAAAATGCATTTCAAGCACCAGCAGTGCTGCTTAGGGTCCCGTCTGCCAGAGCAAAGGGGGTCTGGAAGAGGAAAGGTCAGTGTGCAGAAGAGCAGGACAATACCCTGCTGCATGGCTGTGCCTGCCCCATCGATGGGAGGTGCATCCCTGCCCGCCTGGGCGGTCCAGGGCAGACCTCCACTCTGGGCGACCCATCTGGGCTTTGCTTGTGGCCATCACATCAGCAAATTAGCAGGTGCATCATACGGCCCACGGTACTTAGTAATCATGTGGATTGGCAGCCTGTGCATTTCCCAAGGTTTGGGGTTTTCTTTTCCCTTTAAAAAAGCCAAAAAACACCAGCCTGCCTGTGAACAAGCCAGTCAGGCAAAAGCCAGAGAGCAGCAACAGGAGAAACTGTAAGAAGACAACAGGAAAAACATCTCCTGACATTACAGAAGGATGTAGGGATCTCCACAGAGGTTCCCATTGCTTCCCCACATTCAGCATTCCCACCAAAATCAAAGGAAGAGCAGTAGAAAGTAGCAGAAAAAAATCTTCTTGCCTGCACAAAAAATTCAGTTGTGGAAAGAAAAGGCCATTTTTGGAGGAAAAAATATCACTGTCTGGAAATTTGGGGTGGAATCTACTTAAGAGCACTTGAGCAGCTCAGGTCCGGCCGTGTGCCCCGTGTCTGCAGCGGGATCGCACAGCTGGGGGCTGGCGCGCAGCTGTGCCGACGCACAATTCTGGGATTCAGAGCTGAATTCTTGAGATAAGTCTTTTCCAGGAATGTCTGACAGCGCAAACGAAGCAAAGATTGCAACATTTTTTCCATAGTTCTCGGCCTCTTAAAAAAAAAAAACCTCATTATCTAACAAGCAAACGCAGAAATCAAAGCAACAAGCAGGCAGTTGTAAAAGGCGAAGAAGTGGGCATCTGCCCCAACCCGGCGTTTCCTCCTCCCTCCCTGAGCTCGCTCCCCTCAGGACCGCTCAGCCCTCGCATACACAGGGGGTTCAAGCCCTGCCAAGAGGAATGTGGGAGGTGGGAGCTCAGCCTCCACCAAGGCTGACTCCATCCTGCGCCCAAGGTCTGCTAACATCCCGGGCAGCCACGGTCCGACAGTCCTCCTGMGGTCAACCCTTGGGTTCTTTTGCTGTTTATTCAATCCCCACAGGATAATCTATAAGGTTAGGAGCATGGTCCCAAACCTGCCCCAGGGTTAAACGCAAGCAAATCTTGCTGGCACCTGGTTTTAGCAAGTTCAGCTTCTCGTTGGGCATCCAAATAACGGTCATCTAAACAAAAGGGTCCCTGTGCGGCAGCGCAGTGGGCGARAGGAGGCTTCATCCATCCTTACCGTGCTGAGACCAAGGGGAGCATCACAGCACAACAAACCCACCACCCCGGTGCCACGGCAACCCCCCCCAAAGCCCCCATCCGTGCTGCAAACGCGAGACCCAGCCCTACCGAATTCCACATACTCCGAGTACTGAGCACCACTCCTTTTCAAAAAGAGAGGAAGAAATAACTGCAYTACAGCGGCCACTGCGATGGCCAGAAGAAAAAACTCCCTCTACGTAAAGACCAAGTCCTGCCAAAATTCCCGAATGAGGATTTCTTGCTTTTAGCCCAGAGCAGACCTTGGCACTCTGCGATTAACCGTTAAGCACCGTCCTTGGCAACAGGCACAGAGAAACAAATTCTTAAGGCTTTCTACAACCCAGTGTAGCACGCACAGCCTGTGTTTTGAAAGAGATTGAAATGAGAACGGTTTGCGGTATTTGGTATAGGATCTTTCATATTTTTGAAAGTAAGCATATTCCTAGCAAAAAGAGTATGAGGAGCATAACAAGGACCAAGCAGGGGATGAGCATGAGCCTCAGAGGTGGCCCTGCCACAGCATCCTTGCCCCGTGTCCCCACTATCACTCCGATAAGYGGCCGACCGCAGCTCCCCTGGCAGCACAGGGGCGGTGGGACGGAGGCAGCAGGGAGGGAGGGTGCAGGGATCCACTGGAAAGGATGCTGCGTGGTATTTTTATTCTGTTTTTACAAACAGATTTTAAAAGCCTTGCGTAAGCCTAGGAAATATCTTTTGGTTTTGTGTTCCTACAGCGCTGGTGAGCTCTGGATCCTGCATCCAGGGTCCCACTGGATGAAGACTGGTCCTCAGTTCCCACAGCCCTGCCGCGGGGTGGAGGGGGCAGAAGCTTTTGCCCAAGCAAAACCCCCTGTTCCTGATGCCAGAGCAGAGCCTTCACGTAAATAAGAGCTGTCAGAGAGCTCTTTAGGACTTGAGCACAATGCGCCTCTACTCAAACAGCAGCCCACTGGGGCACCTTATCAACCAAACTCAGCTGCTCGACCGCGTTTTTAGCAGGGCCATCCTGAATATAGGCCCTTTAATGATAAAAAATTCATCACCGAAAGGATCCAGAGGGAAGCCCCTTCTGGGAACAGGGCAATATAGACTCGCAACACCCAGCAGGACAGTCAGATGTGGAGGAAACCATCCCAGCCGCATTTTGGACAAGCCCTTCTCAACACTGACAACTCCCCGACACGCAGCATCCTGCAAACACCCAGAAAAAGCAGTGCAGGTTTGAAAAGCGAAAGATTTGGGGAGGCTTTACAGCCCTCGGCTCTGGGACTCCGGGGGAGCAATCACTGCCTTTTATTTCAAAGCGCAAAGTCAGCAGTTTTGGAGCACGCACGAATGGCCGTGAAGCAGCCTGCCTACGCTGCAGATAGCCAGCACCAGCCAACTGCTGATGAAGGACATGGCTCCAGAAGGCTCCTCGGCTGGGACAGGGTCCAGCCACTTCCCGGCCGGCCCGGACACCACCAGGCGTCAGCAGAGACCAGCGGCGGTGGCTTCGCTCCCACCGAAACCGGAGCCTGGGCCCAAGCAGGGAAACACGCCGCTGCTTTCAGCRCAGGGAAGATAAGAGGGAGAGTGAGCATCAGCATCCGCCTCCCCACGTGGGGTACCCACGAGTGTTTTGCTCCCAGCAGGCTGGGGATTAGGGTGACCTGAATCTCCAAAAACCTCTGACAGTATCCCATCACCACAAGACCCTTTGAAAGCATTTAGTGCTCTCCACTGTGACCGTTCCCTCCTTGCCAAGACCACGTGGCATTGGTTTGCTCCTACGCCAGGACCATGTTTCCGGCATAGTGTGACTGTGCTCCCAGTGACACTGGAATGATTCACAACCGGTTTCACTGGGAGAATCTGTTTCCACAGGAAAGCAAAAACCAGGCTAACTGAAAACAAATGCTGGGCACAGCACCACTGGCATTAGCCCTCTCTTCTGGGGAAACTGAGGCACAGGCTTGCCTGACTCCCTGAGCACAGATTTCATGTTATTGGTACCACGAGGTGCCCTGGAAACTCTGCATCACGGCATCTTAGCAAACACTCCTCCCCTGCTGACCTCAGCAAACATCTCACTGGGTGACGTCACCCAGCATGACATCAGCCTTCACCCAGCTTAGTCCAGAGGTGGCTCTTTGGCCACCTCAGATGTGTAGGTGCCATGGGGGCCATTTCAGCAGCGGGATGAGGCAGGGCCTGAGGGCTCAGCACATCCCACGCGCGGTGCTCGGTAGCAAACCACAGGGCAAGGAGCGTGCCCAAAAAACTCAGCCTGTCACAGCAGCAAAAAACAGGGCAGCTTTCTAAATAGGGGACAGGGTGTCCTCCAGAGACAGGCTGTCCTTGGGGCACCACGTGCATCTTTAAAACACCCTCACAACCAGAGCAAGAGGGAGGCGTGCCAAAAACAGCCCCTCCACTCCCAGCAGGGCGATGGGTGCCCAGCGAGCCCTGCTCCAAGGACTGCCTCGCGTTTATACGTCCAAGCGTAATCGAAATGGGCTAATAACAGAAGACCACCAAAAAGCACTCGAGCCCGTCACCTCCGCTGCGGCTGAGTGTGCTGAACGCCCTGCCGCGGTGCTGCCAGGAGCTGCCCCACAGCTCGAGGGCAGCAGGGCAGAGCAATGAGCATTGGGTCTGGTACCCATGCTAAGCCCCATCGCAACTTCAGGGACTGATAAGGCGGGGGGGGAGCAATCCCCCCCCGCTGCTGGGCCAGCCCTGTGTCCCCCCACCAGGACACCGGGAACACGGTGGAGCCCTGCCCCTCCATCTGGGGACAGAGCAGAAGAGGCTGGGGGAAGGGGTGCGAGGGAACAACTTCAGGGGGGTGCAGCGAACAGCAAGAGAGAATCACAAAGAACCTGCACAGGCAAATCCCCCTTGATTTCATAAGTCCAGGGAGGAGAATAAAAGCGACGGGCAGCAACAGCCCTGATTGCCGGTGAGCACTCACCATTCGTGGACGACGTCAGGCAGTGGAAGACGCTACCGGAGGTGCAGTTCTGCCAGAGGTCCGCCGTGTGCCCGCCGTTCACCAGCCATTGCTGCAAGAGAGACGCAGCCCCGTGAGCAGGGAGGCGGCAGGCAGCCGCGTGCCCCCCCCAGGGCTTCGGCACCGAGCAGCCCCAGTGCGTACCGGCATGCGTGTGCCCAGCCGGGTGCTCCCAGGCACGTGCTTTTCTTTAGAAAGGGGTTTGGAAAGTAAATACTGATATTTTCTTTTAGCTGCTTTCACCTCAACGGCAGAAAAACAGAAGCCCTTTATTCTCTTTAAACATGGACCAAGTCCCGCGGGGGATGCGCACTTCCCTCCCCTCTGCCGTTCTCGCCTGGTGCCTGGCCGGGCTATTTGAATACTTCCACGTGATTTCTAACAACTCGGAAGATTTTTGTAACATCTTCTGTTACTACTGTTACCACCCAAAAAAAAAAAAGAAAAAAAATAAGGGAAAGAAGAACCTAGTGAAGCAAGCCTGGAACTCACCAGCTCCACAAAACTGCTGCCTTAAAACCAAGTCAAACCTCTTCCTATATAGATGATGTGTTAACTGAGCTCTGGACTGAGAACGGTGCTGGGAACCCTCTGTGCAGCATCCAACCCTCAATCTTCCCACTGTTTGCAAAGCTTAAGCCTTGAAAATTGSCAGCAGGAGCCCATCTGGGTTAGGAGAGAGAGCCTGTGCCTAATTCACAGCCCCAAAGCAGCAGAGCTGGAGAGCAAAACTGCTGGTGCTGAGGAGACAGTGCCCAAACCAGTCCCATTTCAAGGGGTTTTGCTCAGACTGGCTGTACTGGTCCTGTGGTCTGAAGCCCGTTAGCAGGTAGAGCTCCTTTATGAACGGGGAGTGCAGTTTCAGGCCCATGGAGGGTAGTTTGGGTGCTCTGAGGCTGCTCCGTGATGTGAACCAGCATGGGGACGATGAGGAGATGGGCTTCAACAGCGCTCTCCTCTGTACTCGTGGGGTTGCCCTGAGCACCCGCTGCGGCACACAACCAAGCGACCCACCAGTTACACCTGACAGCACAAGTACGGAAAGAGCTTTCTGTGCAAAATGCTCCAAAATCCCACTGTTAGTAAGACCAGCAATCGGCAAGTAAAGGTTTCCTGCTAAAAACCAGGCTGGAAAATAAACTACAAATAAAAATAACACCTTCTGCTCTTGCCATGCCGTAACCCCCCCCACCAGCCGCTCCCCGCCTCCCCAGTACCCCRGTACCGGAGGAAAGTCCGTACTTACGCTAACGATGGTGGAGACGAAGAGGAGCACCAGCACGGTGACGTGGAGCACGATGATCCCCAGCAACAAAAGCAGCATCTTGGCAGTGGTGGAGGGCAGAACTGGAGGGGGAGAGGGATGTTGCTGAGTGTGTGTCTGTGTGTCTGTGTGTCTGTGTGCATGAAGCCCGGCCCCGAGGGCAGCAGGAGGCGCTCCGCCGACGGCAGGAGCCCGCCCGGCTCCGGGGGATGCTTGGGCAGCGCCCGGCTCCCGGGCTTCTTCCCTCGGGCCCCGCCGACGGAGGGGATGTCCGAGCCCTCTGCCCGGACCCACTCCCGGATACCCCCGGGGAGTCCTCCGAGCCCTTCCCCCGAGCCTGCTCCCCCAAGCCCTCTCACCGAGGGGGCTTCCCCGGCCCCCCTTCCCTGGGGACCCCTGGGAGGGGGCTTCCCCAAGGGGGTCCCCCAGCCCCTCTCCTCCGAGGGGGGGCTCCGATCCCTCTCTCCGAGGGGAGCGTGCTCCTCGGCACCCCCCCGGGGGAGGGGTCTATCTCGGCGCATCTCACCCAAGGGGCTACCCCGGCCCCTCTCCGCCGGGAGGGTGGGTTCTTCTGCCCATTTACCCATGGGACCACGGGGGGTGACTCTGTCGGCCCCCCTCCGCAGGGGAGGCTTTTCCCGGCCCATCTCCCCTGGCGACCCCCGGGGAGTGTGTGTGTAGGGGAATGTCTACCTAGGCTCCTCTTCTCTGGGGAGGGGTCTCCTCGGCCCACCTCCCCTCCGCACCCCCGGCAGGGGCTCTCTTGGCCCCTCTCCTTCGGCGGGGGGCGGGTAGCTTTCCCCAGCCCATCGCCCCTCGGGACCCTCGGAGAAGAGGRGAGGGGGGCTGCCCTGACCCCTCTCCCTAGAGGACCCCCAAAGCCGGGGGGCTCCCCCAGTCCCTCTTCCCTGTGGACCCCCGGAGGATCTCTCCGGCCCCTCTCCCCCCCCCGGGATGGCCGTTCCCCTCCCCGGGGGAGCGCGCAGCGGCGGCCCCCCCAGCAGCCGCACACTGCCCCCCGCCGACCCCCTCCCCAGCCCGGCTGGCGGAGCGGGCCGGGCCGTACTCACGTCGCGGCGGAGCGGAGCGGGCAGCGGGAGCGGAGCGGGCAGCGGGAGCGGGCGGCGGCGCTGTCAAGTTTCCCCTTTAACCGGGGCCACCGCCCCGCTTGCGTCTGCGGGACAGGGAGGGCTCTGCGGCGGCGCCCGGCCGCTCCTCCTATAAATGCGGCAGCGTCCCGGTCCCAGCCCGCCTCCCCCCGAGCCGAGAGTCACTCGCTGCCCCATCCCCATCCCCATCCCCATCCCCATCCCCATCCCCATCCCCATCCCCATCCCCA
>JAYKAV010002799.1:423133-463690 GCA_035582835.1 Phoebastria nigripes
GGACACCCCACGGCCTGGGCTGCCCCCCCCCTCCCCCCCTTGCTTCCCCACGACGGACCCTCAGCGAGGACTCCCCGGCGTGGGGAGCCCCCGCTACTCACGCACCCGCGGAGGAGGGGGGGGGGGAACTGCCGGGAGGCGGCTCTGCCCCGCTCCGCTTTCCGGAGCGGCCGCGCGTGGGCGTGGGTGGGTGCCTGCGTGTCTCGGAGCGGTTGAGACAGCGGAGTGCGAGGCTGTAGGAAGCCGGGGCGCGCCCCGGGCAGGATCCGGCCGGTGTCCCGCGGCTGCAGCGCTGGCAGCTGGGTATTTTCCTAAGCAGATAAGTGACTTCTGGGGAGGGCTGGCAGGGAGCTTTCCTCTTCCAGGGGTGCATGGGAAGGCGGGGGGCATCGCCAGCAACGAGGTTACATGGGGAGGACAGAGAGTTCTGCTGCATCAGGTGGCTCCCCTCGCCCCGGCGGAGGCAGTTTGTGTAGCTCTGGACAGGGATCCGTGGGACAGGATTTGGAGAATGAGCGTCTGGCTGTGCTGAAGTCGAGGGGAATGTCACCTCTGATTTACAGAGTGTGGCTGTGTCCAGGAAAGTGACACCTTTGCAATTTGSTCCTGTGATGGCAATGTGATTCTGGCTCTTGGGCTGGAGTTTTTTAGCACTTGAAAGCCAAATCCTGTAGGACTGAGCAACTTTTCACTAAATGGAGGGTGAGATTTTCCAAAATGCTGGAGGACTTAGGTGCTCGGAGTGGAAGGGATGGCTGCACTCTGGTACGGCAGTCTTCACTCATTCCTCAACCACAGCTAATCTGTTGCAATAAACCTCCCCCCCACACACACCCCAACAGTCCCCGCAGGAGACCTGCACACCCCTGGRAGTCCTGAGCACCTACCTCCCCATCACCTCTCCCCTCTCCATGCACCAGCTCCAAACTAGTCCTGCTTTGTTGCTGAGACGAGGGAATTCGGCATCCAGCCACCAAAAGTGTAAATCTTGGGAGAAAGAGGGAGAGAAGCGTGCTTGGCTCCTTCCTCCTGGCAAGCACAGGCGTGTTCCCTGCAGCACGGGCTCTGGCTCCTCCGCACTTGTGTAAGTGGTCCCGTCGCACGCATTAGCCAACAAGTGGGACTTCAGAGCACTCTAAGGAGGTGGGGGGGARATGGGCCAGCGGCTGAAACAAGGCCCCCGGCCTCACAGTGTACTCGAGCCCCTGTTTCAGTACATGACTGCACACGCCGCCACGATGCCGCTGAGCCAGACTGTGCTCCAGCAGCACCAGCTCTGCCTTGTGCAGGTTTGCCCAGCCTGGTTTCAAAGGATGCAATTTGCCCTTCCCTCTGAAAACCACCCACCCATTTCTCTGCTGCCGCCACCCCCCTGCGCCCTGTGACACTGYTGCCTGCCACAGCAGGCTGCTGCACGCGCCGTCAGGAGCCAGTGCCATCGGTGACTGCAAGCCCCAGAGGACTAAAACATCTGGACCGCCATCAGTACATTCCTCACTAATGAGGCTATTTCGGGCTGTCTTGCCTCTGTGGGTTGAGCGTCTGCTCAGAGCAGAAGGAGCCACCATGCTTAGGGCTGCACAAACATAGAGCGAGAAGGGTCTTGTCCCCAAGGACTGCGATCTAACTTGCTGTTAGAGACGATCTTCTGATTCGGGTTTATAGGTCTGAGATCTCGGCTGCTGTGTCTCTGGATAAATTATCTGACCCATTGCCCAAAAGCAGAGCGGGGAGATGCACTGTGGTGGAAGGCAGCCGGGAGGCGTCGGGGTCGCATACTGCACCCGACCTCCTCCATGAATGCGGGAGAGCAAAACCACCTCGGCTCCAGTTCTGAAAACGGTGCCAAAAGCAGCTTTTTAAGCACAGGAGAAATATCTGAAACTCAAACCAGGGAAAAGAGTAGCCTTCAGGTAATGAAGCCTGTTTTGGCTGAGAGTTGCAGATTAGAAACTGTGGAGGAAGCCCAGAGAGAAGAGCACATCGCTCCCATGCTCCTCAGACACTTCTCTTCTTGGAAAGGTGCATTGTCCAAATGGAGTGAGGCTTTGGAAAAACATCTGCTGAGCACGTGCTATCACGGCAGCTCTGGCGATGGGGGACCCACACTGCTCCCGGGCACGCGATGAGTTCACATGAAAGCGCTGGAGGCAAAGCTCCCCTTTGCACCTTCCATCGACCAGAGGTGCCGGATGGCAGCTGTCTGGGCCAGGAGGAGAGGAGGTGAGAAAGTGAGGATGTTCACAGCAGAGCCCTTGGGGTTTTGCTGGAGAGATGGCATCACCACCCGACCCGGCACAGGCCAGGGAATCGCACCGTGCTTCCCATCAAGGGGCTCAAAAGCTGCCCGGCTTCCCCAGCTCAGTCTCCATACGAGCGTGGCTAGCAGTGGTCACTGCCTAAATACAAGCAGGCGCCACAATAAATTTGAAAAATGTTTTGTGTACAAACAAGATTCGCCACAGGCTGTGCTGGGAATACTGTAAGATTGACGGGTTGTATAAACACTGGGTAAAAAAATGTGGATTTCTCACTTTGAATCTATTCCGTGGGATCACTTAAAATTCTTACAATGCTTCAGCTTGAATTTCTAGAATAAAATAATGAGAATTTAGGAGGAAAAGTGGTTTTTATACCACTTGAAGGGGCTCAGATGCTAATCTGACAAGGCAGCGACAGACTGAGGACTTTGCTGAAAAGGATCTAAGCCTCATTTAACTGTGTCTGCAGCATCACCTGAACCAGCACATCATGGGCTCTGCCGCCATCGGCCCAGCATACACGTACACCATCCCTTTCCCCAGGCCAGGTGAATGAAACCACTCTTAAAACAAACATTTTCAAACTACACAAAAAGACAAGATTTTCTCCGTATGTCTTCTTGTGGATGAACTTGTTTAACCCCAAGACTCAGCTCTGTCATCACAATTTTAGGGCCTCAATTCCTGTTCCCTACCCTGGTGATTAAGACCATTAGCAACGGAGGATTTGAAATGCAAAGGGGCAGAAATCTGCACTGCCATCAGCGAGCCCGTGGCTCACCCGGGGCTGGGAACAGAACAACGGGGGGAAAAATCCTGTTTTCGAACAACTGTGCAACTAGGGAAAGAAGGAGAGCAATATATGGTTTGACTCGCTTTTTATGGAGAACCTATAGTGCTCCCTCAAACAATGCACATGCATATATATATATATAAAAAAAATACACATACACAGAGAGAAAGAACTATCTAAATAAGTATTTCCAGCTGAAGGGCTGGAGCTCTCCACCTTGAGAGCACGTCCCCAGCTGGCAGCGAGAGCGGGGCTCAGAGGGCTGCCAGGATCTTGCCCTTTCCCCAGCACACGGAGCTGTGCACCGAGCGCGGCTGGGTCTCAGCCAGGCGGCCGGGGAGGAGGCGGCCGCCGTGCCCCGGGAAGGGGTGCCGCTGCGGGTTACTGAGCYGCACGGCTACCCCACGGCAGGGCTGCAAGAGGAACGGGCCTTTTCTCCAGTGGAAAATGCTGTTTATATCAAAATGCACTGAGAGAGTGGTTTTTACCTGTTCTGATAGAACTGGTGGAATGGCTGTCTGAAAAGCCATTTCAAGCAGAAAAAAATGGAAAGGGAGACATTTAAATTCAGCAAACTTCTAAAACAAGAGGTCTAATACATCTTGGAGGCATTTACTTACTTTTCCTGACATCTGTTTTCCACCAAGCCAAGAAGAATTTATAAAATATTTTAGTCCTGTCTGCATTCATGCCCMAAAAACAACTTCATCCAACTTTTTACTTTCAACTCCAAGCCAGTTGTCATCACTGATAGAGTCAGGCTGAAATCACTGGAGAAAATCCCACTGGCTTCAACGAAACCAAAATTTACCCACTGATTCCAAAAGCCAAAAAAAACCAACCAAGGTTCCCAGCTGGAACATGACTCTGTGTCAGGACATACTCAGATACTTTCAGAAATCGTGATTCATGCTCGTCTCCTGCATGCTGACAGCATATAAAAGGAGCCAACCCTTTGCAAGCTCCTGTGTTGAACCTACAGAGGATACAGATCTAAACCAGCTTTGAGCTACCTTTTTGCCCAAGCTATTGAGTTTTAGACTTTTGGCTTCAGCAGTCCCAGGCCTGGCCCCTTTTTCAGTCTCCTCCAGGGTCCCAAGAGTGGCCACCGATGCTCTGAGCATGGTGATGCTCTGTCCCCTGCAGCTCCCTGCTGAGGGACGCAGCGGATGCTGCAAGTCTGCATGGGCTCAAAGAACAACTGGAACAAGATCATGTGAAACAAATCCATCGGGGGATATTAAATTCAAGGGCAGCCCTGTCAGCTCAGGAAGTCCTTGAGATACTAATTGCTGGAAGCTGGGAAAGTAGACTGGGAAAGTATCACAGGGTGCTTGCCTTGTTCTGGTGCTTTTATCTAAGCATCTCCTGTTGGCTCTGTCAGAGACTGAATCTGGGGCTCGCTGGACTTTGGTCTGAGCCATTCCTATGATCCTACACTGCCCAAATTTTCCTTTAGCATTTTGCCAAAGTTTTCTCCTTTTTGGTTTGGTTTTTTTTTTTTTTTTCATAATAGCAATGAGTTTGGGTTTTTTTCTGACTGCTGATGCTGTTTTGGGAATTCTCTCTCCCTCAGGCATAATAATCTGCATTAGTTATGCAATATACTGTTAACATGTTTTTTGGCAAGCTTTCATTTCACCCAAATTCATATCAGACTCCTCCAGGACATTCAATGATTTTTCTTTTCTTAGACAACAAAAACACCCAAGCCTCCTTTCTGAATAGCTTCTTGATAGACTGGCCCTGACTGTTCAACCGGGTCCTGGACTGAGACAAAGTTTAGCTTGCATGAAGCAACGCTGTCCTGGTTTTATTAATTTATTTTCTTTCCTCCGGTCAGTAAACAATTAGTTTACAAACCCAGCTCTGCAGGGTTTATTGGAATGATGCAGGAGGGTGGGAATATGGCTGTGGGATGCAAAGGAATTTCCACAAACTAACTTTCTCAGCAACTTGGCTGATAAAGCCAGCAATAAACAGCAATAAAAGCAGGAACGTCGTTCTTCAGACTGAAGGCATTTAAAGAAAGGAAACATCACATCAGTGCAGAAAGGCAGACGGGGATACTATTTAGCAGTGATCTACGAAAGCAAATCATTTAATGGTATGAAAGCAAAGGCATCTTGCACATCAGAAGCAGGAAGGCAGGACAGTTGTTTAATGCACCTGGAATACATCAAAGAGAGAGACTGCTCGGCTGCAACCCCAAAACCAACCCTGCAGTGATTGAACCGAGCAGCTTTACTCACCAGCAGCTCAGTCATGGGAGACAAATCCATCCCTGTCCAGAAGACCCTGCCACAAGCCATGTGTCTATTGGAATTTCACCCAAAACCCTCTCCCTAGAGACCCATTTTACAGGAGTTTTGTGGCAGGGCTGGCTCCCGTCACGGGATGCGCATAGGACGCACTGGGGGGGGGGGGGGGAAGACTCGAACTGAAGCACACATAGGATTAGACGATCAAAGTGCTTGGGGGGGATTTTAGAGTATCAGCTGCCAGAAGAAGTAACATCAATGTTGTCGACTTCTGGAAAACCGGTGTGGAGAGAATGAAACCCCAAAGGGACCTGGGAATTCTCTACTGTCTGGGAAATCTGCTGCAGGAAAGCGGAAAGTATTTGTGCAAGAAATTAGAGAAGCTGCAACTAAAATTCCTCTGGTCACAGCTCAAATGGAGGAAAGAAATGCATTGCCAATATTGTGTCAAGAAGCATCGAGAGGGTAAGACGGCAAGATAAAATTTAGAGGCGGATAATTGCGACACCACATAAACGCTGTCAATTAGGAGAAAGCCTTAAAGGAGTTGGGCTAGTGGGAAAGATGAGTGTTTGGGGTGCTCTGAAAGTGAAATTGGAGAAAATAAGAGACTTTGGGTGCTGACTGTTATCGGTGTGCCCGCATAGCAAAACGGAGCTCAGGTATTTTTTTATGCGACTCAAAAACGAAGGTGGAAGTGAAATGAATGTGAAGCTGTCGCTGATGCCAGGACTTTGCCCAAGTTACTTAAAAGCATGAGCCTTTCCGAAAGGGACCGTGGGTGCCTCCACTTCCCAGTGCTCAGCTGGGGACAAATTCACGGGGCCCATTTCTCAAAAAAGAAAACAGGCAGCTCTGCCTGAAAACCAGCCATCTGGAGCAGGGCTTCAAAACAGCAGAGCAGCCAAAATCACCAGGGTTTGTGAAAGTCTTCAGTAAAGGAACACAGGGAGAGTAACAGCACAAAGCAGCACGAAGGCTAGCGAGGATGCTAACAGAAACTGGAAGCCCCCATGAGTTCAGCATGCCATCGGCTTATTTTGGGGAGGGAGATAGGTGGAGAAAGGGAAGGTGCCGTGAGCTGGACAGTTTTTCCTGCTTACGGTTGTATCTTCTCTTTAAAAAGGGTGGCTGCTGTCTCTGACGGACTCTGGCTCCAAGATACACACAAAGTAAAGGAAACCTATTTTTAGTCTCTATGAAACAAAAGTGCTAGTAACAAAAAAAGGTTAAAAAGACAATTGCTTCCTGTTTAGGGCTGCTGCTGTGAAGAGAGATCCTGCCAAGATGCTGAGGCCGGGGCAGGACCTCGGCGGAGGTTACAGCTCTTGGGGGCTGCCCCTGGGAGAGCGGGGAGGGCAGGCAGGTCTGTCTGGACCTGCGCCGTGAGATGGAGTCATCTGGGGATGCGAGACAAGAAAAGATGCTTTCAGCTCCCGAGAGCCCCCACGCTGGGGCCAGGAGGTCCATGCCCTGGATTCCCGAGGGAGGAGAAGGGACTTGAGCTTCTGCTCCTTTGGGATCTTGGTGCCTGCAGGCTTTAGGCTGAGCTCAACTCTGGTTAGGTTAAAAGATTCAAGAGTGTCTAAGTGACAGGTGAGTCTAAGGAGACAATTTGCAAAGTGACTTTCATACTGAACCTCAGATTGATTAAAGACTTATCCCTCTGAAAATTCAAATGCTTGGTAAAATAGGTCTGATTTACAGCAAGAGAGCAGGTACCATGGCAGTCAGGGTGGCTGACTTAAGGACCGATTCATTTCTTTATCTTCAAAGTGCTTTGGTGCTTCCACCGACAAACTACATGTGAGAGGTTAAATTAGGAACCAATCCATACTCACCAAAATTAAAACCACAGCATTTTCTTCAATTAGCTAGTTGAAAGTACTTCCTCATTTCAAGACCCCAGCACTGACATTTTAGATGACATTTAAAATTTTTCAAAAGTAAGAAAATTATCATTAGAAATCAGTTTAAAATGCAAGTTTTTCTATTTAGGAACAGAACATACTGCAATGCTTTACAGGATAGTTTGTGTTTCTCCTGCTGCACCATTAAAAATACATTATGGATGTCAACAGCTAATTACGCTGACAACCAACTTTACTTCCCCTTATGCTTTTCCACATGAGACAGACTCAAAAGGAGGAAGACATGACAGTTTTTCTCCTAAAATCACAGATTAGAAGGGTAGGAATGAATCCCCGTGGGTGGATTTACTCTTAGTTGCATATGAGGTATTTTCAGCTACTCTCTGGCACACCGTGAAAGAGCAATGGAAAGAGAAAAAACAGAGAAAAAAAAATAATCCTGGTAGACCACGTAACACACAAAGTGATCATTTAATTTCTGCTCAGGGCTTCCATCAGGAAGTGAAAGTCTGATCATGTATTTTCAAAGCATCTTAACAAAACTGGGATCCTAGCAAAAATTGGAATACCTCCCGCAACAGATACCGTGAGTTTGGCTGAGCCCAGCCTAAACGTAACCCACCAGCCGCGCAGTGCTGGGAAAGGTCTTGCGCATCCCCATGCACTTCTCCTGGTCGATGAAGAGCGAGTTGGCTTTGACGGCCAGGTCATGCTCCAAGACCGACTTGGCATGAACCAGAATTTGCAGCATGTCCTCGGCGTCCCTCAGCCGCTGCTGAAGGCTCTGGATCGTCTCATCGATTTCGTGGACCTCGTTGACAAGGCTGGAAAACAGCAAGAAACCCCCATGAGCAGTCCCATCACGGGGGTGGTTTCTAGCGTGGCATTGCTGAGGGGCCCCTTGGGCACAGGATTTCCCCCTTCAGCATGCTCAGACCAACTTGGACCCCCAGTTTCTGGCAGATGCATGGGAAAGCTGAGGGCAGAGCTCCTCCGGACCTCAGCCGGGAGGCATGGTTAAGTCTGCTCTAAGGCTTCAGCAAT
The DNA here is from genome assembly GCA_035582835.1 of Phoebastria nigripes. Lineage (NCBI taxonomy): Eukaryota > Metazoa > Chordata > Aves > Procellariiformes > Diomedeidae > Phoebastria > Phoebastria nigripes. Next base: position 431,364 of record JAYKAV010002799.1, read on the forward strand.
GCGCAGCCGTGTCTCCCAGAGCAGCTCGTGCCACCGAGAAGGGGAATGAGCAGCTGTGGTTTCCTGTTCCCGTTTGGTTTTGCGGGTTTGTCGGTTCACCCTCCTGGATTTCCCTGTGCAGGTGTCCTCCCCACACCCACACACGCACAGACAGCAAAACAGGACAGCTGGGAGAGGCTAAAAGTGAGTGTGAAACAAGTGGAGGATGGAAAAAAAAACCGCATGCGAGATGCTAAATAGGCTCTGGGGCTGGGTTTAAATTGCTTTTAAAAGGCTTCACATGGAGTCCTGCCCAGAGGGCTCCCAGGAGGAGGTGTGAGGTCCGGGGTGCCTCATGGGGGGTACTGCTGGGCACTCAGGGCAGCCGGCTGCTCCACAGCCCCTTTGGGTGCAATACTAAAGAGCTCACTACGTCCTTGAAAGGATTTCCAGTGTCCCCAGGGGAGGGGAGACAGCCCTTACTGCTTCTCCATATGGTGCACCCTTTCTTGCAGTTACCCAAAACGAAGGAGCTAAGTGCTCTCAACGCGAACCTGTCGGAGAGTAAAGGGCTCGTCCTTCAAAACTGAGCACATCCAACCGCCGCGAAGCAGGCAGGAGAGAAGATGAGGTTTACCCAAGTGGGAAAAATCCAGCCCCTCATGGGGTGGCATCAGGCTGTACCCGGCCATGGTGTACAGCCTCCTTTGTGGGTGCAGAGCTCTCCCAGCACCCAAAGGCTGGGATACCTGCTCATTGCTTTTGATTATATCAGTGCACTTATGGAAGGACTATTTAGAAAAAAAAAAAAAACATGATTAATTTTGTCATCCAGTGATGCTCCTGAGTGCTACCACCAGTGATTCCTCAAGGACCCTGCCTCACCGGAGCTGGGCAGTGTCCCGGCACAGCTCCACGTTTGGTCTCCGCGTGCGCTCGTCCAACCGGGTCTGAGCCACTTTTAACGGAGGCCCTTTGTCCCTAATGGCTTTTCGGATGGCTTCTATGTTCATCTCAATCTGGAAGATTTCCTGCAGCGTCTGGTGTGAAAAAGAAACGCATGCATAAATTAAAAAATATATTCTCAAGTGACCACATCATTTCCCTTTTCTCCTGTCCATCTGCAGAAAAAAAGTTCAATGAGCAGACCCTGGGCTCAGACATCTGTCACTCTGCCACATATCGAGGCACAGATCCAGCAGCAATTTCTCTTCAGGGAAAAGCCTCTCTGCTGTTGCTGTCACATCAGAGGAGGTTTTGGAGCAGTGATGGATCTATTGAATTACCAGCTTCCCAAAATTACTGCTTGCAGGAACTGATCATCCATCAATAGCAACTAATAGAGGGAAGGTTTTTAATGGATCCTCATTTAAGGACGTGGCATCAGCCCGCAGTGCTGCTTGCCCAGTCTCCACTCAGTTAATCAATACTGTGTCGAGCACTTTTCAGGAAGCTTTCCATGAGACCCACCGGTCCGAGCCAGGTGCCCATCACTGATTCTCCACTAACTCTGCTCGGCAGAGCAAACACACGGAAACCCGTGCAGCAAACACAGAGCACTGAGGCTGAAAGCATGTCCTTGAAGGAGAAGCAAGCCTGCGAACCCCTCGGCAGGCACCCCAGCGGAGGCCCAGCAAAGACTTTCTGCAGGGCAGCCAGCGCTTCTGAAGTAACTACCAGGAGATGCAACCAGCATTGGCATTTTCTGCTGGAAATCCCTGCACTGCCAGGCTGTCAGCTAGGATGCACTAGCAAAATCCAGTATCCCTTGAGATGAAATTACAGTGCCAACTCATCCTGCTCCAAGAAGAAAGTCCCCAGTACTTTGAGTTTCAAACAGAAAACGATACTATAACCAGCTTCTTGGGGCGACCGTTCCTCTGCTTGGGCCAGGACTGCGTGGAAAGTCCCGCTTCGGAGGTGTCACTGGGAAGTGACAGTGTCACACCGAAAGGGAGGGGTTCAGGCTACCTTGGCCAGGTGGGTCTGAATCTTGCTCTTGGCGTCGGCTGTCTCGGCGATGCGGTTGGTGAAGGCGACGTTCACCCCGTTGAACTGGCGCCACATCTCGTTGGCCGTCACCACCAGCAGGTTTTCGATGTTGTCCCGCAGCTTGGCGGAGGCCGCCCGTTCGCTCTGGGAGCGGAGGATGTTGTCGTCCGTGAACTTGGCCCATGACTCTGGCACCGAGATCCTGCGGGGGGGAAAGGAGAGGCCCCCAGTAAGCTGGAGGTGGGCAGGCATGGAGCCTGCCAGGGAACAGCGTGGATTAAGCACAGCCTTAACGGGAATCTACACTCTTAATTTGGCCACGTGGAAGTGAAACATCTGGACACCATTTTTTCAGTAACGCTTATCAAATGATGACATGTTCATGAAGACAACTGCGATACTTATGAAAGCTCAGAGAAACAAAAGATTTCCCCAGAAAAAATAGAGATTTCAATCAGACCCCATATTTACATGTTCGAGGCATTTAAGTGCCAAGTGATTCACAGCTTCACGACAACGCGCAGATTGCAGTCAATTCATTTTGCTTATAACTTCTCTCAGTTTCATACTAAACTGAACGAGCATTAGGTAATATTCGATTCCCTGTGTGTGCATTCAGGATGAAGTTCACGCCTGTGCAGTAGTCCAGAACAAGGTCAACAAAAGACTTAAATACCACATAAGCTCCATTTAAAACATGCTGATCCTCGGCACATTTTACCCCCCCTCTGAATTTTAGCATCAATCCTTTGCAATTCATTTGCCTGTCTAAATACGTCTGAGCTCTGCTGTGAATAATTATTCAAACATTAGAAAAATTGAATCAATCTATGCCCCTCCATAAACCACATGTGTCTGTGTGAGCAGCAGATTTATTCCCTCAGCCCTTTGCCACTTAGGGCCTATCTCTGCGAGTGCTGGTTTAGGTCACCGCTCATTTACTGCAGAGCCAAAGCCGAATTCCTGACACCCAAAAGCAGCTGAACTCTATCCCAGGACCGTGCTCTCTATTTCTTTATCTTCTGTGTCATTTTGGCTCCCTGCCAGGCCCTCTCCATGCTGGGGTGAACCCCCCAGACTTTACGTCAATGAAGAGCACTCAGGCAAGCACTGACACATCTTTGAAAATATGCATAAACTTAATGAGCCGTGCAGAGGTGCTGAACTGAATTCGTTTTCAGGCTGATCTCTGAACTCTGATATAATGTTTAATTAGGTGGGACTCACTTTCACTCTCTGGATGTTCGGCATCCAGCTGAAAGCAGAGGGTCGTGCTCCCTTTATGGTGAGCGGAGAGAAATGACCCCTCCGAGGCGGGTGTCTCCAGGCAGGATGGATGTGCCATGCAGAGACACATGCCTTTAGAGCGGGCTGGGGACAACCAGCTCCCTGCCAGGGAGAGGCACCGTGCATACCGGGGACGGCTCGGTGCTCACATGCTGCCCGGTGTGCACTCACGTGGCATCGACCCGCTCCACCCCTCGGTAGTAGCTGATGCCGTCGGAGGTGTTCCTCAGGTGGTGGCACTTGTCATCGATGCGGTGGGCTGCCTGCTTGTTAACCAGGTCTCTCTCCAGCTCATGCTGGGCCGCTCTGTTGGACCTTCAACACACAAGCAACAGCCATCGGTGGAGATGTATGGGTGGAACGGCTTCCTCCCCATCCCGCTTCCCTGCAGCTCCTGCCCGGGCAGCTATGTCCTCCCATGAGCATCACTGCCCGCTTCCCATGGAGCCTGCTTGGGTTTTACACCTGCGGGGTGTGGGTAGAGGTGGGGGTCTGCTGGGGGTTCACATCACAACTGCAAATGCACATCAGGCCTACGGCATGAGATAAGGAGCTCCTCCTTACGCGAGCTGGGCTTTCGCCTTATCCAGGTACCGCTGCATCCTCTCCTGGCACGACCTGATGACATCGACTTCCTGGGCAAAGGCAAAACACGACCCCGTCAGTGTCCACGCTCAATCATCCTGGTCACGCTCGTCCCCTCGGACCTCTCCAACCCTGCACACAGCAAGAACTTGCCTGCTTGTCTTTCTGCCCAACGCAAACAGGCAGGGGGTGGAGAAAGTGCCCCCCAACCCCAGCGCACTCGCTCCTGCAGCTGAGCCTGTGCGCAGCGGCCAGGAGGGGACAGAAGGGTGCTGTGGCCACAGCCACGGCCTTTGCATTCGCTTTCAGGGTGGGTTGATAAGTATTTTTTCATCTTGACATCAGTGTCAAGTGCCGGTTAGTTCCACTGCATGGACAGGGCCAGATCCTGACCTGGTATGAACAGGCATAGTGGTTCCCTGGACCAGCGGCACCACACAGCCCCATCCCCAAATCAGCATCTGCTCTTTTTGCTCCCAAAATGTTCTCCTCCCATCCATACGGGACAAGAGGAGATGAACTTTACTTTGGTGTAAATCCCCAGTCATTTCTAAGAAACATTCAGCTCTACCGGAGGAAGGCACATGTTGCTCTCAGCTCACTTGACTTCAGCACAAATCCATTGCGTCTGTGAAGCCCCAGCTACTGGATGCAGGTGATTAGTGCTCCAAATCCAGTCATTTTTAAGCCCTCCTGTCTGCAGGAGCCAACTGAAAAGCACAGCCTAAATGTGTCCTAAACACTTAAAATCCAAAATGCCATTATGGAGATACCAGCTCTGATTATTTTCCTAAAATCTCATGACCTTTAAAGTAATCTTCTAATTTTTTAGGGCCTGACTGATAAGAAAAAATCTTCTAATGGAGCAGTGGCTTCACAGTCCCAGGGGCTGTGATTTCCTTCCCAGTTTCACGATGCCTTTGCCGTGATTGTATGTCACCGTGTCCTGCGTTAGGATCCCATCTTCTGTGCCAACTCTCGTCGTGTTTGGTTTTTATTCGTAATTTAAAGCAGACCATGTAAAGTCAGGCAGGGGTGCATGTTTTTATGATTTCTATAGAATACATTGCCTAAGCGCACACGGCGGCAGTCCTACTGCGGCCATGCTGCTCTGAGCAAAGCAAAGCTGGGGGTAGATGTAATATCTTTTATTAGACCAACTAATATAGTTGGGAAAACCAGACAAGCTTTCGGGCACACGCTGCCTTCTCCATATCTGCATGTGATATATATAGAGAGAGATACGTGTATGTGATATAGATATATAGCTATATCATATGTATGTGATATAGATACACATAGATCCTGTTCCGGCAGGACTCTCAGAGGCAGGACAGTCTCACAAACTGCTTGAAGAGGGACAGAGGACCCTGATATTCTACACAAACACACAGCTGATTTTCAGCTATTCCTTCTTCTGTAAGGGCAATTCTTGCCCACACTGCGTGGGCATGCTGCTGCGTGGGGGAACGCCGTCCCCTGGCCCAGCAGGTTTTGAGGGTTTGAAGAGTTTAGCACCCCACCAGCACTAAGGAGCCAGTTAGAGAACAGGGCTGCAAAACCTGTTTAGGGCAGTTTAGGTAAAAATAGCTTTAACACATGATCTGTGTTGCCCAAACTTACCGTGAAGAGCTGTTTCTCCACATCGTCATGGACTAGGTCGATGCCCATCCTCTTCTCCCGGTGAAGCAAGCACTCCTGAGCAACCTGTTGGGGACATGCCATCGCTGCTGGCTGCAGGGGCAGGATTCCCTATAGGGATGGTCCCCATCTCAAGTAACGTAAGAGAAAAGAAATTATAGGTGGGCACAGAGAGAGCAGCATGGGAAAAAAGTGCCCAGGGCAGCTGGTTTAGCTGACAATGAGCAGCCCAGCTGCAACATCAGCATTAAATCAACATGAGGGAGCACACATGTCCCTGGTGCAACCACAGCTGAATGCAGGGACCTCTGTCAGGCTTGATGCTGACCTTGCCAGAGCCTTGTAGTGAGACATGGGCTTTTGTCTCCCAAACCAGGATTTTGGATATACCACTTATAAAAAATATTTGGTTAAGCAAATACTGTTCTGATGTGCTCAGCATGTGCTGATAGGGGATGCAGCAGAGGGCAAGGGATTTGTTTATTACTAACTTAACTAATGGTCTCTTAATAAAAACTTTCTAGACATTACAGAGCTGTAATGAAACTTAACTAGACGTTTGAATGGCTGCAGATGTTTCAGCAGTAGGCTACAGCTTGCAGCCCACTGGACACGGTGCTTACCTGGAGAGGGGCCTCCGTCTCGGCCAAGGCTCTTTCCAGTCTTTTCTTCATGTCTGTGAGTGCGTTGGTCTCCCCAATCATCTCATCCAGCTCATGGCAGAGCTCTGATTTCCAAAATTCAATATCATTGACACGTTCTCCCAGGTTTTTGGTGCTTTCTACTTGTGTTTTCTTTGTCTGCTGATATTTATCCTGAATCATGCGGGAGGTATCGACTCTCAGACGCTCCGCATTGTGCCGGGAAGTCTCCGACTCTTTGTAGTTGGTCAGGTTGGACCTGTACCAGTCATCCGGGGTGTACCGGGTGAAGAGGGTTGTTCTGTTGGAAACAAAAGGAAGCATCTTGCTGGGGGTTAACCCCTGGGAGCTTTTGGAAAAGGGAGCTAAAGTTGGGTTGATGGCAGCTGTTTTATAGTAGGTGCTGGGCATCCAGGGGAGGCTGAAGCTCTGAGGCAAGGGGTAATAAGGAAAACGGTTCTTATAGCTGGAAGCCATGGCGCTGATGGCAGGCAGAAACTTGGTAGGTGTTGATCTTGGATGGGTGTACGTTGCTGTTAAGGGAGAGCCAACCAGCTCCATTCTTGAACGTTGCTATTCAGGTACGTGTCCTGCACAAAGGAGACAGAAGAAGACAACCTCCCTCAGTAAGCTCCTGCACTTGCGTTACTTCTTACAGCAACTCATGCAACTTATAATACAAACAGCGACGCACACAGCACCCACACATCGCCTGTACAGGCCTAAAACTCTTGAAAGCAAATCCCTTCTGACAGCATCCCAAGCATTTGTATATATAAGGATTTGACTTTGTTGTTAGTATCTAGTGTCAGGTCTTGAAATGCAGAGAGAAACAAATCATGGCTGCTAAGGAGAATGACAGATATTATGCCTTCATTTTCCTTAAATCTGTCAATCCAGTGAAACTGTAGTTGTTGATTCTCTGCTGTTCATTTGTTTCTTTTGGCCGGCGTATCTGCTGATCTTATAGTACTCCAGATGTAATTTTCTCTTTAAAAGTTCCATTACCAGCCCCGATAGCTTTGGACATGCAGCTGCTACCAACCCAGCGCGATTTGTGGGTGAGGGACTCCATTCTCATCATCTCTATCTTCACTTGCATTAAATGCTCGAGCGAGGAGTCTGCAGGTGAGCTGAGCTTTGCAGGACTATATACAAATTTGAAAACCCCCTACCTATTTCAACCTAAAAACAACAGCCATCTCTTGACTTGCAAAGGAAGAAAAATGTCTGTGGCTCACCCGATGTAAAATAAATGCACTTGGAAAGGAGATATCCCACAGTGTCTCTTCAGAGCGGCTCGTAAACGCCAGCCTTGCAGTAACCCTAGGAGGAACGTCCACACAGGAAGATTTTGCTACCGATAACTGCACTGTGGATGTTATTGCTCTTTTCAGATTGAGGTTATCAGTCAATTGTTATGAGAAATATAATGCAGAGGGCCACCAAATGTACCTAACACACACACCTAATCTGAGGACAAACACTCGGGAGGGTACGTTGTGCTCAGTATGAAGCTCTTGTAAGGTTACAAGTGTCACTCGCTGGCAGGAATAAGTCCCTATGGTTGTTGTAGCCACCTGCTGTGTTGCAGGGACATGTTCTTCCCCAACACCCTCCTGTCCCATCCCCACTGCTCCCAGCCCAGCTCAGAGCCCCAGTGAAAGATTAGGACACCAGTGTGCTACAAGATCCCTGGATGGGAGTAGGGTTTGACACGAAGCATGTGCTAAATCCCATTTATGACAGCACGAAATCAACTTTATTCCTTTAAAAATGGGATGTTTGCATGACATAAACTTGCTTTTATTCTAGAACAAAGCATCCACACAAGCAATCACATGACTCGAGGTTTAATTGCTCCTCCTGGGCTACCCTGATGAATTTGCATGTGTAGGCGAGCTGAGAGAGGCTGGCTTATTTTTAAAACCATAAAACCCTTGGGAAATAGAATTTCTTGCATTTTAGTCACCTCTGCAACAAGGAACGCCTCTCTCTACACAAGGGCAGGACCAGCGAGTCACGGTTTCCTCCTGGAAAGCTTAAAAGGCGATAGATGGGAGGCACACAGAGACAGGCAGGCTCTGCCTGTGAGCTGCTGTTGCTGCACACCGGTGGTAACCCTCTCTAATGCCAGACGCTCACAGCCCATTGACTCTCTTGGAGCCGTGCCCGTTTACACCAGGTGATGAGCAGACAACACAACTCATTAAACTGTATGTTTTCCAACATCTAGCTATGGGGACAGGTGACCTAAGAGACTTTTTGTATCACCCGTGCCTGTAATGGTTGGATGCATTCAGATGAACGGTGTCTCAAAATGCAGCTATTAAATAAATGAACAGCGAACACAGGAGAATAACAGGTCCTTTAGCTAGGGCATGTTGGAGAAAAATAGGGATGAGTCAGAGGGGAAAAGTGCACAGCCTGCAGCTGGGAAATCATTGAACTTTGAGGACTGTATTTTCAAGCCTTGCCCAATTTTGGCCATGCTGGCATGGGCTGCCCCAGTACCTGACTTGAAAGCAGCATAGCTGCGGGCACCGAGTCTCGCCCCAGGATCCAGCCTGGCCGAAGAGCCTGTGGCATAGGCAGCAGGAAAATCACACCCTCAAATTTAGCAAAAAAACTTTCGCAAACACGACCCTCCGAGCCAGTTTGGCAGAACCGAGGACGAAATGTCTGTGCTCAGGTCCAACAAAAACCACTGTGTGTGCCGGTTCCCACAAACCAGTCACTTCAGCCCTTTTGTCCCTCCTAGGGATAAAGGACTGCACTTTCCCTAGCTCTGTGCCACTTATTTATACCTGAGAAACAGCATTCAGAGGGTGGGAGACAGCTTTCCTGGCTCCCACCCCTGCAAATAAATTATTTCCTTTCAGATACTGACAGACACATGCTTAAGAAAGGGAGGAAAAAACCTTGGGAATGGACCGGGGTTACATTTCCCTGCATTTCCAGCTGAAATAAATTCCCCTGCATCCCCCTCGGGATAAGCCATCCCAGGGTGTCGCTTTCTGCCACCCCTGAACACGGACACATGATGGGAGCCCCCGACCACCTAGTTTGGGTACATTTGGATGATATAAGAGATACTGCGGGGGATTAGGAGAAATACCTGCTTTTTTAGTCCTCCCCTCCCAGTTAAAGTACATACTCATCCTTAGCTGCCTGGGTGGGGGTGCGCTCTGGGGGTTTGGGGGTGCCCGGGGGGGCTGCTACTCACCGCTGTGCTGTTGGGCTCGGTGGCAGCACCGCTGGGTGCTGCAGCATCCCGGGTGCCGTCAGTGACACAGGACCAGGGGAGCGTTGCCACGGGCGCAGGTTGCTCAGGGTTCTGCTGGGGGCAACTCCCTGCAGCTGCTATGGCAACTTGATGCAGCTGTTGGGCAACCCAGTGCTCTCAATGGGCAACCTGGTGACACCCTTGGGCAAGAAAATACCCTCACATGGCTTCCTAGTTCCTGCCCTGGACAACCTACTGCCCTCGCTGGGCAACTTTGTGCAGCCCCTGGGCAACCACGTGCAGCTGTTGGGCAACTATTGAGTGGCTGGACAACGCTCTTAGTCATATGATTTAGTTTTAGGTAGACCTGCAAGGAGCAGGGAGTTGGACTCGATGATCCTTATGAGTCCCTTCCAACCTGAGATATTCTATGATCCTATGAACTCAGTACCCTCAGTGGGCAACCCAGTGCCACCACTGGGCAACTCAATGCAGACTCTATGTAACCTAGTGCCTTTGCTGGGCAACTTGATCCTGTCCCTGGACAACCCCCAGTGCCCTCAGTGGGCAACCCAGTACAGCCCTTGGGCATCCTAGTGCCACCCCTGGGCAACCAAATGCTACCCACGGGCAAACCAGTGTCCCCACTGGGCAACCCAGTGCCAGCACTGGTGCTCCTGGGCCAGCCTGTGGCCTCGCGGAGGCCTCGTTGGGGCAGGGAGGTACACCAGGGTGGGGGTGATGGCACCCCAGGTGAGGAGATGCATGGTGTCCCCAGGAGCTCCACCACGGCACAGCCTCACACAGCACCACGGCATCGTGCACCAATCACCCAGTGACATCGGGAATGTTTCCTGGGAGAGGGCCCTTTCCCAGTTATTTCAGACTTTAAACTGAGAAAAGGTACTGAAACAGGAGGAGTCCGGTAGTGCTGGTGGTTAGCACAGCTGCTCTGGCTCATCCAAGGAGGTTTTTCTCCAACTTTTGAAAACACCCATCAGGTCTGCTGTGAGGACCTCTGTGTCCCACTTTATCCAGAGGAAACATTTTCATTTACTTCATTTTACCGCTTTGGATTAACCATCAGCAACGTGGATGGTTCATCAAATATCCAGGCTGATACCTCTGCATTATCATAGCCTTTTTCAATTTCTTCTTGTTTTCCCAGCTACTACAGCTGCAGACTGAGACTGTACCGAAATGTTTTACGGCTTCTCGTGAGTGCAGTGACACCCTGCCCCACCGCTCCTGCTTTCTGTGCGCACACATACACGGAGCTGGCCTCCATGAGAAAGCCATGCCTCTGCTGCCAAAGATCTGACATAAAAGATAACTCAAACTGTTTCATGTACACAAAGTTTAGCACACTTTGATTTCACTTTAAACACAAGTCTGGCTTTAGCTGGGTAAAGAATCAACTTAATCAAACTGAAATAAAAAGTTCAGTGCACCAGTTGCTTTTCTATAGCTAAACCAGATAAAATAATTTCAGCTAAAGCAAGCCAACCTCTGCAAGCTGTGCAGGACACGCACACACCCTCGGACCAGCCCTGCTCTCTGGTCCTTGCACGCTCCCAGCCTCCATCTACGCCTGCTCTCACTCCCTGCCCAGAGCTGATTTTTTTCAGATGAATCATTGCACAACGAGGGACACCACTAATTGTTGTAGGCAACCACATCGGTTTTTGAAGTATTTGCTAAATTAAGCAATAATTATTAGATAATTTGCAAATGGCCCACAGGTGCTCTGCAAAACACAGGGACCAGGGACTTTCTGGGGAAGCACTCATGAGCACCGCGATGCACAGGGACAGTAGGGGACATCAAAATTGATGAAACTTTTGTCCCATCATAGCGTCTGGAGTGGCTTTCCAAGCGAAGGGCTAATGACGTACCTAAAAAGCTGCAAAGACACAGAAAACTGGCACAGGTAAAACAAACAAGCTATGTGACTCTTGAGCAAGAAACTAACAACTGCATGCAGTAAATGGTCCCCAAATCCCTCGTGCTCTGGGTACAACACCGAATTAAGTGGATTATTCACATCACCTTCACTTACTCAAGTAATTAAACCATGTCCCTCAATCGTGACTACAACTCCAACAGCAGTAACTTCACTAAAATTACAAAACTACCACTCCCGGCTCTGGCAGGGCGTATCCAGTTTTGACAGACACATGAGAACACAGTTTGTCCCAAAACCTCAACCACTTTAGCTCAGAATCAAACAAGAAAAACAAGGGTGAAAACGTGAGGCTGATGTTAAGCAGGGGTGCCAATTTTCAGCACATCAGCCCAGGTTCGCCTCTTTGACTAAACTGGAATTTCAAGGGATACATTTAGATACCCAGGTACAAAATCTACTGCCAAAAGCTGTCAATCTTTCTGTCGCAGCTCTACATTCTCGCTGTCTATTAATATAGCATTACGCTGGATCATAAGCTATCCTTCTGAAAATACCCAGATCCAGATCTTTTATAGCATCCGTCATGAGTCTACATGTACCCATAACATTGCCCAGTCGCAGAGTTTTACACCACTTTTGAATAGTCCCCTCTCTCCTATAAACACCATACCTGCCTGAAAGGGATCAATTGTCCATTCAATAGCAGAATAATTTTCAAAAGTCGCCTTAATTCATAGAGAATTAAAAAAAAAATTAAACTGTGTGTGGTGCATCCCGTGCTGTCATGCCAAAGGACAAGGATGCTCACAGGCAGCGCGTGCTCCCGTCTGGCCCAGGGCTACTTTAGGGATTCAAACAGGCTTCAAGATTTTATCTATTTATGAAACCAAGGCTGGCTCTTAGGGACGAGCTGCATGCTCAGCTGCAGCCGCTGGCATGGTCCTGCAGCAGACTCCATCTGGCCGGGAAACGTGTGAGACTTTCCAGGGTTTTACTGGGATTCCCGCATTCTGGTGAAAATTATGAGTTGACCATAAAACACGGAGGGCCAAGGACTCTTGAGGTGAGGTCTGGGCTGCTTTGGTCTCTGCACGTGGCCAGTGGAAAAAGATGGTTATGGCCATCGCTGAGTTCCCCGCTGCCACACCGGTGGCTGGGACTGGCAGGAGGAGGGCTGGGGGGGTTGGACACCAAACCTGGAGGAGAGGGAGAGGAGGCTGAGCAGGTTGGCAAGGAGAAGGAGCCAGCTTTGGACATGGGCAGCCACTGGAGATCACCTGGGGCTCTCCCCTCCTCTGCCACCAGCCCCTCGAAGAGCTTGTGTCCTTTTTCCATGGTTGGAGAAGCTCAAGTGTTTGTGCCGGCTCCTCCACAGCCCCATGCAGCACCTGGGAGTGCCACCATCCTGCTGGTTGGACGTCTTCGAAAACCCAGCTCCCCAGACTGCTGGCCGGCACCTCTCTGTGCTCTGCAGGCGGACAGCTGAGCCCCAGCAGGGCAAATACCCACGTATAAATAAGGAGTAATTCCAAATTCAAATTTGTGGTTAATTCCAACCCATTTGAGTCACTTCCTTGGTATCCTTAAACGGCTACAAAAATGCAGTCCATCAACAGGTTGCCCCGGCAGGACCTGACTCCCCTCCCTTGCTCTGGTTTAAAGGTGGGATGACCTCTGCAATGTCCATGAGCCTGTACTAGAGTAAATATAGCATAAGGTGGTGAGGCACTGGAACAGGTTGCCCAGAGAAGCTGTGGATGCCCCATCCCTGGAAGCATTCAAGGCCAGGTTGGATGAGGCTTTGAGCAACCTGGTCTAGTGGAAGGGTGTCCCTGCCCATGGCAGGAGGGTTGGAACTAGATGATCTTCAAGGTCCCTTCCAACCCAAACCATTCTATGATTCTAAGGTAGGGAAGAATCAGCCCACAGTTAATGCTGCAACGCAGCCAGGACTGTCTGCACATGTTGGTGAAGACTTGAGAAACCACCTCGTGTTGTCAGCTCATCAGTATGTGCAGTCCCATCCCGCGTTCAGTTCTGAGACAGGAGCTATTCATAGAAAAACTGTTAAAAATGCATGTTGTGAAATCTTTCCTTTCTCTGAGGTGGAAGCATGCTGTATGTATCCAGTTGCCCTGAAAGAGGCATGAGCAACAGTCCAAATATTATGCACAAATCAGTGACAGTTACCTAAGTGAATCATTCCTTACGTACGTGTTTCATGTGCATTTTTTTTTTTAACATTCTTGAGGGCGTTAGTGATTGTTTCCCCAGAACCTGTGTTTTCTGCCAAAGTTCACATCTCCTTTTCCACCCTGACTTTTCTATCAATAAACTCAGGAGATATGTTTGAGCCAACTGCAAGTGGACAAGGGCAGGCTGCAGTGAGGGGAGGCAAAGCAAAACCTCTGCCCTGTCCTGCCCACCACCCCCTCATTTCCCTGGTGCAAAGGCAGGGGTGGCCATTCCCACCCCTCTCGTACCCTCGTCCTGACGGGGTGAGCATGTCCCACCTCCAGCCCTGCCTCAGAGCTGAGGGATCGGCTCTCGTCTACAGGAAGACATTTCACCAAATTTCTCAAAGGCACTGGGAAAATGTTGGAGTTAAACCAGCAAGACCCTCTGCGTGGAGATGCAAATGCCGTTTTACGCTGACATACCTCTGCCCTCACACAAAAATGCCCTGGAGCTCAGGAGCTACACGTGACATGTAATAGCAGCCCACTTGGCCCAGTTTGGCCCATGGGGGACATGCTGAACGGGAGTCACCTCACCTAAGTTTAGACATTGCAACCTAAATGATAGGTCAGACCTACTGAAAATCCACCCTTGAAGTTTTGGTTTCCAAAGATACCAAGCATGAAAAATTGCCTCTAGACTAAGGTGATCTTCACCTCTGAACATGAGGATCTTAACGAAGAGAGAAACCAATACAGAGATCAAAAAGTAGACTGGCAGATGAATTATTCAGTCTAACCACAGTAGCATTTGATTGAGCTTTCCAAACAATAAATGTGGCATGAATAAATCATTACAAATCCATCCTTGAGCTCTCGTCATGAGTCACAACCACCAAACCACAGATGCTCAGGGCAGCTGCTCTGCGCATCCACAAGGTTAAGACACAGATAGCTCATGTAATCACAGCAATCGTGATCTCAGAAAATGTAATAATTTACTGGTGATGTTCTCAGCAGTGCCCAAGGAACTATCAGAAATAAAAATCAGTGATTTCGGGGAAAGCCTCCCTATAGCCACTTCAGTACACCATGGGCTTGCAGGGGAGGGTCTGGATTTTGCTCTCTATATTGGCCTCACTGCAAAGTCCAAGGCTGTGGGGAAGGCGTGCTTTAAATTGCATCCAACAAGCAAAGGGGTTGCTCACACCATAAAATTCAATCAACTACACAAACAAAAGGTGGACAAGCAAGTAGGAGACAGTCCTATGCACACCCGCTGATTCACAGTCATATAAAAGGTCTAGACATCGGCATGAAAAAAGATGAACGCATGCCCAGAGCAGAGGATGCAGAGCATCGCACCACATCTCTGGCTCCCTGGGACCTGCCAGGAGTCTGACGGGAGTTTTGTTCTTCCAGCTGAGTTCACACAAGGTCACATTTTGGGGTCACCTCCTTGGCACACAGAAAAGGCCTTATGAAACCATCCCTAGCTAGTTTTCCTTTGTATGTCCCATCTTGCTGTAGCCCTTGATTTATCAAAGGTGCAACCTTCCAACCACCCCGGGGGCTGACTTCTTTCCAAGGAGGAAGCCAGGCAAAAACTGTTCAGAGCTGACGGCACTGTGGTCCAATAACTGATGGAGGAGGAAAAAGGGAAATGAAACCAGTTTCTCTATATTCGCCTTGAAATATCCCACCCGTGAAAGCATTTAACCATGTGCTGTTTCTTAACATCACGACCAGCCCCATTATTTCAGTGCCATTTAAACACAAACTTAAAACTGAGCCCCAGCATCTGAGATCTGCTGAGTAGAAATAGATGGCTCGCGTGATTGATGCTATGCACATGCTTTTGTGCTTAGCTGAAGTGAGTTATTGGTGGCCTCTCCATGCTCGTATACACTCCTCATTTCTGAGCCAGATGTGAAAGCAATTAGCACAATGGGAAGACTATCTTTAAGCCTGTGGGGCTTTTTATAGGTTAGTGTTTATTTTTGGACCTACTTTCTTGAGGTGAATTTTGGCAGGCCGCTCAAGGACTGGTTTATGTCATGACTGGCTATTGTTTAAAGTTTTTTATTGCTTTGGCAAGGGCTTGGGTTGGAAAGGGGAGGGGAGAGTTACTGTATTTTTTTTTTTCTGTCATCTTAGTCAGGCTACTATTTCACAGACAGCAAAAGGATGACAAAGTCTGCAGAGCTGATAGGAACGACCTCAGCTTCTGCCTCCTCAGGAAATAGCGAGGGCTGAATGCAGTCCCGTTGTGGAAGTGCCCAGAAAGCTCGTCTGGAAAAAAGAAAAAAACAGTCTTCATGGAAATTGCTTTTAAAAAGAAAGAAAAAAAAAATCTCTCTCTCTTCACTTTTCAGCTCCCCTTGCAGCACTGCCAGGGTGCTCTTTCCATGGTCATATAAATACTCTTCCCCATGGCAGTAAACTTTTACGAAGGAGGGATGCGCCTCTGCACTGTCTCGTGGCACCGGCCCTCGCTTGCCTTTTGCTGCCGCTCAGGACACAACCAGAGAGGAGCCTTTGCTGCAGAAAAGCCCCTGATTCCTGGGCTGTAGGGCTTGCCTATGTGGGGAAATAATACCAAATAATCCCAACAGACCAGCTTACCCCTGCAACTGCTGGAGCTCCAGAAGATAAATGTCCATGTAGCACTTCCATCAGTGCAGCGCGGTGCTAGCGAGGCGGTACTCTTCCCCGCTGCTATCGCACGTGTCTAGCACACAGTTACCTCAGTAAATACTCAGCAAACATTTCTTGCAGGAATGGTTGCAGAGAACCTGCTGGGCACAGCATCAGGAGCCATTTGATGTTGCATTTAAGCTCCCGGAGTGCATCCGTTCTGTTTCTGCAGCAGCAATACCCCGCGGCTGAGCCGTGAGCAAGGCTTCGCTGTGATACACGTGGTACAGCCAGGTTGGGAAAAATACAGCCAGCTCAGGGAAAAAATACTCTTGATAAACAAGGTGAGACGTGGGTGTGCGGTGACCTGACTCCCCCCAGGCCAGGGGGAGAAGTTGGCCAGTGCTCGCCCCATCCTTTCTCCCGTGCCCTCTTCCTCATTGGGCTTAGGATGCAACCAGCTATTCAGGCTTGAGCCCGCAGATGAGAAAAAGCAGAGGGAATACCTGCTCTGCTCCATCCCCGTACATCTGCCCAGGGGACTCAGAGGGCTGCAGCCAAAACACAACAATTTAGATAGCAGTTGCTTTTATTTGAACTTTCCTAAATACAGGCGGCCCTGGCTGGTCCGTCCCTAACACACACACAAAACACGCTAAGTGCTTGTGACTACAATTTATTTTAAAACACCACCCAGACTGTGCTTGACTGATTTTAACGCTTCTGCAAAGAGATCACCTACAGAGTTACTTCTGCTAAAAATGAAGTAATAATTCCACATTTCAGTATCACTTATTATTCAGGATCACTCAAGGGATTGTCTAACTCCAGACAAAATTTTCTTTTATCAGATTTGCCACTGAGAGCTCTGATAAGCATAAAGTGCATGTATTTAAGAGCCATTTCGATATGAAGAAGAGCATATGCGATATGAAAAACTCCAACTACATTTAGTTGCCGAATAAGGACAACAAAGCAGCCTACCTCGCTTGGCCAAATATTAGGCTGGAATTAGAGCCTGAATCTGAACCGCCTTTTCCTTTCAGAAAAATTTGGCTTTCTTACCACATTTGTGACTGGCCCTTATAGCTCTCCCAGCCCAAGCCAGGATGCCAGAGATGGATCCGCCAGCGAAGTATGGGATGAATTTGGATCCACTCCCAGCTGCAGCCTGTGACGCTCAGGGCCCTCGGTGGTTTAGGTCAGCATCGCTCTCTGGTTTCCATGCATCAGCAGCCGCTGGGGTTTGAGGATTACCGAGGAGGTTTACTACTTCAAAACAAAGGGAAACCATTTCCATGTGAAGCTGACAAATAATTAAGACAGCTGGGATCAGATTAGATCCCATAAATTACTTGATATCATTTGGTAGATTTTTTTTGCTAGAAAGGGCAGATCAAATTTCCTAATAAAACCCCCTTTTTTCCGACCCCTGCAAGTCTCTTTCACTGTGCATCTGTCCTGTCCCCCCTGTGACAAACCAGCAAGAGGAGCATTTCTTTTCTGCCATGCCCTGCCACAGACCTTTAGAACTATCATTAAGATTTCATTACGTAAATATTTTGCCTGATACTTTATCTCATATTACATGTAATTTTTATCCTTGGAACACTGTGGTCCACTTAGCCAGATGGAGTACGCGGTGCCTGCTAAAGAAAATGGAAAAGCAGGGTTGAATTGATGGGTTTCTTCCCCTGCAAGTGGCAAATATTTTCAAGCAGTTTTAACAAAAGGTGTTTTCTGATTGTATCCTGAGCAGCCTTCAGAAAAAGGTTAATTCTGGCATGTTTTGGAGAGATGAATGTTGCTCAGCCTAGTAGCTAAGAGGATGAAAGTTGTTGAGGTCTCTGCACACTGAACCCTCATAAAGGTTTGCTCCAAAAGGCACCTACGGACCATTTGGATGTGGGGTTGGAGTCGACAGCTGGGATTTTCACCTGCATCCCCAAAAGTGATGTGCCAGCCTCTCAGTTTTCCTCTAAATCCCATGGCTTCTTCCTGAATCTCGCCTTACACAATTATAATACAAGGCACAAACACTTTGCGTCAGTCCTGGGACACGGAGGGGGGTGAAGAGCAGTCAGGGAATGAGCAGCCTCCCCAGAGATGCAGCCCATGTGCTTTACACACAGGTACCACCAACCCGAGGACAGGACTCCTTCTCACCAGAAATTCCCCAAAGCCACCTCTCTGTTGCTCTGTGGGTGTGCAGTAGGATTTGTTCTCCTGCAGCTGCAGGGAGCTCCGCAAAACCCATGCCCAGGGGGTTTGCCCCAGGGTAAATTCCTTCGGGCAACAGGCTGGTGCATGAAAAGATCTACAATGACCCCAAAGCCCCTTCCTCCAGGTACCTCCTTCAAGGCAGACGGGGGAAGCTGTGCCAGGTATCTGCACACCACGGGGGAATCATGAGGGTATCCTCATGGAGACAGGCTCCAATTCTGGTGCTGGAGCCTCAGCGTGTACCTGTTGCACAGGTCCTTCAGTCCTCGCTGCTCAACTAAATAGAGATTTTGCAAGCGGGGACTCATCCCCTACCCAACACAGACTGGCTGTATGGTAGACATCACCCATTCTGTTCTTCAACCGTATTTTTTTCCTAACCTGTATTAAAAAAACTGCACATAAACGCTTTCTGCCTGATAGCACGCAGCACTAACAGAGATACAAGTCTCTCCGAGTAGCAAGACACGGATAACTGATGTTAACAAGAGCATCCTGCAGCCTCTTGCTTGCTGTTTTGCACCCACTCCACAGCAGCTTTTCCTGTGAACTGAGAGCCAGGCTGGGCTTTCCCAGTGTCACCAACAGTCCTCGGAAAGAAAGAGTTGGACAGAGATGTCCTGCACCCAGAAATTCATCACACAAATAACCTGAGAGTGGGCAGGAGAGACCCTGGTGCTGGTGAGCCCGAGCCAGAACATGATCTGCCTTTGCCCGTCAGCTATATGAAGCAATACAAAACACCCTGATTTCACCTTAGAACAATGAAAATAGATAAAACCAGATAAAGATAACGAAGCAAATAATAACCAGAAGAAATTTGCAATAAATCATGAAAGCCAGAAAAGTACGCCAGAAAATTTGCATTTTCCCACCCTTTGCCGAGAAACATTTTCGTAATGTGCTCGCCCTGACCGTCTGCAATCGCTAACAACTATAGAAGCCAGAGCACCTATAGAGACCAGTAACACTTGAGAAACCAGTAAAAAAACTCAGGGTTTTCAGCGGGGCCACTGCTCATCTGAGCACAGCAAGACCTGCGGGAGGTTTCTCAGCGGTGCTGGTTTAGCAGCAATACCTGCCGGGGCTGGAGCTACGGGCAGCAACTCCTTAAAAAGAGACTTCCAGGCTAGAGTGAAAAAAACATTTACCCTGAGCCAAGTAGTTATAAAAACCCAGCGCAGGAGTGCGGGGCCACGTGCTTTCTTGTGGAGAAGCCCTTCGTGCCCGCTTTCAGGGACAAAATATAAGGAAGAGAGGCACAAATACTGGGAAATAAATACTTTATCTATTACTTTGCAGGTTACAGCTCTGCCGGCAGATGGGCTTGTGCGAGGCTGGAGACCATGAGCACCGCGCTATCCCACCCAGGGGCGAGGAGGGATGTTCTTCAGGAGCTCAGGAGAGCAGAGAGATTCCCAAGTACAACAGAAGCATCCGTGAATAAAACCTGGGCTCAGAGCAGGGGAAAAATAAATGGTGGGTGGCTTGGTGACAGCGAGAGCCAGGCGTACGTGCCGTGGCCGCCCCRCTGCCGTACGGCTCTGCTTCCTCTGACTGCATGCGCTGGCCCTGGGTTTTATATTTTATCTTCTGGGTGATTTGCAAGGGAGACGTATGGAGGTAAAACTGACTGATCTCCTGGAGATGATTCCAAAAAAACCAGAAAAGAACCGGGGGGGGGAGAATCAAAGGAGATAACCTGGTACTTTCATGTCCTTGTTTTCCCAAACACACTTCGGCAGCTGGGTCTGAAAACAAGGGCAGGAGCATTGTGTGGATCAAAAACCTTTGGCTGCTTCAAGGATAGCACTTATTCCTTTGGCACAGCAAACTCCAGCTGGCGTCACCCTCGCCAMCGGCACCCTGAGCAAAGATGCCCCAAAGGGCCATTTCTGGCACTAAAACGAGACCTTTGCATCCATGCGGAGGGGAGAGCTGCAGCCCCAGGACCCACCAGTGAGGGTGGACCTTCTCCGCGGACGGGCACGCGGAGGCGTGTGTGAAGCCGTATCTCGGCAGAAGTGTTTTTTCCTCTTATCTCTGCGGAGGGTTTATTCCTCGGTGTGTGCGAGCAGCAGGAAGGAGGCAGCTCGGGCTGGACCAGCCCTTCCCGCAGCAGAAATTTTGGCAGGAGCTCAGCTCCTTGGCTTGATTTTTCGCAAACAAGCGCCGAAGGGTTTCAGGTTTGCAGCCTGGTGGAGCTCACATTTTTCCACCTTATTATTTTTCCCTCTTTCTGGAGCGTGAGATTCAGCTCCTAGGGGCTTTTCAGGGTTTTGTGCAAGCTATCTTTCAGATTTGGGTTTTTGTGGTTTCGTTACACCCACCTTGAGTTTTATTTGAGAAGGGCCCAAAATACAAAGTGAGTAATTGGCCAAACCCAGCGGGTTTTGCCTGGTTTTAGGCCAACATTTTTCAACCCACCTGAATACATAAATCATCTCAGTTGTAAAGCTGGGCTATAAAAGCAGAGGCAGTTCATTCACTTTCTTATACATTTAACACCATCACAGCAGGGAGTGATTCTGCCCCAAAATCGCCCGTTTCTGTCCACTGAGTGCCGAGGGAGTCTGCAAAACCAGCTCACGTGGAGAGACTTGCCCTGTAGACATGAACTAGGACAAATGACACCCTCCACCAGGCACACGGCAGCCCCCAAAATGTTGTTTTTAAACTAAAGATGCAATTCTGTAAAGCCGATATCATGATATTTAAGGTCTGACAGATGCTCCTGAAAAACTTGGGATTATGCTATTTAGTGTTGAGTACCACCTGAGTCCAGTTATTGACTTCTGGGGAAAAGCTCAATCCAAATGTGACACCAATGTCGCACAGAGAAAAGCTTCAAACACAGCTCCGGGAGGGATGTACCAGGAACAGGTACAATATATAGGAACTGGGAAGATGCAGCTTGCACCTCCAGGAGATGTTAAGCTCTCAGCGTCTGAGGGTGTTTATAACTTGTGAGATTTAAATTCCACTGCCAGCATTGAAAGAAAGGAAATGAGGGCGGAAGGACCTGCGTGCGCTGTCAGTTTTCATTGTTTCATTAGGACTTCCATGAAAATTAGTATTTTTCTTAAAGTCACAATTCCTGGGGTCATAAGGCTGTATGAGAAACTCATCTCTCACTCCAAGATTCCTCTCTCAATCTCATATTTGCATAGAAAATGTGACCCCAAAAGGGAAATATTAAAGTCAAAACTGTTCAAATCATGCAAACCTGTATCTTCCAGGGAAAAGGGGGTGGGATTATAGACTCCATCCATCCAAACTCTTGTTGAACTTCATGGGACCTGGGGTACTCCAGCATTGCACTTTTTAAACCGAAAGAGACAGGAACAAGAGTCCTCCCTACCCCAGACACATACAGCTGCGCACAAAAGCTTTCCAGCTTGGTAGCACCTGATCATAGGATAACTCACGGTGGAAGAGACTCCAGTAGGTCATGCCGCCCAACCTCATTTTTCCCATGGGACGCCTTCGCTTCTCTCTGCCAGGACACACCGAGCACGGCTGGGGCATCCCCTCCTTGCTCCAGGCTGCAGCCCTGCGGGCGTGCACCCTCCCCGGCCRCGCGATGGGCTCCGACGGCAGCGGGGTGGAGGATGCACGTCCACTGCAGCGTGGCTGGCAGGTGTCTAAGGAACGGCTCCATCAACCCAAGGAGCTACTGAGCYGCTCTGGTCCCCGGTCCAAGGGGCCACCGGCAGCTCCGAGCCACCTCAATGGGGTTGGATGCTCCGGGGGTGATCACCCGCGGCCAGAGTTGAAACCCATCACTTCGCAATTACAGCCTGGCTATTTAGGGAAAGCACTTCTTGTTTCCCCCAACCCATTTTCCTCCTGATGGCATCCTGCCCTGCGATGGGGAAGGGCTATTCTTAGAGACGTCTATTTTGGGTTGGAATGCTGGAATTAAGATCCTTCCTTCCTTTAAAGAAAATATGCCAAACGATATTTAGAAAGCTTCACCCCATTTTGAAGGCTATATTCTRGCTGCTGAGTGAAGCAGATTTATTGGTTAGCTTAACATTTACCGGGGGCTGTGATGTGCCTGGCCCCACTGCGCCAGCAYCAGGACCACCCAACCACCCTCCTGAGGCTCTGGGAAGTCGGGTGATATTTCCTTTAACGTGCCGAGTAGCTGTCACAGGGTTTATTCATTCCCTTTCTTGGCAACACTTTGTATCAGCTTCGAATAGATTTAGTAAAATATTTTCCATCAAAACCTTTTTTGACAGAAAACAGCTTTTGGACACAATGGAAACTTTTATGGTGAAGAAAAATTAAAATAAAACCTGCTCAGCTGATGTTAGAGACCTTTATTAGAAACCCAAAGTTGTTTTCCTCCTTGAAACAAGGTACCGCTGATGCAAAAGAAGCTATTTTTTCAAGGCAAATACAAGTTTGTTCTGGAATTATCAGAAAAGTTCTCATGCAATTATCACTCCTGGACCAGGAATCGCTTGCCAGTGGGTGAATCTGATAGCAGCAGCTCCCAGGCAGATCTGGGAGCAGATCCTGGGGACATCACTTGGCTTTACGGCAGCATTCGCTGCCCCAGCACAGGTCCCCTGCCCCTGCAGAGATCAGGCAGGAGGCTGGAGGAAAGAGACCACCGACTGCTTTTGCCTCCAGGCTGGACCACGCTGTCCCAGGCTCAGGCACCGCAGCCTCCGGGCTCTCCTACCCCATCCTGGAGCAATAAGGCAACCCTGTTCCTTCTACATAACAACACCTAAAGCTTAAACCAAGGATGAAATGCAGGTTTCCTCCCTAATGCAGGTTTCCCCCAGAGCTAYAGGTTGCCACAGGACTGCATGGTAGATATTCAAAGGTGTCTCGAATGCCAAATTAAATGTGGCTTTTCAGAGGTAACAATGCAGTAAGATTTCTGGAAAACTGTATAAAATAATATGTATTCACCTTGTCCTGCAAGTCTATTATCCCAAGGACCCAGAAAGGTTGCTGGGTTTATACAGCAGCTGAGATGCTGACGTAGCCACAGGACTCCAAAATCTGGAGGGCCTGAAAGGAACAAACGCAAACGTCTCAGTGCTCACCATAAAATCAAATTAGCTGGTAGCGAAACCTTCCTTCAAAATGGCTAGATGAAATTACATGGCAGAAACTTAGAGGCAGAAAGTTTTGGACCAAGGAAGCAGCTCTGTTTGCATGGGGGCTGTATCAAACTGCCGTCTTTCCTCCACAGAAGCCTCTTCCGACCCCCACGCAGCTGCCTCGGCACCGACCCCGTAACGTGGCAGCTGGGGCTTGCCTGGCCCCAGCGGTACCAGGGGGACCCTGGGCTCTCACTCCTACCCTCCTCCACGTTTTGCCTTTCCAACAGCAATGTCAATGCAACAATTTTTCTGGAAACCTTGAAAATAAATTCTTGCCACTGCCTCTTTCTCATCGGGTGCTGGAGAGACCCAGTGCAGGACAAGCACGCTGAGGCTGTGGGTGCCTCCTGCGTGCTCCCCATCACTGGACAATGTTCAGCCAAGGTGAGTAACCACCACATGTGTCTTCCCTGGGGGTCCCCCAGCACGGACTGCTGCTACCTCACTCGTACGCAYGCACACTCTTATAAGGATTTCAGTATTTTGCTAAACGAAGCAAACAAAAGCTGATTCTGGCTTCTGGCAGCAGCAGCCCCGTTATTGCTTTAGCAGCCGCAGGCTGAACCTTTGCAAGGCAGAGCCAAGAGCCACGACGAGCTGTTGGGCTCTTCAGCCCACGTCAGGGTTTTGTAGCATTCAAATTGAGTCTCTGTGGACACACACAAAGCTACGGCGTCCTCCAGCCCCGCAGGGTCTGAAACACCCACCGCCCCCTCCACCAGCAGACCATGACCATCCCTCGGAGGAGCCTGAACATCCCCAGGCGCTGCGAGCCGGGCATCCTCCTCTGCTCCGTGTCCCCGGCCAGCCTGGGGATGTGACGTGACTTTAAAGCAGTGGTGTTATCCCAGGTTTCCTCCAAGTTATCTCCTGTTATATCTGACCCCAATGAATAATTAACACWGACTACATCCTCAGCAGAGCTGGCTGGGAGCTGCAATTTCCATTACTTGGGAAATCCTGACACTAAGGGAGAGATTGATTCTGATTCTGCATAAAAAGCCAGAATTCTTGTGTTTGCCAAGAAACAACATTTCTTCCCAGCAATCAATTTAGGGCCATTACAGCATTTCACTTCAGTGACTCTTTTCATTATTCCTTTCGTTCCTATGCATTTCTTAAATTATGTACTACACGCGTGTGGAATTATACAATCTATAAAGACAATATAATATTAAAATTTACGGCCTACATTACATGAAATTAATTTAAGTGACAGAACAGAAACATTCTGCTTCTGCTGGAGTTTTGATACTGTCCAAACAAAATATTTCAACTTCTTTTTTGCTGCTGGAAAATGTTGTTGGAATCAGCACATTTCTACTACATAGCTCAAGTTCAATTAACCTGCTTTTTCATATGGAAGGTTATACTGAGAATAATTTTTCAGTGGCTTTAGTAACTGAGACACTCCCATCCTACTCATCCGCAAAACACTCTCACCCATCTTTTATTTGCTGATGTTAAAATGCTGTGTGCCAACAGATAAGCAACGAAGACAGAAACTGAGGCCATGTTTTTCCAACCTCATACTCCAATCCTGAGAGTTGGCACAAAAATGCCACTGAGAGGCTCAGAGCAATTTCAACCCCATTCACTTCTCCATGGGCTACTCGGGATTAAATAACTAACTTCTGCTAGGTTTGATGGGCAAAATCTCTGCTTCTCTATACCAAAAAACATGCAATAGGCCTTTTACTTGACTTATCTGTGCTGGATGCAACATGATGAGAAATACATATATATAGATAAATAGACATACACACCCACGAGGTCTTTTGAATACTTTGCTTTCCCAAGGAGACATGGAAAAAAAAGGGACTGCAGAAAGAGCACAGTCAGCGAGGGGGATTTGCTGCACGTTGGGATCCTGAGGATACAAAAGATGATGAAAGCCACCTCTGAACAGAGCAGGACTGCAGACTAAGTAGTTGCAGTGACTGAAAATGCCACTTTTGTTTGTCTACAGCACCCGGTGCTCGGTGCTCTCTCTGCCTTCAAAGAGTTTTCAGGAGCAAATGCCGCTTTGTTGGAAACACCCCATGGACAAGAGGGAAGGGCAAATCTTTTGAGGACACCAGGAAGTATCTCGGTGTCTCCTTCAGGGCTCAGGTGGGCCCCTGGGGCTCATTTCTGCAGGGCAACACAGGTCTTCCTGCCCCTGCCCTTCCCCACGAGGGCCCAAACATCCCGCACTGACCTATGCATTACAGGCCATTTTGCAACAACAAAAATGCTCTTTTCTTCCAGCAACTAGTGATACTTGGCACTCACCGAGCTACCTTTTTTCACCGCCTCCAAAACAAGGTGCCTTTCAAGTGTATTTTACCCCTGGCAGCCCATTGCCCGTGACCACAACACGGGTCTCATCTGCAACGAGAAGACCAACTTCCCATAAAAACCAAGGATGACGTTTCCAAAAGCACCTGTACAACAGCCGGTGCGTGGGATGGGGAAAGCCGCAAGGCAGCTCCGCACCCTTCCCTGAGCAGATGGGATTTTGCAGGAGGATGCCAGACCCCGGAGCCCTGTGCCGAGCATCACTGAACCAGGCAGGCACCAACAGCGCAGAGCTCAGCAGGGACATTGCATTGGGACCCTCTCACCAGCTAACGTGCTACATGCTCTCCCCTGGGCTTGACGGCTCGATAGTGACTTGCGTGTCTGTCAGCCTCGGTCGTTTGCAAAGCTCCCTAATAGCAAGATCCAGACATTGCAGTTAAAAAAAAAAATTACATCAGGCTGCATTTGTCAGGGTCAGGTTGAGTGAAGCCAGGCCAGGCTGGTGCCTTCCAGAAACAGCCCTGCCGTACAACCCATCCCACTGACATCCCGCTCTGCCCCTTCCCCGGCCACAGGAGATCTTCCTTCTCAGCCTGCAGCTAAATCTTTATCTTTTACAGGAACTAAGCAGGGGTTTGGTTTTCTGCAGCTTATTCCAGCTGCTGACAGACATTCCTGCGTTAATCCTAGGGAAAGGAGAACCGGGAGGCACTCTCGAAGGTTGGGTTGATTTGGGTGCAGCCCAAATGCGGCAGCGCTATGCCAGCTTAAAGGGACACATTGCCCATATAGGTTAGCTTGGTGACCAGCCAGCCCGAAAACGGAGACGAGGATGGAGTACAAGGCAGGGCCCAATCCTGCACTGCCTCTAGGAAAATCACATTTTGCAGCAAAGGCAGGATAAAAGCAGCCTCTGCCTTTCTGCACGCAGAAAGATGCCTGCATCCCCCAAAGCAACCAACAGCACAGCCCCAGCGGGGCTGCAACACTGAGGGGGGCGGCACTGCAAACCCAGGCACGGCTCTTAACCAGGYGAGGAGCGCAATGTCCAAGGGTTTTTATAAGCAACCTATGAAAATAGAAATATTGGCACAGAACTTCACTCGGACACAGTCAGGGCCGCACACCATGGTAGCAGGGAGCTTGCTGAAAGGCAATGTGGTCGGATGTACGAGGGGCAGTGCCCCAGCCCTGCTCTTCCCAACAGCTAAACCCTTCCCTGGAAAGCTTCCAAAAAGAGAAAAGGGAGCTGACACACAGCATGAAAAATATAAAAGCTAACGGCCACGCTTCGGCAAAGTTATAATCAAATAAAAACATGATGGACATTGTTAGGCAAACACAGCCAGAGACGATGCTATGAGCTCCACCTGCAATAAAGCCTAATCTCAGGACTAGAGGCAACTTATTTTGAGGGCTCATAAAGCGCCAGCGTATGTACAAAACACACCGTAAGGGCTTGGGAGCAACGCCAGAGCCAATGTCACTTTTGCCTCTTGTGCAGAGAGGAGTTTCACCCCGGCTGAGCTCCTCTCTGCCTGCTCTTCAGGAACAACACACAAACGTTTCCAGCAGAGCACTCCCCATGCCGCGGCTGCCTGGCCCCTGCCTTGGCTCGACAGATTTTTAAATATAGAAACAAAAGAGTGCATCACCCCGTCCCTCCCTCCTCCCCGCCGCGAGGACACACGTCCTGGCGAAGGGGACCGCGGTGAGAGATTTATGCAGGATTCTCACAGTCAAACCTCAGCAGCCCATCTCTGCGCAYGGGCAGTTTTTAATAACTGAAGTAACATCTGGGGGACTCTGAGAGCCCCAGGATGGTGGATCTGGCACAGAGAAGGCTCATCCATACCGAGAAGTTGTCTCCTGTTGTCTGAGCCCAGCCACCTCCCCAGAGACCTCTCTCCCGTCCCCTYGGGGCAGCCCTGCAGGCGTGGGTGCACTGGCCGAGCCGCCAGCCCACGTACCAGCTCTCTGGTTCCTGCGCGCACTCGCTTTATTTCCATATATGTGGCTTTCTGCAACCAAAGCCTTTTACTTTTTGAACCACAACGCAAAAATCTGAGTGTTTGGGAAGGGAGCCACATCCAATGCGCTTGGCACAAACTTCCCAGGGTGACTTAAACTGTCCTTCTCTTGCCGCAACCCGCACACGATTTTGCTCCTTTTCCCTGTGAAAAGCCGCTGCATTGCCCTAACTTCTCTTTGCATCCTTTAATTTCCAGAAAGCTGCCGCTAAATCGCTCCTTGCTGCCCCGAGCAGTGGTGTTGGGGGATTAAAACGGGCTGCTGAAGTGCTCCATGGTCCTGGGGAAATCACAGCACATGGCTGCAGGATGCTTGTGCCATTACTCAGGGCGCCCGCAGCCGTACCCGCTGCGTCTGATCTCCACTGGGCCACAGAGCCGGGAGGAGAGGCACAGCAACCCGCCCAAATGCTCTGGCGCGGAGATAAGGGAAATAACACTGTCTCAGCAGAAACCGCAGGTAAGAAAAAAAATATATCAAAGAGCAAGGAGTGCTGCTGAATCACCAGACACCAGGGAGCCTAGTAAACATGACAGCAGTAAATAGCTGGGGAGCATGGGGGACTTTTTCTTAAGAAAACCTCTTGAAATTTCAGGTAGCATTATTCACGGTAGATTGAACAGCTCTCTGTATTTGAAAAGAGGAGGAGGAGGAAATGCTTTCTCCAGGCAAGCTCTTGGCATGCCCCAAATATGCCTTTTTAAGTAGAACAGCATGAGAAAAGATAAATCTAAGTCCTTTGCAAATATGCTAGGAGTGTGTGCAGAGCACACGGCAGAAACCGCTGGGAACGTTCATGCAGGGCCTGGGAAGGATCAGCACAGCTGAGCATCCCGCCGCACAGAAGCAGCTTTTGTTCCAGCAGCAATTAGTGCATTCCTGCAGAGCCCCGGGGCCCGAGAGAAGAGGCATCCCTTGTCCCAGCCTCCATCCCCACGCTCCCACCAAGACACCCAGGCCAGCCGGGGTGGGGGGATGATGGACGGCGTCCCAAAAGCAGGCTCAGGACGCTGCCTCTGCCAGTGAAACAACTCTGGGAATGCAAGGAGGACATGGCAGCAAAGCGTGGGGGGAGCATCCACAGCCATGCCGGGGAGGGAGGGATGGCACGGGGCTCCATAGGGATGGGGCTTTGCCTAGCCAGCCCTTGGTGGGAGAGTGGGGCTCCTCTCCCCTACCTTGGGCCGCCTGCAGTGAAGCTTCATGTGTCAGCTGGTGGCCCAGACCCCAACCTCTCCCATCCTGATAGTGTCCACCAGGAGACACCTGGTAGGCGTCTAAGAAATGGATAGAGGTACCGGTCTCCTTCCAGTGACCATAAAGTGAGTACAGAAGGGTAGTGTGGATGAGATATCCAGCTCTGAGGTGGTTAAATCAGAAGTAATTTTTCCCTCTGTGCATTTAATGTCATCATACAAGGCAGCATCTTCCCAGGAACACAGTGCGCTGCTTTATCTGATGGGTGTAGGAGGTCCCAATCCTGCCATGCACTCAACACGCCTGTTTGACAACAAACACAGCAGGACTCCCACTGCGCCCAGCAGAACCAGTCCCTGGTGTAAGTGGAGCTGCTTGCAGAGGTGAGATCAGGCGAAGGGCTCGGGGGCTTCTGAGCCGCTAACGCAGTGCCCTGCCTCAAGAGGCTGGAGAGAGATCGTCTGCAGAGCATTTAGGAATCCCCAATGGAAAGCACGTAGAAATGCACTTCAGAAGGGAAAATATTATAAAAGCCAAACTCCTAATATAACCAAAGCGGCTCTGGTTAAAGAGACGTATATTTGGCTTCTACTTATGTGGAGTATTACTGAAAAAAGGGGTTTTTCTTCCACTGTGAGGTGCAAACCCTGTGCCGCTCTCCCCTCTGATGCACACACAGCCGAGTACCAAGCACGCATCCACCCCCTCGACCCACCCAAAAATGCAGACACTGGTAAGCTCAGTGTCGCTCTTTGCCCGTGCTTCTCAGCGGCAGCCCTCCAGCAGATCAGCAGCACGATTCCCGCTTTATACAGGGAGAGATCTCTGTCTCCAGAGCAAAAGCAGACACRTTTTGCGTTGAAACAGCTTCTTCAAGGTACTCAGATGTACARCGTCAGCAGGGTCAGGGCACAGGGAGCAGGGCTCACAGCTCCAACCCAGCAGTCCCACACAGTGCCCAATGTCACCTTGGCTTCTAGCCATGACCTCCTCCAGGGATGACTGTGGTGTGACACAGGCAAAATAAGAGAAAGCCAGAGGGTGTCAGCAAGGGCAGGGCCCTCAGTAACGCTCATGGAGATGCACCCTGGCTGTCCCTACGTGATTCACGTGTCCCTCCATGGCACAGAGACAGGCTGAAAGGTCTCTGCCAACCCAAGGTGGCACTGAGATGGCACCTGGATATGYGAGGGCATCACCTGGGCTGTGCCAAGTGGTCCCCAACACTGGTCTTTCATAGGAAGAGAGAAACCTGCCCGCACATGCCGCCCAGCACAYATCTGCCAGTCCTGCAAGAGGAAAGCCTTCTCCTGCAGGCACGGCTGCAGCCCTGAAACCTCACCCACATTTCAACCAGCTACGTAGGAGCATCGCTTTAACACTGTTGTCTCTAACCTGCCTTTAAAGCCTTCCCTGCACCAAAGCTTAACAACCACCATGACCACCAGGAAGCTGAAGGTGATTTCAAAGGGTTTTGGACCTTCCCAGATCCTATCCAGAGCCACTGCTGGCTTGGGGTCATAGCCATCACTCACGACTGAATCCCACATGTGGCATTGACCTTAAAACGGTTGTCAAGGAGGGAAGTTTGTCTAATACTGATGTACGGGAAGCAGAAGAACGATGCTGTCCCCATAGGCATGTCTCAGGTGTTGGCAGAGTGGGTGACATCTAAAGGTAAGGTTGGGGATCCATGCATGGAGCTATTCAGTCATGTAACAACAGGATTTCCCGGTTTAGGGAAAAAAACGTAAACTACCCTTATAGGAAAGTGGTCTGTGATAGCCATAGCACGCACGTGCGTGCCCCTTTTTGCACCCTCGTTTTTCAGGTAGGTTCTTGTGTGCTCAGAAAAAGGGGCTCAGCACCCAAAGCACAGCCTTGGGATGCAGGCTGGCATCCAGAACTTCATTCACGCAGATCAGATCTAATTGTGCCATTGATTTTATTTAATTATGTTCTTGCTTTCCCTAATTCACTCACACTCGACTTTGCCATCCATCACAGGGCTGCAATTGCAGCAGGCAGCACCCTGGCAGGCAGCAGGCTGCCTGCAATTAGTATCTGAATCGATGCTATTTGAAGCTGCCCATGGGCGTTGTACTGCCAGCAAGCAGATTTTTGTGCAAGCCCTTTCCAGCTGACCGAAATGCAAACAGGGGCAGAAACAAGTCCAGAAGTAAGAGGAACCCAGGCCCAAAAGCTGCTGCAGATTCGGAAGCAGCTTGCTGAGCTCTGCGTATTTTGCAGCAAGAGTTTCTGTCAAAAATGTGTTTAGCTCAAAGGTTGTCAGTGAGCATCAGTCTGGGTCTCAGGGAGGGGAAAAGGCTCTAATAAGAATTGGCAGAGTTGCCTTGGGCTCAACCTTGCACCATTGGAGTCAATACTAGGCTTTTTCAGCTAACTGCACCAGGGCTTTCTGGAGTGGCCTTTATGCAACACAGTAAAAAACACCTTTTAAAAACCTCTACAGACAAACAAGCAGGGAAAAAACACAGAGAAAGAAGAAAGACACTGTGAGCTTTCTTCTGACTTAAACCTTACATCTCTTC
Source organism: Phoebastria nigripes (assembly GCA_035582835.1). NCBI lineage: Eukaryota > Metazoa > Chordata > Aves > Procellariiformes > Diomedeidae > Phoebastria > Phoebastria nigripes. The sequence goes on from JAYKAV010002799.1 coordinate 462,850, forward strand.
AGGCCCCTCCCAAATAATTTTTGATGAAAACGTTTTCTAATGGAATAATATTCACATTTAATTAGCTCTGATTTTTCTGTAGCTAATAATGTTATTTTGAATGGCTGAATCAGATTATTTTCCTCTCCGTACAAAAGCAGCACAATAATAGCACGCATGCCACCTCTGGGATCAGTACCCCAAAACCAACAGAAACCTCCTAGATAGAATGGTTTGTGGGGGGCAATAACTGCAACCTTATCTATTGGTATCAGCCTTACAAAGTGATTTATTGGGATAATCGGAGATGGAGCCCGAGCATAAACCCCAGCCCCTCCTGCATCTCCCCAGGGTAGCACAGCCGGCACGGTAACGCTCCTGGCGCGTACCGAGGGAAGGGCGTGGGTTGCACCGAAGGCGCTGGCACTCCCTGGGGAGCTCTCCTGCATTACCACCGGCGACAGGAACCCCGCCGCTCCCAGCGGGGATCAGCCCATGCACAGCCGCCCATTCACCAGGGCAGCACACCGCCTTGGCTGGGCCCTCCAGGCACCCTGCCTGGGAGGCATGCGTCTAAATATTTTACCTTTAGTTCATCAGCCCTAAAACACTGTCTTGAGGTGTGGGCAGCATTATAAAAGTCTTAGTCATGCAGCACGACTCCCAGCTTGTACTGACGGACCTCTGCTTCTTGAAACAGAATCACAGAATCATAGAATCATTAAGGTTGGAAAAGACCTCTAAGATCATCGAGTCCAACCGTCAACCCAACACCACCATGCCCACTAAACCATGTCCCGAAGCGCCTCATCTACACGTCTTTTAAATACTTCCAGGGATGGTGACTCCACCACTTCCCTGG
>JAYKAV010002799.1:464068-485820 GCA_035582835.1 Phoebastria nigripes
CTGCTGGCCACACTATTTCTGATACAGGCCAGGATGCCGTTGGCCTTCTTGGCCACCTGGGCACACTGCCGGCTCATATTCAGCCGGCTGTCAACCAGCACCCCCAGGTCCTTTTCCGGCAGGCAGCTTTCCAGCCACTCTTCCCCMAGCCTGTAGCGTTGCATGGGGTAGCATGGGAAACAAGTGCAAGCTGTCCCTGTTACCCCATCCCTGGTGCTGCAGGGTAGGAGCACGGGAGATGCCGCATCTACCCCACAAAGGGCTGCAAGAAGACTAGGGATGGGAACTCTGAATGTCTTTAATAAAGGTTTAGGTGTCTTATTTTTGCAGCGTGCAGGGCAGAGGAGGCTAGGACAGGTGGGATTTCTCTGGAAGAGACTTCTGTTCTCACAGGGTTGGATAGATGAAATTCTTTCCTCTTACAGCTCCTTGTGCTTGGGCATCCCAAAGTCACAGGGCAGCCTTGCACAATGACAGGGGTTGGGGAAAGGACCCTGTTATAGGCTTCTGCTGYCTGATACTGCGATAACAGGGCTTAGCATAACAATGACAACAACTGTTTACAAAAGGATTTGATCCTATCCGCGCAGACAGGACCCAGCTTTGTTATGAACTGGGGTCATGAGAAATGACGGTGTTTGCTGTGTTTGCTACCAAGAAACACTCAGCATGGCTTTGTAGCTATTGCAAAGTGATGCAGGCAGCCCGTGGGCCAAGGCCCCCTCCTGAGCAGAGGCCAACCACCACATCCCAGCTGTGGGGTTAGACCTCAAGGCGTGAGGAACCCCAACTTTGGAGACAAGGTCTCCCTTGGAGGAGGCGGCTCGGTGCTGGCCTCCATCTGCATTTCAGAGCTGGCAGAGCACAGCTAACACCAGCGAGCTGGTTCCTTTGCTTATTGTTATTTCGACCGGYTTTTTATTAAGGTGAAAGATCAAGGCCCTATCGACCCTTTGGGCTGAGCAGTTCACATCTGAGTACATATTCAGGAAGGCTGGAGGGCCGGCACCCGCAGGCAACTGCCAAAACAAATGGTTGTATTATCCAACAGTTTCCTCCCCCGAGACCTGATTCATGAAAGAGAAAATCAAAGCCAAGAAGCCTTAGGTGTGGAGCAGCAGCCCTACAAAAAAAAAAAAAAAAAAAAAAAAAAAAAAAGAAGGGCCAATGAATTAGGCTGTAACACATAACACCTCTGGTTTTCTTCATCACATGCATGTGATTAAAAACACATGCATGGTGAAATGCAGGTTTCTGGAGGAAAATGAGTTTTACCAGGGCAAAGAGGAAACAACAACAACAACAACAACAAAAAATATACCAGGGTGGAGGAGTCGCAAGGTGACTGCAGATTGACTCCTGTCTTCAGGGCCGCCCTCCCCGCTCAGCCGAGCGTGCTGTGGCCACCTCTCCCATCGCACCCGCTGACAGCGGCTCCCCCCCAGCGTCGATGCTCCAGCCCCGTGCATCCCACACCCATGCAGCCCGCACGGGAGCTCGTGGTCCATTTCCCACCGCCTGCACGCTCGAGTGCCTTCCTCACATCCCCGTGCTTGCAGAGAAACCCCCACAGATAAAACTAGCTGTCTGCAAGAGCGAGGTGGTGAGACTGGCTGGGGTTCAAACGTTACGACAGCAGTACAACACCAGTTGGGAGATGCTTTCATTTCGACAGAGAGATAATAGGACTAATGTATTAAGTGTTGCTTCTTCTATAGTTCATGACAACATCTTCTAAATGCTTTGTGCTGATGGTTTTAATCACTTGTTCTCCTGCAGAGATGAAAATGAAACTGCACTGAGGCAAAAGCAAAAGATTTTGCATTTCTAGAGGGAATCCCAGACAGCATGTTTTGGGCCAAGTAAATCATCTCACTTCCGCATCTGCTTGCCCTTATCTGCTCGGAGGGCCACAACAGGGTTGGGAAGAGTTGCCTACAGGCAGCACTGGCCACCACAATGTGCCCTCCCTGCCTGCCAGCCAGGCTGGGCACGGAGCACAGTGCCAGGTACGGCGTCTGCATCCTGCACCAGTGTGGGAGTTCCCCCCAAGATGGATTTTTTCCAAACCTCTTTGCTGTCAGCAAACCCTTTCACTTGACATAAGGAAGCCAGAGCAGGAACTAGAGCAGCACGTGTGGGCGATACAGAAGGGAACTCCACAGTGAATCACTTGCTCCTGTCCATGAAAATCTTCCACCACTGTCTTTACATAATTAATGCCTCTCATCCCACAGGTTCCTGACTTGCTTGAAAGATACTAAATATAGTATCTCTCCTGCAACAATCACACAATGCTAAAGAAAGCACAGACATCTCTGGGGAAGAAGTAGCAGATGTTATAATGCTACAGGACACCGATAGCTGGGACCAAAGTTACTAGGAAGGCGTACAAGCATTTGGCCATAAAAATGGTCTTAACATCTCTACTCTTGCAAAAAGCATCTTAGAATTTTTAAGGGTCACAAGGACTTTGATTTTGTCTCATCTGAAAGACGGTACCTCCCCCTAGCTCCATGCCGAGGAACTGGTTCAGTAATGGCTCTCAAAACATCTGCCACTTGGAGCTCCCCTGAAGCATCTGGGGACTTCTCCAGACCCCCCCATACCATGCTGGGATATTTCCAGCTGTCCCCCTCAAACCTTCTTATAGGAAAAAAGAAAGAGAAACCAGATGAAAAGGTTTAGTGGAGCATAGCGGGATAACAAGCCCTTGGATGCCACAAGTGAAAAGACACAAAGAAGAAGGTGGGTCTCAACTTCTGAGGCTCTGTCCCTGTCCTTCAGCTCCTCTCTGCCCATCTACACACCCCTTCCCCAGATCACCCAGGTCCTAAGCAGAAACAGAGCCTGAAAGCGATGGGATGGAAAGAAAAACCACAGTTCAGAAAAGGTTGGATTTCTCCAGCACCAAGAATGGCCCCAGAAGCACAACCTGCCCACTGGAAATCCCACAACACTGCAGACAAGAATGTCTTTCAGACTACTGAAAAGAGAGACCCTTTCCAAAATTTAAATTGCAATTGAAAAGCACTGATATTTAATTTTTTAAAAAAAGTATCTTTCACTTCCACCCCAGACTTTACAAAGGGCTGTGTCCACACAGATTTGCCCTTACGATCAAGAACCACACATTTTCATTCACATTACATCTTCCAGTCTCTCCAACCTCACCCAGTGACAAGAGCTTTCATAGTGCTTATTAATCACTTCTCCCCTTCTTTAGAAGTTGAAAAATCAAATACGTGAACATGAGTGCTGGTATACTGTATTTTATAACAGCTGTAACACTGCCATTATTGCAAACCAGGGGCTCAGCTTGTGTGGAACCAGCCTTTGAAGCCTTTGGCTTCAAGAGCAGATGCAGCAATGAGGGGCTACCTGCAAGCTGCTGAGGGCACAGCCTGTACTGATTCAGGCTCTTAAAGAGAAAAGGAGTAAAAGGGTGGAGAGCATCCACCCTGTTCCCTGTGTACATCTTGAAGAACCAGTATTTACTGTCTAAATAAATTATTGTATCCCATGTATTACCCAGGTTTTCCAGGTGGAAGCCCAGTCAGTCCTATGCAGCACGTTGCTGTATGACCCAGCTATACCAAGCATTACCCATCTTTCTTAAACACTTAGTTGCGATCTTTTCCATTTGATTGCCACCTGAATTTTCCACGTGCCCTCTGGTTCAGGGACCGATTTTAGACCGATGGCCTCCAGCCCATGGTGGCATTCACTAACAGAGGAGACAGGCATGAAGGCAGGTTCACACGGGAGCAAGCAATGGCACTACATGGCTAGGCTACCGCTGGTGGTGCTCAGAGGATGTAACGAAGGCCACAGCTGGAGGCAAATTACTGTCACAAGATCTCYGCTGCAGACTTCTAGCTTTCTGTGGGAAGGAGATGCATGGCTTAGCAAGGCTGGGAATTATTTTTGAGTGAAAAGCCTGTCCAGAAACTCACAAGATGCACGGTGTTCTGCATCTCCCAGCAGACAACTTGCACCATAATCTCTCACCCCAGCTGGCCCTGGCCCCGTGCAGGATGCACAGATAAATCCTGCGGCTGCCAGACACGAGGTTTCCCTCTGCCGCGCTTGCAGCAATGGGAACAGAGAGACCAGGAGCAGCAAGAGCTCCCGGAGGTGTCCGGGGGTTTGAAGCCAGAAGGCACAGCGTGCACCGGAGCGTCAGCAGGGCATGCCATTCCCCACAGGGCATCGCTGCCCACCCACAAAGCCTCCTCAAAGGTCACGTCTCCCTGTGATGGATGGCGACAGTTAAATTCATTCCACACAACGGGCCGGGTGGTGATTCATAAAGCTGCGCCTTGGGTTGTGCTGGCAGGACACAGCTGGAACAACAGATCAAGCAAAGTACAGCATGCTCCAGGGAGCGGGTGAGCAGAGGGATACATGCCACCACTGAGAGGTCACAGCTGGGCAAAGGAGGTAGCAAAGAGGGTCTGCAAAGGAGAAGTGAGAAAAATCTGCCACCGTAGCACCTCCATGTCCTGCCAGCCCAGGGAGAAACAAGAGCTGAGACAACGAGAAGATCAGAGGATGCTGCGGCATCCCTTGGGGCAGGTCATTACCCACGAAGCAGCCAGGCTGCTCCAGGAGACTCTCTGACTTGGGCAATCCCCATCTTTCCCCAGCACTGTGGACCAGGGGGATCTACAGTCCTTCCCTCCTGAGCCTGGTCATCTCATGGTATTGCAGCTCCGACAGCTTGTGAAACAGTAATTTGTGGGAACGAAGAGAGGTTCCCAGGCTCAGTTTGGTTCCAGGGCTTTTTTGGTGAAATCTGGGACATCTTTCACCCTTTTCAGGCCTTCTAACCATCCCTCCCAGGAACAGCTAAGGGCAATGTGGACATCTCACAAAGGTGGGCATGGCAGACCTCAGCTCAAAGGACATAGAGCTGGGTACGCCTGGGCGCAGCTCCTGTCCCAAGGCCAGTCTGGGTGTCCATCTCTCCCACTCTGACAATCTACTCTGAAACTCAAACCACCTGGACAAAAGTGTTTCCAGGTCAGAGAGATTTCAAGAAACTGACATTTTCCAAAAGGGCAAAAAAATCCTAGTAAATTTTTTCAACAATTCAACTTCAGGGTTTTTTTTGCTTATTCCCAAGAGACACCACTAGTTTAAATACATGGGAATTCACGGGACTCAGCAAGGCATCCCACCGCTCTTTGGAAGGCATGACGCGTATTCCTATATTCTTCATCGCTATTTCCACCAACGGACCTCACTCCGCATCCTCCCTCTTTCTTACATGCTCTGCCTTATTAATAGCGTGCCTGCTGTCCCCAGTCCAGCTCACCAAGGCCGTCTCAAGATGGTGGGGGGCTCTCACAGCCAGTGGGCTGGGGAGTCCCGAGGGCTCTGCATCACCTTCCCGGAGCTGGTCCAGATCATGTGCATCTGCACATACCTCTGCGACGGATGGACAAACATCAGCAGAGGGGAAGGGAAAGAGGGAGGCGTCAGAAGCTACACAGAAGTTGTGACAAACACAGGAGGGGCCCCTTCTGCCCATAAATATCCTGCAGATGCAGTCAAATCTGGACCAGCAATGCCTCATGCCCAGGGAAGCATGGCTGGAGAATATCCACCCAGGAGTACCTCTCAGGGTCTCTGCTTATGTGACACTTGAAGTTTGGTCTTAAATGACTCAGTGGTCCAGATTTGCCTCACCTAACTTTAGGCACTTTGCTAAGTAAGGAGACACGGTTCCCTGGGGAGTTGGTGGTGAGAGAGTAGGAGTCAAACATGGACGGACGGACACAGCCCGGACAGCCTTCGTTTCCTCCGACGCGCTCACGCAGACTCCTTGCACAGCCACACACATCCCTTCTCCTCATCTTCCGCTCCATTTATAAAGGAAAAGAAACATCCCTCCAGCAAAGTCTGGAGCTACGTTGCGGTTTTAATTTCACTACAGGCTTTTTATAGCTTCCAGTGAAAAAAAGCCCTGTAACGTGAGAAGGTCGGGGTAATGTGACCAGTGTGCTCAGCGCTGCCAGGGCCAGAGGCAAACACTGCCGAGAGCGGCCAAGCGCAGAAACGCAAACCTGCCGCCGGCAAACCCAGCCCCGAGCAGCCCCCGGCGCGATGCAGAGCCCACCGCCTCGAGGGAAAGGAGCTTTATTTCTCATGCTCTGTTCCGGTTGTGTCAGCCTYGCTCAGCTGATGAGTGCAATTACACAAGGAGCCCTGATGACCTGTTCTGACACTGGGCTGGTGTTCAGTAGCTTYGGGATCATGCACTTGAGTAGCTGCTCACAAGTATCGGGGCAGGACGCAGGGTCTAGTCCTTCATTTTAACACTGCAAAGCACTTTGAAGGAGCTGTTGGCTCCACAGGTCTTTACATTGGATTGCAGAGAGCATATTTGCGCTTAAGTCAATACGAAACTAATTGTTTGGGAAAGTAAAGAATTCAGACCCCAGATTCTGTTCCCCTTAACATGAGGAAACTTTGGGGGGAAAAAAAGCCTGGRAAAAAAAAAAAATTATCCAAGTTGGTTGGAATCTGAAAGCAAAACCGTGGAGGCATGAGGTCAAAGCCCAAAGTGAGAAACAAACTGGACGGACACCCCCCCCTCCCCGCACATGGGAATGGCTGCTTGGGAACAGCGGTCGGAGGCCGCACGACACCTGCCCGCGCTACGCGTGCACGGCCCACCCGGGCCCTCCCGTTCCTTACCAAAGTGCTCATTCACAAACTCTGCAGCCCAAACTGCCCTTGCTGCCACAGCAACGAGCACTTCAGGAAGTCTAAATGGGTAACAGGAAAAACAGTAAAAGCTGCGCGGAGCCGCGCTCAGCAGCTACGCATCGCCAGCACCACCCACCAGCTTGGTCGCTCGCCCTCTTGGATGTTTACGTAGCACCAAGAAATCCTATATAACCCAACGGGGCTTTGCTGGTTTCTGAAACGTTTGCGTCGTAACAGAGCCTCATTCATCAAACATGTCGTTAATGAATTTTCCACTGAGCAAAACTGGGGATGCTCTCGGGGACAGCTCCTGAAACAGAGCCTGTGTTTGGATCCAACCGCTGGCCAAAATTGGTTCCTTGTTTCAGATCAGATTTAAAAAAAAAAAAAAAAAAAAAACCACACCAAAACAAACCCACAAAACCAACGTCCAAGGGGGGCATTCATCCCCAGCTTCAACCCCTTCCAAAGACAAGTCATTTTTACCTGTCTCGGAGCAGAGGCACCTGCTCTCCCTCTCTGCAGAGCCACCCGAGACTTGCAGACAGCCAAAGGAAAGGAAGGGCCGTCACCCCACCAGAGACAGAACCACCCCAGACCCACTTTCAGAAGGGATTTAGGCACTAAGGAGGCTGTTTTTGAGATTTAGACACACATTTTTCTTTCAAATTAATACAAAGTGAGAGTCCAGAGTGTTTGGTGCAGAAGTGTCTTCACCAAAGCAGGACCTCAGCCAGGGCAAGGACAGAGGAGACACTTGGTAAGTCCATGCCGTTTGCCCCTTTTCCTCCTCTGCTCATAGCCTGCTCCCCAGCCCACCGCATAGATCAAACCCTGCCATTTAGCAGGTCATGGTAGGAAAACCAATCCCCCATTGCACAAACCATGTTTCATAAGGAGATTGCATTTCAGAGAGAAAACCTCCGGCGTTTGGCTCTGTGACCCTATGGTGAATGAACCATCCGGGCTGGGTGCTCGTAGAGCCCCGTCCAGCCCAGCAGCGAGGGACGTATCCACGCACGCAGCCCGGCGTCCTCACCGCTGCTCCCTGCAGGAAGGCAGCTCAGAGGGACTTGCAAATATTTTTTGTTCGAGCGAGCGCTTGCCAGGAGTTCTCATGAAGGCTACGGCACGCTGGGATCAGTTCCCAGTTCTCGGTCCAAAATATCCCTTAACATTAATGCTCAAGGCATGCCGCAAAAACACAATGATCTGCTGGGACTTGCAGCAGGGACTGACTCCCCGGGAGTGTTTTCCTGTCCATTTTTATCCTCTGTATGATTAGAGCTATATTGCTCTGTGGATACTCTGCTTTAYCCCACCTCTTAATGCAATGCCCATTACATGTTTTAGGGGAAGCTGCACGTAGATGTTTAATGACTGCTTTTTCTACAGGCCTGGATTACATCCTTGCAAGCTTTCCTCAGCTGGGAGTCACCCTTTTAGACCTCAGACACAAAAAAAAAAACAAAAAACAAACAAAAAAAAAATCCAACACACACCAAAGAGGCAAAAGTTGAAACAGAAGGGAGGAAAGGAGCTGGAGCCTGAAAGGCCCAGGAAACACCAACAACCTTACAAACCAGCCAGCCCTAGCAAAGTTTCTGCAAGTACATTGGTGTCACGCCTGGACAACAGCAGAGCGGGATGCTGCAAACAGGAGGCAGAGAGCCTCCTTTATGGCCAGAGGTTGCACATGGGGGAGATATTCAGTCATCCTGGAGGGTCAGGGAAAAGCCCTGGGCAGGAGATATTGGTCTTGATGCTGTTGGGATACCCACACCCTCACCGACATCAACAGGAAAACCCTGGTTTGCCACAAAGGAAAGGAGCAGGCAACACAACCCCATCTAAGATGACCTCAGTCAAATTATAAAAGAAGCTGCGTAACCCCAGCTGGTCACCAGCCACAAGACCGGAGGTGCAACCCCACCAAGAGAAATGTTAGAAAACATGCAGTGGCTTTTGGCTGGGAGCTTGCAGAGGGTCCTTCTGCCCGGGGTGAGGCACCCATAGCCCCCGGGAGACCTCTGTCCCCAAGAAAAACTGCGTCAGGCCCAGGCAATGGTGCACCAAAGGGATAGGGAGAGAAGGCGAGGTGGCTCGCCTGGAATTCGGGCAATGCAGCCATTAGTCTTGGAGTACTGCGTTGCTACAGGGAGGGGGAGGAAGAGTTTTCCAGGGCAAAAATGCTTATTCATCACCAGAACTCATTTGGAAATGATCCAAAACGCGGCTGTTTGAAGAAGTGAAACTTCTCCTCAGCACATCCCTCTTCTGACATAACTTCGAAGAAAGGTTTCTCCTCCCTGCAGTGGGATCGGGGGCAGAAGTTCACTGTGGGACTGTCCCTCCCTGGCAGGGCTCCCTCTCTACTTCTTGGCTCTGCTTCTTCATCAGAAAACTTGTACCAGTCTCAGCCTGTCCTGCTGCAGGAAAAGAAACTGAGTTGTTGGGAAATACAGTAGTTGGGAAAAATCTCTTCTTATGTAGCCCTAGTCCCCGTCCTGGGGTGCAGTGCTYGGGGAGCACAGCACACGGAGCATCTTAGCACTCAAAACTGTCACTGAGTTGCTCCCAGGAGTGCCACCACCACCTGCAGAGCTGTGGGAGCATGAGCACAGGCTTGGGCAAGCCTCAGGGTGGTGGGATCTGTATGAAAACAAAGGAGAAAGAGTGAAAGACCAGCTGGGAGAGCAGCAGGAAACTGCAGGAGAGAAAAGAATCCGGGGATGCGTCCAGGCAGGAGAGGGACCRTAGCACGGTGTTAGGGGCTGTCCCGGAGAGCCCATTGCTGTACTCCTGCCTATAGCAATACAGGCACACGTGGGAGAAATTGAGGCTTACAGGAGTAGTTGAGCTGTTGCAATGAATTTAATACCAGCTTTATGTATCACAAACCTTTACCTCAGGTATTGCTCTGAAGTGATATAAGGTCCGATCCCCAGATGCTCCTCACATTCCAACCCTTACACTGGCATTGCACTGTTGAGCAGCATTGGTCAAAGGAAAGAGCAGGCAGAGAGGCGTGACAGCCCCCGCTTCGCACCACCCATCTCAGCAAGGCTGGGTCCAGCAGTCCTGGAGCCCCATCCCACTGCTGGGGCAGCTGCACCCTGCGGGACACGGGCTTCTTTCCAAACCTCGGGAAAAACTCCCCGCAGCTACAAACGCAGTGTAAATGCTGGCAGATAAACAGAGAGGAGAGGCACCGAGAGCTGCTGTGACTGTCAGAAATGAGCATTTCCTGTATGCATTAACTCAGTGCGTCTTGGGGCACCGAAAGGAAACTTTGCGTAGCTCCTGCCAGGTGTCTGTTCGATAGCACAGCCTGCGCATCTTGACCTTTAAGACAGATCAAATAAAATGAGTTTCTTCTGGGGGGGGAAGTAATAAAAGATAACTAAAAATTAAATATAGACGTCTTAAACTCCACCTATTGCCTGGCCCCGCATTGATCCCAGGTACGTAGGCAGAGGCTGACCACTGAGCTAGCCTGGGGCTTAGCCCCACACCAACCTCCACCTCATGGGTCACTACCCAGACCACTCCGGTACATGAGGCCATGAAAGCCCAATGCTTGCAAGTGCCTCCTCCCGTCCCCGTGTTTGCAAGTCTCAGGCTCTGAAAAGCCAAGCTCCAAGTGCAGGAGCTCACCCTCCTGCCCAGCCCTCACCTGCTGCTGCTCTGAGCACTGAGAGATGCTGGCAGCCTCGAGAAATCGAGGGATTTCCCTTGCAGAGATGTGGTTTTTCTCTGCTCTTTCATCTTTTATTAGATACACCTCAGCCCTCATTATCTCTTTGCTTTCTTTAACAAGGTTAATTTATGCTAGCCTAAGACCAGGGAGCAACCAAGCTGCTTTCATGAGCCAAATACAGCCAAGGAAGGGTTAAACACAGTTTTTCCTATTCTGTCCTGTCCTTAACCACAGGCTCTGGTTCTTCCTCCACCCACCTCTGGTCTTTTCTCAGTTTCACAAGACTACGGCTGGCGTTTACTGACTGTATAGCCAACACCTCAAGAGCATTAACGTGCTGCAASCTTGATGTCCCCAGCCCAGGACATCCCTAGTTCTCCACGTCAACCAACCAAGCAGAACCCAGCCCAACCCATGAGGCTGGGGGAGCTCAACCTTAACGTGAGCCAGGCTGCAGGGTCAGGCCCAAGGGGGTTTGACACCAACAAACACATCAGCCACAACCCCCTTGCTCCGGGCTCTACAGCAGGATGCTTTTAATCCCAGAGGGAGTCCACAGCACAGAGCGCATCAGCTGCAGTACAAACCRAGAGGCTGGAACAAAGCCAGGGGAGCTATCTTCAAAGGATCAAACCCATAATTTTTACCTTCTGTTTCAGAATAATCGATCTGCCTCATTTGCAGTGCTGGAAGCAAAAGGTCTGGCCAAATTTTGGAGTGAAGTTCACTTCTGCATGAAGACTCGCTCTCCACCTACTTCAAATCCCACCTCTCAATCTCTGGCTGGAGAAACTGCTGCCAGCTCTGCCTGCTCAGCCCCGGGACAGCMTGCCTGCAGACAGCAAAGCGGGAGGCTGGATCGGAAGCTGATGGGTCCTCAGCAGCTTGCTAAATGGAGCTGTTTAAGGTTAAAGTCAGCACAAAGGCAAGCGAGACCTAGAGCTGTTCTGCATGGCCAAGCTGAGCATGACCGCACCAGGAATGTCACAAGAGGAGTAATGGCCATCTGTGGTGAAGAGTATCCCGCTGAGTTTTGGCTTTAATTAAAACTGGTTTGGTTTTCCCCATAAAACAGATATTTAGGTCAAAAATTGCACGTTGTTGGATGTTATGTTCTTCTACCAATTTCACTCCGAATGCCCTAGAAATAAGGAGGAGTTGGAAACGACACCCAGGATGTGTCTCAGGCTTTGGGGTACCTCACGGTTTCGCACCGACCCCCAAACCGATGGCCCTTCCCTCAGTTTGGGCCTGACCATTTTCCGAGGAGGCACCAAACCGCTGCGCCTGCTCACGTCCCAGCAMAGACTTGCACCAGGGACAGACCAAACGCCACCGACCTCCACGAAGCCCGGGTTCATCTCAGCCCGGCTACGCTCACACCAGATGAAGAAACCGACTCTGTTGCAGGGGCAGGAACAGACTTGGGTTCCTCAACAAACTGCCTTCACCACAAAACCTCTTTCATGGGTGGAAGTCAGTTTTAAAAAAGACAGGGGAAAGCATGAATCTTCACCTGCCCTACTGCATCATTATGGGGAAAGCAGAGTTTGCATAGCTGCAAGCACCAAACTCACTACGAGATCTCCCTATCCCGCTGACTAGAGGCTCCTCAGGGGTCTGCTCGGACCAGCCTATCCGAGCAGGATGCATTTTTCCATGCTAAGCTACAGCCAAAGTCCTATGCAAAATGGAGCATCGTACACTGGATTCTGCAAGCCTTTCCCATTACAATCAGAGCAAGCAATAACCTCCACTCCCTGGGGACCAACGTGACCTCTGCTCGCTCCCACTTGCCAAGCGAACGGCACTTTCCAATCACACCGCTGTGCAGACAGGCAAAACACCACAACTGCTGTTACCTGCTTTCAAGGCCACCATTACAAGTCTGCTCTAACTCCTGCATCACCCAGGTTTTATAGAAGCTCACCCTATCATTTCTGCATCATTACACTATCAGATCGTCCAGGGAGGAGAGCTTCCAGTGGAAGTGCTGACACACGTCCATGTGGCCCCACTGCAAACTGCACGGCTTTTCACAGCAGCACCTTTCCCTGCACACCCCGCTTTGTCTAGACGCTGAAGTACGTGCAAAGCATCCCCGTTCATCTATTAGAGAGTGAATCAGCAAGTCTAGAGCCCTGCTCACTGCGGATTAGCTCTCCATTGGAAAGGATAGCTCTCGTTATCGTCATTGTACTTTGCCATTAATCTGTCCGAAGGAGTCTGGCCAGTAGCCCAGAACGGCTGGGGCAGCCACAGAGAGTTTCTGTTCCCTGAGCATATTTTTCAGCTCCAACATGCTGAGCTCCCCACGGCCCTGCTAACAGCCTCAGCTAATAGCAGAGCCTGCTTCCAGCTCGGAGAGATCAATGGCAATTTAATTGCTAGAGCATCTTCCAGGAAATGTGCTGATGGATCCACACATGGTTAGAAGGAAAACAGAGAGGAGTGACACGATAAGCATCAGAGAAGGGCTGCCTTGGCTGTCACCCTGCTATAAAGCACCCCAAATTCAGGTACGACTCCTTTGAGAGAAGAAATTCTCAGTCCAGGTCATTGCTAGCAGTGGTTGCTGCTGCCCGTGGCTGCCGGCAGCAGTGCAGACCTGCACAGTTCACCGCCTTGGTGCAGAGATGCAAAGAGATCCTGGYGCACACAGGCTCTGCTACTGGAGCCACATACACAGGGCTGGCAGCTCCCCAGCACCATTTATACCATGTTTTGATGAATTTACTGAGCTCATGGGGCAGGGCTGTAGATTGAGAGTGGCAGGATCTGTTCCCTTTAAACCCCCTGCCATGCCTTCAGATGGCAACTTCTAAGAAGGGCCTGGATGTCTTGCTACCTCTGCTGAATTTTGCAGGCAAGATAACTTTTTTGCTCTTTTTAAAGCATTTCTTAAACTCTCGGAGGTCCAACATAGTCAAACAAACAAGAAAGAGCAGCCCTAGGGGAAGACCACAAAGGGACAAAGCATCTTGCACGGAAGTAACGTATGACAAGCTCTTTTCTGCTCTGCAGCACCAAGTGTAGGATGCAACGACAGACAGGCACATGGCTTATAAGCTCCCCAGTCTTCTGGCTGCCTTTAACTGACATAATTTCTGTGGGCGGCTGGAATGCCATCTATCTACTGAGGCTGCTAAAAGGGAGCCTAGGATGCCAGCACCAAGGGGGGGAAATCTTTTGACCACAAAAGAGCTCCAGCAGAGTGGCCTTCCATGCACCCTACCAAGAGGCTGGCAGGTCCTCGTGTGAGGTCTGGGCACAACCACTCCCCACCCCCAAAGTAGGAGTCCTGCAAGAATTGTCAACACTGATTGCAAAGCAAAAGACTTTTCCCAGCTGCTGCCTTTTGTGCCATCCTCCATCACAGCTTTGGCATCTCACTGGCATATAGGGAGTTGTGTTTAGAGAGCAACAGGTCTGATTCTGGCTCCTGATGACTGTAAAGAGTAATCTGTCATACATGGAGAGGACCGTGGGCTAAAATACAACTGCCACCGCTCTTCCTCCTGTATGTGCAGCCCCCACTAGCCCCTGGCATGCAGTCAGTGCAGTCAAGTAGAGAGCATAGAGGCAGATGGGGAGAGGTGGGACTGCAATTCCCCAGAGGGGCAGGTGGTCCCACCTCTGCAGACAAGGACTGAGTGATCTGATGGCCTCCTCCCTCTCCCCACTGGTGTTTTTAAGCTCCAAACCCCATCAGCAGTTTAAGCTCCAGCCCCCCTGCAGCAGCTCCCTACTTCTGCACACTGAAGGGAGCAAGGGACTGGTACCTCCTCAGCCCACGGCAGTCCTACCAGCACACCCCATCTCAGAGGATGCTACTGCATTGTACCAAACCAGTCTCTTCATCCCTAGCTTTACTACTACAGCAGATTCCATTTTCCCTGCTCCCAGCAGAGCAAATTTTACATCTGCTGTGAAAAAGGACTGTGGGGTAGGCAGACCCTTCTGCAGCTCTGCCCTAGACAGCCATATGTGCAGTCCTTCAAACCAGGGTTGCCACAAATCTTYAGCTGAACCTGCTCACACATTACCCTAATCATTACTATTTAAAAAAAAAAAAAAAAAAGCAATAGTACTGGAGTGGGAGCTTCCCCCTAAGCAAGGACTGCAGTTCTGCAACAGGCTCACAGCCTGTGCTCCTTCAGCTCAGTGAATGATCTGCATTTTCTAGAGGAGGCGTTACTTATTTTCAGTGCTATTCTTCCTAAACAGATAATGCAGAGTCTCATAGCAGCACAGCTAAAGATCTAGAAGAAAGTCTAGCTCTCCTTCCCCAGGCTCATTGGGAAGAGGTCTTTTATTTATCTATTTAAAAACTGAAAATCTGTGGTCAAAACCAAACCAAAAATCAGTTTGTGGTTTTCAGATTGCTAACAAGAAACTGTAACACCTTCAAGAAAACATCTACTGTGCATTAAGAAAACTTTTAAAAAGCATTAACAGTTTCATTTAGCTAGTAAGAAATTTCCATTACGAGAAAAGTGGAAAAATCCCTTGTTCAGCCCAAACTGTACACCCAAAATTCCCACTGCAGGAGTAAGGTTGGACTCAAAGAAGCAGATGCCACCCACTGAAGACAGGGACTAAAGGTGGTTATCCTTGGAGTTTTGTGAGAATGAGGTGTAGGGATTCACCCATATGTTTGAGCCAGGGAAATCTCATTCAGCCTTTAAGCTTTGCTCCTGTCCTCGCTGTGCTAACACACAGCTGAGCTGAAAGGTGAAGATAGGGAGGACAGGGAGAAAAAAGAAACAGAAGAACRATCAGCCTGGAAAGACTGGAATTACAGCATTTGGGCTCTTCTTCCCATGATCCCCATTCCATGCTACGATATCCAGACAAGCCTTGAACCCAAATACAAGCAGGAACACAGCAAAATCCCTGTAGAAGTGTTGGTTTCACCGGAGCGGATGGGTTTTGGGGGTGAAACCACATTTCCAAGCTACCCCTTGGCACCCACGGACGGCAAATAACATCTGTGACCCACCCAGACAGTTTTCCTGCACCCAAAGCTTACAGCTCGATGCAGAGCTCAGGCCTGAGCAGTTCAGGAAATCCAAACAGGGCTGGTGTACTAAACCTTTCCAGACTTTGCATCTGCAGGGGAGGAATCAAAATGCCATCGCTGATGCGGCAGAGGCACTCGCTGCTAGGGCAGGGATGCAGGAGAGAGGAAGGCAGCGCCGACCTCGGAGCTTGTAACAAGCCTGCAGGCACCACGTGGGGAACCTGATGAGCTGGCACATAACTAGTGAGTGTGAGACAARCCATAGGAATGGAGTTTATTGTTCYGCTCGAGCAGCTTGGAAAGCAGGCCAGAGATCAGACCAAGGTTTGATGAAAAAYAGTTTGAGGTGAGATTGAGATCTCTGGCAACGTTTTGGAGGCACACCCTCGGGGCCGTGTGTCATGGTGAGCATGACAGAGCACGCCAGGCTTTCAGCCCATTGCTCATCAAGATTATTTTTCCTGCCTTTAAGCCTCTAAGGTGCAAAAATTAAATCCCCCTGGATCCTAGAAGCCTGATCCTGCAAGGCAGTGAATACCATCCACCTGCAGAGACTCCCACAGCGTCTAGACATTATCAGCCCCACCTTCTGCCCACGCATCTTTTTCGTATCACAAAGACCTGGGAGTTTTACTCCCACAGAAGTCAATGTTAACCCTCCACCAAGCTGATATTCAAAGTATCACAACAGATCCATAAACGCAAACATATAAACCCCAGCCACTCTGGCGAGCATCAYGCAATGAAGCCCTTCGGGGCACCATCTCTCTGCAGTTCAGATTGCCGAGTACAATGAAGAATGTTGCCAAAAATAGCCAGTCCTTCTTGCAGAGTGGCAGCAGGACAGTCTTCTTGAAAATACAGTTTTTGAAGAGCCAGCACTGGCCTCTGAAAACCTCTTCAGCTGCCATGTACACCTGAACTTCCATTCCTGCTGAAACATTGGAGAAAATAGTAGCTACAAAGCTTTAACACCACATGATRGGAACCGAGACCCAAAACTCCTTGCAAGGAAGGTCAGACCTTGAGAGGTGGTTCTGGTAGCATTGCTGTGAAAAAGTCTCAAAGCACTTTATACTGTGTGTTAAAGGCCATTATCCAAATTCCATAGATGGGGAAACGGAGGTAAAGTGAAATGCAGTGATTTGGACCTTCGGCACCCAGCAATGAGTGACCTGATAAAATGATCCTGATCACAGTCCTCGTTACGCTTCAGAGTTAATCACAAAATCGTGGCTCAGACTCCAGTGAGCCGCATCCACACCCTGGAGATGAGCCAGGACAGCTTGCTGCAAGGGATCCAGCCCCTAAGCACCCCGAGATCTTTGTGGGTGCTTCACACCTAGACTGGAAAGCTCTTCCAGCACTGTATTGTGGAACGGGGAGATGGAGGCTCCCACTGCGAGGACGTCAAAGCCGCCTAGATCAGTCCTGAGCCTGAGAGCACAAGGGTCCGAGGGGTAATGTGCTGGSTGAGCACTGCGTTGCAATTGGTAGCAGATTCACAAAGAGAGCTTGTGTTTATGCACCGAGCTATAAATATTCCTTTTCAAAAAGGCATAACTGGAAAAATGTCTAAATGTCTATTTTTGCCTCCTCTGCTTCACCCACTCGAAACATTGACATCATACCAAGCTCCTACTGAGACGGAGTCATTCCCGAGACCCGGAGCAGCACAACTGCACCCAGCATAAATGCTGGGGAAAGGAAAAAAAAGCATCTTTGTAGCCTGGGAGAACAGATGGAGCAGCACTTGAGGAGGGGGAATTCTTGCATGAAAATGGCAGGTTTTCCACTGCTCTTTGATTCCAATAAGAATGACTAAGCAAAGCCCGAGTCCAGGCTGTCACGGCTTTGCCCTAGGCTCACCTGAGGTCTGATACTACTCCAAGAGGCTTCCAAGGTACCCAGGTTCAGCCTTCCCAGCCAAACAGCAAGCAGCTCTCTCCAATCTCCCCCTCAATTTCATATAACCCCACAGAACCCACCCCAAACTGCCTCTAAGGAAAGAAATCCACATCTCAGTGACAATAAGGCAGTTTGCAGCAGGCTGTGATGCCCGTGGCACTCGCCAAAAGGTTCGTGCATGAAGAGCTGCAAAAGATCAGAGAGCAGCAGGCACCAGCAGCTCCATCACCTCGGCATCTGCAGCATCTCCCCTCCGTCTGCGCAGGATGGTGAGGACAGGCTGAGCGCTGCTGGCAGCGTTTGGCACGAGCCAGGAACTACTAACTATAATTGCTGGCAGCAGCTCAGTTCCTCCAGGGCTTAAACACGAGCACTTGCAGAGGGTAATGGCAGCGAGCACTTCCCCGCCTGGAGCTGCTGCTGGCACAGGCGGCTGCGTGATGACAGATGAGTCAAGTGGTGAATGCACACAGAAGATTGTTGAGAAACGCTATTTCAGAAACACCTTGGTGTTAGCTGGGCAACTCTTAGGTCTGTTCACAACCAACTCTAATTTCTACTTGCTGTGCTCACGATCATGGTAAAGGTCACCAAGAACCTTTATCTCGGAGTGAAATCCTCCAACAAAAAGCTCCGCTTGTGAGGTTAAAACACTGGGCTAGAGGCACAGAGACACCCCACAGACCTGATCTAGGGACTAGACTGCAGCATCCTCCCAGAATTAGCACCACATGCTGCTGAGGGTTTGTCACCTTTGTGCCACGCTGTCGGATCCATGCGCCTTTCAGCAGGGCAGGCGTCTCATCCAGAGACGCTTTTCTAAACGTATAGCAACACGTTGGTGACATGCTCAGGGGAACAGCTCTGGAGCGCAGGAACTACCCCCAAACCCTCAGCAGCTCTGCATCCAGTCAATCCATCAGCCACGTCCCAAAGCAATACTAAAAGCCTCACCAGGGTCCCCAAGCCACAATGGCCACCATTCTCCCCAGCCTTCTCGTCGCACTCTTGGGTGCTGGCATATATATGACCACGCTCACTCCTGCAGGAAATCAATTCGTATTTTGCTTAAATAAGGCAGTCAGCACCTGGCTTATATCTATTTAATGACCTGAGCATCTGGTTTCAATACAGCAGGCAAGGAGCAACCACAGCATAATAAAAGTCATTTAGAGCTGCAATTAGCTCTGGGCCCCCAGTTGTATATTATAATAACAAAGTAGGTGCTGCTACATCTGCTGACAGATGCAGGGGGGTCAATTCCACCCCACCCCCAAGAGACACCCTACATCTCCCCTCCCATCCTCAGATCCCCGATGTTCCCCTGTGCCACATCCAACGTTATGCTGCTGCCCTGCTCTAGCACCTTGCATGCAGGCAGGGATCCCTATAGCTGCACCTGCACCACGCAGCAAACTTTTTCCTACCCAGCCCTCCGGCGCCAGGCTACGGACCAAGGGCAGGGCCCAGGACACCGTTACTTTATGGGTTTCAGCCTCGCCAGATGCGTGTCTGGAGTACAGAGCTCACCAATGTGATGAGCCCTCTTGGTAGCCCCAATGCCACCTACACCCTTCTCCATCCATTGCAGCCCTGGGCTCACCGACACCATGCATTGCTGTGCCTCGGGGCTCCAAAGTAATAGCAATTGATTTCAACTGGAGCTGAACAGAGCCCTCGAAGTATTTTATTAATGCTAGCGGGCAGTACAAGCTGAAACATAGAATTTCTGTTCTGTGAATTTGCAGCTCTGGAGARGTCCCTTTTATCCTCAGTGACAACAACAAAAGAGTCAAAATTTCCCATAAAATGAAGTTACTGAAAAATTCATTTTAAGAATTACCAAAGCCAGCACGTTTGGTTTTGGGTTTGTGGGTTTTTTTTTTTTTTYTTTTGGGTTCCCCCCCCCCCTCCTTTTTTTCCTACAAGTGCTTTTTACAACACTTGGTTTTGCCTATTTCCATTTTGCTCTAATTCATTATGGAGAAGCAGCACTTCAACCTTCTCTAAAGACATGATGCTTTTTCAACT
Organism: Phoebastria nigripes; assembly: GCA_035582835.1. NCBI lineage: Eukaryota > Metazoa > Chordata > Aves > Procellariiformes > Diomedeidae > Phoebastria > Phoebastria nigripes. The sequence goes on from JAYKAV010002799.1 coordinate 483,448, forward strand.
ATTTTTACTGATAAAATCATTCAATTCCTTGAAACTTTTACACCTCTGACCATTTTGCTGCAGAAAGCTGTTCTGCCAGCACATTTTCAAGGCAGCTTGAACACGCCTGAACTCCAATGCACACGCACAATCCAATCCAACTACATGTTACTGTCCCTGCTGCAGAGATAGAGAAACTGAGACAAAAACACCAGCTAATGTATCCAGTGAGGAAAACAGGAGAGCAAAGAGCAGCCCCCAACGCCTCCACCAGTCCTCGACCTGACCACAGGACAGGGTTCCCCACCTGGAAAGATGCTGTTGCAGGGATGCCCTGGGACACCTTCCCCCAGTGAACTCTTAACATGGTTGAGCACATGTGCAAACACTTGCACATGCAAAAGAAAAACAAAAATGTTTTCTCAGTCACCTCAGCTACCATTTCTGGCTCTCTAGGGATGATTTCAACCTTTTTCTATACCATTTCTCACCACAGAACCGCCTATAAATAACTCTGGTCTTTCACCTGCAGAAAGAGAAGGCCATTCCCCAAGGGAGGAGGTGTAATAGCAAAAATGGTTTAACACAGAGGTATGAACGAGATCCCAGCCCTGGTAAAGCCCCTGTGTAGCCAGGAGAAAGAAGGTGGGTGTTTTCCTTCTCACCATCCCTGAGCTGTGCAAGCGCATACGATTCACACCTGCTTCAGCATCCTCTGCGCGGCAGAGCTAGCCTACAGCAAACCTAGAAAGAAATCAGTGCCTTCTCCCCCGCTTCGCTGGGAATATGCGATTGCAGAGCAAACCAATAACCCTGAGAAGCTCGGCCAGCACTTCACAGCGCATCTTACACCTCTTCTTCCACTTGCTTCGGTACCCTCGTGCGACACCATCCTAGTGTCAATTCCATACATCAATGTTACTAAATAGAAGCCATCGACCCCCCCATTACAGACGGTGCCCTAGGCAGCCCCCCCGCACGGGGGGGGTGCAGGGGGACAGTGCCCACAGCCCCCCCAGCCACGACCAGGAAAGACACAGCCCCAGCTGGGGCTCCCAACTATTTCTGTAGTCATCGCGTCAGCAAGGAGGTAAGCACATGACATCACCGCRTCCTTTTTCCAGGATCCCTCGCAACAAACAGAAAAGTCAAAGGGAAGAGCTGGAAACTAAGGTTTATTTCTTTCTTCCCAGTTCCGTGGCTCGTGACCAAAGCCGCGGGTTGGCAGGCGAGACACGCTGCTAAACACGGGGCTCGTGATGTGCTGCATCTGTGCCTGCGCAGGCACAAGGGGTACGAGTAACCCGGGGCTCGAAATAGGGCAGGGAACAAATTTATTTATACATCCATAGAAAGCAGTAATTTCTCTTTTTTGTTGCATTTTCTAATTCTTTACATTTTTTTCCTGCAGAGGCCCGAGACTGTTTCCCAAAGCATTCAGCTGATGAGTGGCACCGGCCCCCATCTCAGCCAAAAATCACATGAGCTGACAGCAGCAGTTGGGAACAGCGCACTACACGCAGCAGCAGATACTCCTGATTATTAGATAAATTGTTTATAACTTTAGCAAAGTTTTCCAGGGCAAATGGCTTCCTCAAGCAAATTTAATTTTGATGGAAAAAAATTTGACAATTTTTTTTTCCCCATCATCACAAGGAAAATACCGTTTCAAATGCATGAAATGTTGAAGTGATMTGACACCAGTTCAGTCCCTGTAGAAGTGGAATCTGAAATTAGAAGGGGTCACCCCTGCAGGAAGGGGTGTCTTTTGCTGTCTTCATGACAAAAATTCCCAACCATATTCACCAGAGTTAGAAACTCCAGAGAAACGTGAGGGCGCACATCCCCAGCAGAGCCCTACCAGCAGCTSAGCACACTGGGGGTACCAGCACACACAACTAAACTGGGCATCCTCCATCCCACCTCTCCAGAGCCTCCTGCTTCCTTTTAGGCACTCTCCACACCAGTGCTCATGATGGAGAAGCCACCTCTCAGGTATGCAGGCTGGTATCGTCTTTATTGAGTAGTCACTCAGCATTTTGCCCAATTTGAACGCTGTCTTGCTCGATGCACAGCATGGACCTTTTGTAACAGAGATGGACGCACCGTCAGAGGTGCCTGCAGGCTCCATTGTGTAAGTTAGGTCTGAATGAAGGAAGGTGGCCATAGACAGTCCTAGAAAACTGGATTCTACCTCTGTAGCCAAAGAATGACGAGGTGATGCCTTTGCAAATTGTTTTAAAAAAATCTGGCAATATTCCTCAGCACCTAGGATCTGAGCTGGCATGCACCAGCAGCTGGAGACCCTAAGTATATGCTTTCCAGTATCACATAAGGCTAAGGACTTGCCAAAAACAAAACAACACACACACCCCCAAAAAAAAAAAAAAAAAA